>OU015502.1:98755483-99292983 GCA_907164885.2 Dolomedes plantarius
TTGCAATTGTGTACATTTTTCGTTTTTTTTTTAAACTGCAATTAATATTTTAAAATTTAAATTATTCATAGAAAATCTGGTATAGTGTGTTTTAAACGCTCATAAATTCCTTCGATGAACGAAATTTATAAAATGAATCCTGTAGCGCTTTGCAGAAAAGTTCAGGGTATCTGACAATACCAATTTTATTTGATTATCAGCATTTATGTACCTGTAAATAGTTGACAAACATATATTTTAAATAAAAAAATTGGGGGGCAGCACTTAACCCCCCTATAGAGAGAGCTCCATAACAATCCCTCAAAATGTCAATCCTAAGGGGGGTGGAATCCTCAAACTGTCAACTGGACTCACAAGAGTCTGCAAGAAGAGGAAAAGGGAAATACGATTTTTTATTCTTAGTACATATCAGCTTTAAAAGCTGATTGAACTTCCGAAGTAATCAGAACAGCAATCAGAGACGAATCCTTTCAACAGTCCTAATTTGCAAAAATAACGGCCTGATAGTTACCCACAATATGACGGGATCCACTAAAAAGTAATTGCTTTAGAGTCGTTCATGCGATAAAGAAGGAGAATGTCTATATTATAAGGGTGTTCCAAATGAAATTGAGACTTTTGTTTTCGTGGCACTGGTTAAATACCAAAAGCTTTGAGTTTGCTCCAGTGCATGACGTTGTATATTACGAAACAAAGCTGCTATTATCGGAAAGTGTGTGCTGTCTGAACGTGTTTAACCCAGGTGTTTACTTACTGTCGTGACATGGATTATTCCAAACAGGCCCAGTGAGCGGTTATTCAAATTTTACACACAGAGAGTGTTAGTGAAGCCAAAATTTATCGTCGTAAGAGGGATGTTTAGAGGCATGAATATCTGTAGCAGTGCCCAGTTTTCATATGTTTTAGGAAATTTCGTAAAGAATATGTGTTCCCTGGAAATGCCGAAACCTGTTCAAGCACACTTAGAACCGTCTTGCCCACCGTCGTGGAATCGACTACGGTGGGCAAGATTTGATGAGGTGCTCACGCTCTAAGGTCTTCAACCCCCCCATATTCTCAGCCTGTCACTATGTGACTACAACATCTTCGCCTCTATTGATAAATAAATGCTTTCAAAGACCACCGGTTTGCTAACGATGGAGAGGTCTGTTACGTAGTTTAAGACTGTTTCCGCAGACAATCAAGGACGTTCTTCGTTCAAGGTAATCAAAATCTAGTAAACGCTGGGACACTTGCTTGATCTGACACGGCTACTATATGTAGCGGATATGTAGCACATTCATTCCTATCCCGTATACTCACATATTCCAACCAATAAACTATAACAGAAAAAAAATTAAATTATACCTTTCTCTTTGACCACCCTGATAGTTTTATCACTGATTTGCGGCAAACAGCTATATATTTAAGTTGCTAAGCCGACTTTTTGGGCAGTCCATGAGAGAAAACTGCTGCATCAATTTACTCCATTTTGGTCTTAATCTAAACATTGTAATCTGTAAATTCGTCAAATGTGGTTTTTGTAACTGCAATTTCTGTTATTCAGCAATAATTTACAATTTGAAATTGATTTCTGCGCATGCTCAGTGGCATGTTTAAATCTGGCTTTCGAAACTCTGTTTCTATGCATACTCAGTGATATGTTTTAATGATAAACACGTTTATTCCGAAGAGTCTTTCTAGATCTCTCTCTCTGCCATTTTTATTTTTATGATAATTTTTTTTCTGGAATATAAGATTAAACTTGACGGTAATTGTTTATTTCGCGCTGTTCAATTAGCGATAATTAACAATTAAAAAAATTCTGCGCATGGTCAGTGACGTTTTTAAATCTGTTTTTAGATACTCACTAAGCCCAAGGTCGCTTAAACACATTAATTTGTTTCTGCGCATTATTATGATTTTCAACATTTGACAATGATGTGTTATCCGTTCGGCAAAATGTATTGTCTAGGGATTGCTTTAACGTGGCCCAATTAGTAAAACTGTGCTCATTGTTATCAAACCATTGTCGGGCCGTTCCGGCAAGATAGAAGATGACATTCGCTAGGCACATCTGTTCATCCCAACGGTTATAGGTGGTGATTCGTTGAAAGTCTATAATCCACCTGTTGGCATCCTATAGGTCATCTCCGGTGAAGAGGCACGGATTTCGGGGTAACTGGTATGTAAGGAACGGCACTTGTGCGATGTTGAATGGAGCAGGGTTGGCATCATTTAGAAGCTTTGGCTCGGTCCCGTTTCCCTCAGGCATTTTTCTCGGACCTCTTCTAGGATCTGGTAACAAGCCAAACTCAGGCGAGAGTCCTTGTAACCGTTGGCTTCTGCGTAGATCTTCCGTCGTACCTATCGTAATACCCGGCGCCTCCACCACAAATGTCGCGTAGATTCGAATATATATCACAGGAAATCAATGCGAGAGCTGCACTAGAGAACTTTATTCAACCTGAACTGAACGCTAGCTCGACTTATATACAGTCACCGAACTTTCTGGAACGGTAGAAACTAGAATTAGCATATAATAAATTAGTATACTATAAATTAGAATACAATAAATTAGAATATTAGAACATTCTGAATAAAACGAGAAATGATAAGAAAGGAAATTTGAAGAAAAGCAACTTGCATCCAGCGGGGTTCGAACTCATCACCTTCATTTCCTCAGCCAAACGCCTTACTTCTGTGCCACAACAGCTACGCACGAGCTTCGCTACAATATTGTTATATGCAAATATTTCTCTTTCATCTTTGTGATTATTTCCAGCATGTGTGAGTTTCTTGATCCGCGCAGAGGGATGACTAATGGAGATAATATTGAATCTATAGTCATGGAACGATTGTTTCACTAGACAGATACACTTGTATGACAAATTGCTTCTGAGTGTTAAATATTTCATTCATTCTAGAATACTCATATAGTTATTGAAAAGATAAAAGGTGCAGTGAGCTAGAAATGGAAAAAAAATTATGAATATTGAATGACTCCAGATTAAATTGGCTTTCTTTCGATACTTACATATGTATACATTTATGTAAGTATAATATATTGAAAACGAAAATCACATTAAAGAGAAAAGTGCTTTATTTTAGAAATTTACAGCTTTAGAAATATTGTTTAGTAAATGAAAGTTTTTTAAATAGCTTCAAAAAATGTACAATTCTACATTATTCTACTAATATTAAACATAACGAGGTCTACAGGGTCGGTTAAATAGGTGAGGTGGCGAGGCGAGCACCTGAGGCGATGAATTGAAATACGAGGCAAAATAATACATAGTAAAAATTCGAATTTTTTAACAAATAACGAAAAGAATTAATAGTTTAATCTGATGTGCGAATACATTTGTTAAAATACTCACATATGAGCTAATATTTATATTATTTTTTTATAAACCGCTGAATCTGAGATCAGGAGAAATACATTTTGAATATATTTTGATATATTTTAAATATACAAGTATTTTGATATTTCCAAACGTAGTTGTAGTAGCTCTAAGAATTCTGTTTACACTACCTTCAATTGTAGCAGCGGCTGAGTGCAGTTTTTTAAACTGAAAATTTTAGTGAATTATTTTCGGAGAACAAAAAACCAAAGCCTTAATTTCTTTAGAAAAGACAGTATATAAAAAAAATTAATTATAGAGATTCAATTATGCAATTTGCTGTGATAAAGACTCGAAGAATTTTTTAGTAATTATTTCTATTGTATAACAAAATATATTCATATTTATTTACAGTTTATGATTTTTTTATGAAAATATGTGATTCCAAAAATTTCAAATGTATACAAATTTTTGATTAGTAAATAGTTTTCTCAAATTGATCATTATTCTAAAAGCATGCTATGTATTTCTAATAGTGATACATTCATTTCTTAGAGTTTCTCAAAAAATTTGTAAAGGCATCATTTTTAAAACTTTCATCAGCCGCCACGATTGATCCGTCCGGAATTTGGATGTGCTGGAAGATAATTTGAAGCAACTCGTTCTACCAATTAATATGGTGATGTTGAATCTGAAGCTGTCTCCAAACACTAGTAATACGACTCCCTTATGGAAACTATTCATTACAGGTAAGTTAATCATACCACGATCGTTCTTTGCCACACATCATATTTATCCAACCATGAGTTAACCTAGGAAGGTTAGTTAAAATTTTAAGGAAAATAATCTAGATTCAGATTATATGGAGCAGCATTAATAGAAGTGTTATCCAGAGGAGACTAAAACATGGAGGAAAAATGCAAATGCTGTAATCGTACGTGTATAAAAGGATAATGACAGAGAATATAAAACAATAGCATAATCATGAACTTAAATTGGATTGAAAACATTATCGACGGGTGTATAACGAGGAATTTCGTTATAGTCCATGTGTTTCAATTTTCAACGTTAAATGCTAGTTAAAGAAATTAAGAATAAGTAATTTGCTATGTTTCCGAATTGTAATTGTGTTGCTTAAGATATTAGCAAGTTTGGCTTGAAAAATTGAATGGTTCAACTTTTACTGGTTCCATAATACTTGGGAGATCTCGGAATCTCATCTCTAAGCCATTTTTGATGTTCTGGGAACAATCTATTTAAAATCGCCACATCTGCTCTTCTGCGTGGGAAAATAGCCTATTAACCCATTAATGCCTATTGGTACGAAAACATACCAGCTAAAGAATAGTTAGTTTTCTCTGCACTAAATGTGTCTAGTTGTCCAATATTGTTCATGTGCTTCAAGAATAGTTCACTGATAGCAGGAAAGATAGATTTTCCGCCATTTGCTCTCAAGTTCTTGTTGTTATTTGACGTTATGCTGAGGTGAAAGCGTCGTGAAACAAGATGCCTCTCACATCACATAGAAAATAGTAAGTTTAGGGTTTTGGATTTATCTCAAAATTATATATTGACTATTAATCACTGTTATAAAAGTGTATTTTATAAATTGTTGCCACTTGAAAGTCATGATTTTATGCTGTTTGTATAAATTTTTGAGTGTAGATGAGTCTAATATTCCATATTTCGGCCACCACGGACTAAAACAATTCCTAAGAGGTAAGCCAATACGTCTTGGCTTCAAACTTTGGACTCTGTGTTCTTCTAATGGTCTTTTATTGCATGCTGAACCTTATTGTGGAGCATCTACAGAATTATCAAAATCTGATTTAGGCTAAGGTGCCGATGTTGTTCTTGGGTTACTAGGCAAATCCGAGATCCCACCTGGGACACATGTTGTCATGGACAACTTATTTACTAGCATTCCCTTGCTGAAAGAGCTATCGAAAAGAGTCATAGCAGGAACCGGGAGATTGAGAGAAACCAGGTTGAAAAATGCTCCTTTATCATCCAAAGAAATCTTGAAAAAGTCGGCAAGGGGTACATATGAATATATATGCCATGACGATATCAGTATCGTCAAATGGACTGACAATAAAGTTGTTACTGTTGCAAGTAACAAAGTTTCTACAAAGCCTATTGCATCTGCTCCTCGATGAAGTGCCGCAGAAAAAAAGAAAATTACTGTTTCCATGCCACAACAGCTAAAAATTTATAACAAGCATATGGGTGGTGTCGACCTTGTTGATCAAGCTGTAGCAAATTATCGCGTAAGAATTCGTTCTAAAAAGTGGTGGTGGCCATTGTTTTCGTTTGTACTTAGTGCCAATGTTATAAATGGATTGAAATTGTATAAAATGAAAAATGATATTGATGAAATCCCACTTCTTGAGTTCGTACGACAATGCGTACAAGAACTGTTAGGCACTTATGGAACATTTCCTAGAGGGCCAGGTAAGGCAATTTTATTTAGGCATAAAGCGGCCTCACAAATAAGATTTGACAAGAATAGTCACTGGTGAATCAGATCAGAACAAGAACATGCCCATTGCAAGAACTGTTCCGGTAGAAGCAGCTACAAGTGCGAAAAGTGTAACGTGCCACTGCATCCTCAGTGCCATAAAAACTATCATGTTTGCACTCAATAGACATTTTATTGTTTTATTCTGTCAGAAAATCATCTAACGTGCTTTTCATTTAATTGTCGTATTGCCGATTTTGTTATTATTTTCATTAATAAACAAATTTAATATTAGCTTTTATTCTCGATGTAAACTACACACGTACGCCGATTAGTACAAAAACGTACCAGTAAAAAAAACATAGTTAAAGTGCAACTAAAAATATAATTTTAGTATAATACACATTAATAGACTTAAAACATACAAATATGAGAGAAGTAACAAAAATGGTTAAAGAAAAGGAAGTCGGCATTAATGTGTTAAAATCTGTTCGTTTCTCGAAACGCTGCCCCGTGGTCAAGTAAAATTGGATTTTTTTGTATGACCTCTTTTCAAAAGGATCGGATATATCTATCCCCGCATTTTCTCTTCTTTGGGGGTACTTTAATTGCACCGTATATTGCTGTTGCTAACAATAAGGGCAGACGGTATGTCTCCAATTTTTACAGATAACATCTTTTTCGTCGGGTGTGATTTGCGCCGCGTGGGAAATTTCTTCCTTAGTCCTGGAAGGAGAGTTACGTCCAATTAAAATTTCGCGCATTCCTACGTCATCCCTCGCTTGACAAATGAGGTTTGTGCGTGCCGCTTCCTCACTTGCTTGGCGCAAGTTTTCCTTCATTTTTGGCGATGAATCGCCCTTCCTAGTCTAACTGGTTTTTGTACGACTCGGGTTAGTTTTTTTTCGCCGGTCCTGTACGCTTCCTCTCGGGTATTTCCCTATGCTCGCTTCGCTTGGCGTTAATTTTAAAATTATTGTAACCCTCGCTCTCCTTTTCCATTTCTCTCAAGCGATGAAGAAAATATCAGTGAGCCATATTTTTGCTAAGAGAGAAGTTTCTCTTATATTTGAGCATTTTAAGCACCCCCATACAGTTCATGGCCATGGCCATCACTGTATCGGAGGGGGATATTTTTTATCAGGCCATACTTGTAAAAATAACCTGCTGACTTAGACCTGAACGGTCATTCTTTATTTGCTAAGCTCATGTAGTACCGAGCTCCTTTTTTTACTTTGTAAATATCTTTTAATTTTCCCCAAGATTGGCTCAGAAAATAAACATTTTTTAAAAAAAAATTTAAATGCCTTGGAAGATTTCTTGCTTACCAGCTACTTAAACCTATTATGCCAACGTTTACGGTGCATACCTGCGTTCTTTTGCGGACAGCCAATGTCGTACGATCTTGTTGCCGAAATCTACTCTATTTTATTTTACGTGTATAAAAACGCTCACATCTCATTTCAAGCGATGTACAAAGGGATCATCTTCTGGCACCTTTGATATTTTTACTGAAAGATGATTATCTCTTCTTCTGTCCCGATCCTGAAAGCAGTGTGCCGAACACCACTTTCCAGCCTTCCGAACTAGGGAACTCCTGCTTCCGTAGGTAGAAAATTTTAGTGCTGGAGTCAAACATTTGTTGTGCCGTATTCTTTCGTACACTAGAGAAATTTATCTGTAGCGTTGTACACCTCCTGATGTCTGGGGACAATTCTTCAGCAGTCAACCATATTTAGAGAGGTGCCGGTTCAACATCCACAGAGACTCTTACAAGTTTTACATTACAGAAAGTGCCATAAGAACTATCACTACAAAAAGAGACTTACTCCCTCACCACAGAAATAGTGCCATACAAATATATTTTTCCTCACTACACGGTGTCTCTCCTCCTTTCTGCAGAACGCAAAACATTAATAGTAACATTAAAAGTAAATATTGCTCCGTTTTCCTGGATTCGATAGGATTGAATAAAATCTCTTCAGATAGTACACACAAAATAAATTATATTGTTCTGTAAATTCTTCAGGTGCGTACACAAATTCAAACAGAAAACACGTAACAACTGTCTTCTATACAGCAAAAAACTCTATAAATGGAAGTCAGGATAACAGAGTCTTTTATTGAATACACCCCTAACGCACTTTCAATACATTCAATTCTCAGCAGAAAAGAACACACACTGAGTTCCAATGCAAATGTCAGGTAAATTTATAGACTTCCAAAGTGACCTCTATCGGTCAGCCATTAGATATCACTAGACCTTACTAGAAAGGTCTAGAAGGTTGGCGACCATTTGGCGCCATATCAAATTTGGCGACAGAAATAAGTCAACAAATCCATCGCAAATTTGGCGATAACTCTCATATTTGGCAAGATTACATAGACTCATAAAATTCGTAACAATATTAATATATTACATTTGTTATAATACTTAATATTGTTTTACAACTGAGACCGTGAACACCAAGTTTAAATAACTAATGTAAAGCTAGGTTTACGCAAGGAGATTTCAGGTGACTTATCACATAGCTAAATCCGTAGTTGCTTGGCATTGAATGTCATGTTTGATTTACCCATCCGGATACGAATTTTTTCCCTAATGAGGAGGCACTTTTCGTGAGACAATCGCCTTTTGTTATTCACAGCGACGTCTTGATGGTAACTTTATTATGGAAGCACCCTTTAGGTGAGCCAGCATTGCTTACCTAAATGGTACTCCCATTAGCCAGCATTGCTATGAGGGGACAGCACGGTTAGGATCAAATCTTTGAACCCAATGCCACTGCTGGAAGCTAACAACGCTAACCAGTACACAATGTGGGCGGCTCAAAATAAGAAGTAAATATGTATACTGTATCATCGGCAAATTTCAACACTTTTATTAAATTGAATGTTGGTGTCTTGACGTATTTCGGTGGGTGTTTTCAAATCATTTTTTTTAATTTTATATATACCACATATGATAGGCTTTAACATAATGCTTTTAAGAGGTTGTGGATTACATGGCTATTCCGAAAATGCAGGGTGTTTCATATTGAATGGGACAAAAAGAATAGCATAGTGCAAATTCTGTAATTGATTTACTTAGCTGAAACAAGTTAATTCTGAAACTACAATTATACAAGTTTTATCAGGTAACAGCGAAAGATCTTCCGGTTACGAAATCGCCGCTAGAGGAACTGTTAATCGAAATAGATCCATCCATGAAGGAGAAAGCGTACTATGTCTTGGAATATGCCAAAACATCTTCGTTTATCGTTCCATCAGTTGGAGGAAGCGGTTACCGGCTTCATTCTGCAGCAAGACGGTGCTCCACCACATTGGCATACAAACGTACGTCAATACCTGAACGATAATCTACCTCATTGCTGGATTGGCTGTGCTGGATCAGACGGTATGCCATTGCTTTGTTGGCCACCGAGATCACCAGATCTAACCCCTTGTGAGTTTTCCTATGGGGTTTTGTTAAAGACAAAGTGTTCTTGCATCCATTTCCCAAGGACTTACAACAACTGAAGCAGCGGATAACTGAAGTGCTCGAATCATTATCAAAGGATATTCTATCACGAGTGTGGCATCAACTGGAATACCACATAGATATTTGTCGTGTCACCGGAGGGGCACACATAGAACATCTATAGAAACTTGGATAACTATAGTTTTCTGTAAATTTCATTTATCGAAACAAAATAATTACAGCGTCCACTGGTATGCTTTCTTTTTTTCCCATTCAATATGAAAAACCCTGTATATTTTGAAACCGATGACTGGTTGAGAGAGATTTGATCCACTTTTGCCACGCAAAGCTTTATTAGACAGCTTTGAACTGTGTGAGACTGATATGTAAACTCTATGGGAGTACTCAGTCAAGGCTTTTCTTTTATATGGGACCCAGAATTTCCGATCTGAATTTTGAATTAAGATTTCATTACAGTTTGAGTGACTTTGGTGAAGGCGTGCCGCTTACTGAGAAAGCGCGATTCTGAATCACGCGTGTCAAACAAACTGCGTTGGAAAAGTAATAATTTCTGCGCCAAGTGCTAACACCAGCCAGACGTGCTACATGATAACGCCGTTTTGTCGCTGTCTCTTCGGTGTCACAGGAGTAAGGCGTGCGGCATTTACGTCAAGTGCTGTCGCATTAGAGAGCAAGTTGGGAGATCCAAATACCCGAAACTTATGATTACAGTGCGTGTTCGCTGGCAGTTATTGAATGCAGCTTGTTACAGTCACGGGCTTTCTCAATGTGAGGGAGTCATAGTTTGTTAAAAGTGAATGATTAAATGGGTTTTGTTTAAAAATTAACCTTAGAAAAATTGGCTGGTTTTGCATGGAATTGGATCTAGACAATTTTAAATGCTAGAGATAATGTTTTTCAGCTTGTATTTTAACATCAGTTAGAAATGTTGAACTTCAAGTGAGCACTGGCTATGGAAATGTTTCAATCTTTAGAAATTACATTTATTACAGGTTGGTGAAACACATGCCATAGAGGTATGACCGTATTCTTTCAACACTTTTGATTACTAACGCCCACAATTTTCATTATGAGAAAAATATACCATTCACAATAAATACAAATCTAATGGGCCTGAGGTAGCCTAGTGGTAGCGCGTCGGTATTTGGTACTGAGGGTGCTTGGATGGAACCCCAACAAGCACCGTTAAATACCTTTGTCTCTAGGACGCATATGTTCATGTTAACCTTTGAGGGGCACTGTTTGCACAGTGCAAACGCCTAAAACTAGCTTTCATTCACTTGCATTTAATTTATTCCAGTTAAATGGGCTGAAAAAGGGTTAGTACTGCTATCTGTTATCACTTTGAAGAAGTAAAAACATTTCGCAACCTTTAATTGGAAAATTTTTCAAGATTCTTTAGGTAAAAAAAATCGGGGGAAAATATGCACCGTGTAAATGGGGGAGGTTGTTACCCCTTAAAGGGTTAAATCCGTGGACCAGAAATTCCTTTTTTGAAGACTGGGTGGGGAAGGGACGATCCCCCCTGATGTCGCCCCTTGGGGGTGCTCGGTTAAAATTGTGGTGGCACCTAGCAAAGTTGGACTCCATCCTTGTGGTGCTATTATAAACCGCAGTAGCTCTCCTCAGCCCGCAAAGCCTATATGAAGCTGGTCTAGAACCTCCGGCCAGGGGGTCATTAAAAACAAGAACAATACAAATCAGATATACAAGAATAGCAACCCATGGCAGAAGTGTTTGTAACCAGTGCTTTCGAGCTACCAATTGGGTTGTCATATTGCATGAGGTATTTTGTGGCGCAAATTCTGACATAAATACTGTAATAATATATGAAAATATTCGAATTATGGCCCCATTTACGGCACCGGAAATAATGTTGCTATGATACAATATGCTTGAAGCTACAACCTATGATAAAAAAAAATAGAAAAAAAACAAGCTTTTAAATTCTCTAGATTTCTGACAAATAGTTATTGTGTAAGGAAAAGTTAAATTTGCATCAGCCCGGGAAATGTTATTGAATAGCTGTATTTCAAAGTGGAAACGATAAAGTTCGAAAAATCGAAGTTGCAATAAAATTGATAATGTTTGCCGCAAATCATTCTCTGTGTTGTGTGTGTTTTCTGTACCGTGAAATATTTATGGCCCCGACATCAAAAATAATGTCAGAAGAGAATGTTTAATAGAAGAGGAACGAAACTTTCCACTGTCGTTGGAATTTATTGGGGAGATATTTCTTTTATAAGGTATAATGCAGGAAGCAAATAAAGTGAATGTAAAAGTCGTTAAACGAGATTATGAAGCTCGTTTCAGAATGCATACTGTTGAAGTTTTGTTTGAAAGAGATATTGTTATAAATATCGAAAGAAAGAATTTTTAGTACATAGCATGGGAGAAAACACTGATCAAAACTGATGCATGTGAGTATAATTTTTTTTTTATATGCCTGAAAAAATTTAAGTGTATACAAATGTAGCAATGTTATTTTTTTCAATATTGAGATTTGTCTGCATTTTATTACTTCAGACAATATTTTCATATTATTGTTTATATTTTCTATACGTTATTTTTAACCATTTATAACAGAATTCCTGCGGGTTCATACATTTTTTGGTTCACAAGGAAACTCATATTCAGAACTGCAAAGTAAAAACAGTTGATGGTATCATTGTTACATTATCCATAATGATATTTGCTCCAGTTTTAAAGCTTTATACCGATAACTAGGGATTTGAGAACCGGACTAAAAATTCAGAATTGGTTTTCAGTTCTCAAATTTCATTTACCCAGGTTTAAATAATAAATGAACCATAAAACAGTTGCCCTAGATATTAATGAAAAACTATTTATTTATAATGTAAGGAATTTTATTTTAATTCGAAAGTAAAAAATATATTTCTCTCATTTTATATTAATTGAAGTTAACGGGTTCTAATTCTCGAAATTACCGAATTATCTGTGAAGATTTTATGTGCTTATTTTCAGTTAGCCACTAGATTGGAAATTTGTAGACGACTAGATTGAACAATTTTAAATAATATAAAATAGAATTTAGTTTTGCTGTTTATAACTGCAATAAATTGCAGTTCTTTTTAAAATTTTATATGAAATAAATTAATTAAAGAAAATGACACTCGTTAGCATATCTTTTGACAGTAGGGCAGGATTGACATCTGAGTTGGAGAATCTAGTAGTGATTGCAAAATCGGACTAAAAATTGAGAACTGAGTTACAGTTCTCAGATTTTTTGAAACCGGGTACCCGGATTTTAACTATACATGAACACAAAACATTTGACTTAAATATAATGAAAAAAACTACATTTGTTTATAATGCAGAGAATTTTAGTTTACTGCGTAAGTATTTTAAGAATAGGGTGAGGGGTACATATGGTACCAAAGATAAAAATTATTTGGCGAGATAAATTGATTAGAAATAAATGGTGCGAAATGGGGAATGGCACGTGATATCTGGTGATAATCAAATTAAATTTTCACACCAGCAAAGTATAGTGGTAAATTTTCTTGCGTTGTGTATTTTAATTTCGTAAAGTATAGTCAGAGTGAATGGTTACTTATCTGCACATGAGAATTTTAACATTTGAGAAATACAGTTTCTTTACCGTTATCTTGGCAGCACGTGGAGTGGACGATGTACATCAGCTAAAAAAAAGGGGGTGGATCCGGCTACGAGGGAAAGATGGAGCTAGGCCTACCACGTTGAATCTGGTCCACGAGTCGAAGCACAGAAATTTGACGAGGAATCTGAGAGCTGGACTTCTGAAAGTAACACACATCTAGAAGCAGCTCGGCGATGAAGATGTTGGACCCAACGGTCTGGCTAAGTTAGGAACTTTAGTAGATCTTGCTGGATGATACATTTCGTATATGTTGGCTCAATACGAAGAAATAACACTGGCATATTTTAAACTAATATTATTTTATTTACCTAAGACATCTGGACGAGAATACGGGTACAGAAATATATAGGTTATAGTCAGCCAGTATCACAAATTTTTGTCCGAAGACTAGAAAATATGAGGGAACTTCCCTGCTCACAATCAACACCACCCATGGCGAAAAACGTTATTCGAAAAATACTCTCATAAATTCTCTCACGTCACTGCAAACGCGTTCACTTATATAGAAAGCATAGCCTGCTCACACACTGGAGGTCGTAAGCCCTAGTATGCTTCCGCTCTGATAAATAGATCGCATCTCCTTTTGCACATATTAATCCAATCAAACTTGTAGGAAGGGATAATTAAATAATTTACAAATGCTAGCTGTAGCAAAAGACTATATTAATAACTAAATACTAAAAACTGCGTTTGCATTGTTATTATTATCAGGGAAAACTCTGCGTATGAATACATTCTCTATCCTGCACGTGTTTATCAGTTAAACTACAGTTAAGTGAAGGATTCGAATCACCATGCGATTTCGAATATGTGAATCGATTCTGTTATTGTTGATATATTTGATTATTGTAGATAATAACAATGTAATTGCTTTAAGAATTCAAACTGTACCTGGAAAATTATAAGTTATATTTTAATCATTAAGTTAACCGAGCAAAGTTAATATTAATACGGATAGCGAATAATTAATTTAAGAGATGATATAAATTAATGAAGTTAAATATAGTATTTAATTAAAGTTGAAATTGATAATTATATTTAATGTTCAAAAACTGAAATGGTAATTAATTTTCTACATAGTGACGTTATGTCACAAAGTAAAAAATACAATTCTTTTAAAATTATTTTAATATAATTTAAGGTAGGGGAATGGGTTCTAAAACACGAGATTACTGAATTTTCTGTGACAATTTTATGTTTATCTTTTCAGTTTGAGTCAGCGTACATGTAAAACGTGTACGTCAACAATTCTAATAATTCTTTTATTATATATATTTGAATAGCAGAGTAAAAGCTATGTTTGTTAAAAAAGGTATACGTTAAAACCATTGAAGATGCCCAAAATAATGTATAGACGACAAGCCTTTTAAGAATAACATAAAAGTATTTATTCATTTGAAAAACTAGTTAAAATTAGCTATTAACAACAATGTCAATATCTTCATTCTTCACAAGTAACATTAGTAATGCACACCGGGTTCTTACATTGAATCAATTTCTTAAACAAACAGTCTATTTCCTATACTGTGATGGACTAACAAAAGGGATTTAAATGTTGAAGTAATATAAAATACCTTACTTTTAGTAGGCTTAATACAATATCTTGCTATTTTATCAGAACAGACACCGACTTCTTAATAAACGCATTGATGAACAGAGCAGCTTGACATTACCTATTAATACCGATACTCATCTCATATCTTCTTTATCATCACATCTATACACCCCTACTCATCACCTCTATATCTTTCCTGAAAGTATCCACGGCATATATACATGTGTCAAAAGCTGATATTCGAATATCGGGTTGTAACTTTTACGAAATACGCCCTCTACTACAGACTTTTATGTTTAATTATATGACGTACGGCAGTCTGCCAAACATGATTTAATCACAAGAAATTTGCGTCAATGATTCGGCTTAGTTATGAATTGAATCGCTTTAACTTGAACATACTTAAAATGGAAATGCAAAATATGACGTCAAACTTCGAAAAGGCAAGTAATTAATGTACCTTTAAAAGTAATTCTTAGTTCACATTGCTAACAGTTTGCCACTAGATTTGAATGTCGACGAAGACCAGATTGCATAATTTTGAAAAACATAAAATGCAATCTATTTTTGCTGTTTATAATTCCAGTAAATAAGATTTTAAAAAAATATATGAAATAAAACTATAAAAACAAATGACACTTGATAGAATATCTTTTGACAGCAGGAAAGTATTGACATCTCAGATGGAGAATCAAGTAGTTAATACTGTGAATGCGCTGAAGACAATTGACATCTCAGGTGGAGGATCTAGTAATTAATACTGTGGATGCGCTGAAGACAGTTGACATCTCAGGTGGAGGCTGTAGTAGTTAATACTATGGATGCGCTGAAGAATCTGACATCACAGGTGGATGATCTAGTAGTTAGTACTGTGGTTGGATACAATTGGAAACTCAAGTGGAGGATCTAGTAGTTAGTACTGAGGATGCGCTGAAGACAATTGACCCAAAGTTCTAGATAGTGACAAATTATGAAGCGTGGTAAAACTGTTTATTCCCGCTAAAATGTTTTTTATTATTCCTAACATTTACTACTGTTAAATACATGGTTCTACAACCATTAGAAACTGGTTTTCGGTTCCAGTTATTTCCCCCGTGTACCCAGATACCCGATTCAGCAATCCCTACCGATACCAGGTCTGGTGGACAGGTTGCAAGTCATTTGCTCTTTTCAGCTTTCTTTACTTGGGCACATTCCCTGCGCAGCTGTCTGATGGGATATTTTAACCAACTAAAAAAAAGGTGGAGACACAAAGACGATCAGTCTAAATTATCAAAACAATATTTGTTTTCCATTCAAAAGTATTTTTAAATATATTAATTAAGAAAACAGGTAAATTGTAACATACGAGGTCATTTGAGCTTTTAGGAATTAATTTCCCTTGCCACTTTAATTGTAATTCTAGTCAACAAATGGAACTCCCAGGTTTGTTACAAAAATTATTATACTATTGCTAAAAACATACTAATGCAATTACATATACAATACTATTATGCAAATTATTACACTATTACAAAAATGGAAGATAAAGCCATATTCAAATGGAATTAATAACGTTAATATGCATACTTCTTGTATATTTTTAGTATGAAATAAACTTATTTATATGTTATGCTGTGCATTATAATTTATCTATTTTATGCTTTTAATTTAAAAAAAATATTCAGCGCATAAATTGTGATAAAATATTTTTTTCGTATTTATTAGATATTATGAGGTATATATATATATATACAGACGAACCTCCATATATCGAAGTAGCAAATTGCCGGGAAAACATTCGATATATAGAAATTTCGATATATAGAATTGTGCTTAGTTTTATCATAATTCTCCTAAAAAAATTAAACTAATTTTCGTATACTAAACTCCATTTCTAATTTATATGCGAATCCCATTAAATGAAATTTGATAACTAAAAAATGAATTAATTAGAAAGATTACAATGATCACAGGTACATTCTTAAAAAAAATACGAATATCTTGCTGAACAGCCAGTTTTGCGGAAAGTTCAAAGAAATGTTCTTATTTATTCAGTCCATTAAAAACTGAATCAGGGACATTTTCCGTGAATTGAAGTCTGCGACGTATTGTTTCAAATGCCAAAAATTGGGAAATTTTATTCTAAAATGGAATAAAATCTCCTAATTTGTCTTGAAAAAAATTTCGATATATAGAGATTTTTTCGGTATATAGAAACAATTTTTCTATGTAATGAAAATGGAGATTTGCTAAGAGTTCGATATATAGAAAATTTCGATATGTGGAAGTTCGATATATGGAGGTTCGACTGTATATATATATATATATATATATATATATATATATATATATATATATATATATATATATATATATATATATATATCTATATATATATATATATATATATATATATATATATATATATATATATATATATATATATATATATATATAAATGTATGTGTGTGTGTGTTTGTGTGTTAGTTAGTTACGAGATCGCAGCCACCAAGACTGAAATGAGAACTATACAGTTACGTATTCAACGGCCAATAAAAAGTTTGTTATGGTCCTATTTTTAGCGTGCCACTGATTTTATATTATATTACTTCCGTTTTATCTTGGAGACAGTGTTTAAGTGCTATGTGTTCGTTCTGTCAATAAAGTATGTGTGTCAAAGCAATGAAGCTCATTTTCGTGATTTAACTTGTGCACAGCAGGAAATTAATACCATATATATATATATATATATATATATATATATATATATATATATATATATTTATATATATAGATATGAAATAATAATAATCATATAAAGAATGAATTTAGAGTAGAGGAAAATCTGAGGAAGAAGTATTGATGCATAATGATTCATACACATAAGGCAGTCTTACCTAGGAAGGAGAACAGTTGCGTAAACATTTTGAATACTTATTGAAGATGCAGTCGTGAAGCCAAGTGATAACATGGAGAGCACAGCAGTCGTAGATTAGATAAATAGTGTAGGGAACACATGCATTAAGCAATGGAATTTATTCAATTGTAGCTTCATGAAGACTGAGGCGCGGTGGTTCGGTCAGCAAAAAAGCATCATGAAGACACATTTCAATAAACCCAAAAAGCTAAAGACACGCGTTACATTACAATGTGTCAAGAGAAGAAGAGCCGTGGGCTTACATAACCGCCGAATTATCAACGGGAACGTCTTCCGTTTAGAATATATAAAATGAATATTTTCTGAAATAGCAATTACGGTTGGAATTATTTAACTGGCCAGAATAAATCACATGGCATATACCCTTGTATGCCTCATGATGTATGTTTTATGATTTAACAATGGCGTGGTATTCAAACGTCGTGGTTTTCCTTGGTCACTCGAGCTATGAGTTCTGTAACTAAATACGAATTTAAAAGCAAACCTTCCGCATTGTATACGAATTCAAATATTTCGAGTTCAAATATTTCGGTTGGGATTTAAATATTTCGAGTTCCTGCGAAATGATAGGCACGTGCATTAAGGTGCAGTATAAATTATCAATTAATTAATTTTTGGTTGCATTTTGGAATTAGAATACTAGTTAGATATCATTTGAAAGGAGGAGTTTTTTCCGTTATATATATATATATATATATATATATATATATTTATACACTGAAGTGCCACTGAATTAGGGATAGGAGAGCCTATGCAAATTGTGTAGCGCTGCGCATTATGTATGCGCAAGTGAGAGTGTTCTGGTAACTGCATATATAGCTCGTACTGTGGTTATTCTGAATTAGTTGTTGGAATTGCCAGTATGCGTAAACTGCCTGATTTAGACGCGTTCAACCGCGGACAAATCGTAGGTGCGCGACGCATGGGCAATTCAATTTCCGAAATCGTCAGACAGCTAGGATTTTCAAGGTCGACAGTGTCAAGAGTATACCAAGAATACACTGATGGTGGAAAAAAAACTAGCGATCGGGCAAACTGCAAAGGACAATTAGCCTTGACAGTGCGTGGTGAGAGACGGCTCAGGCGTATTGTACGTAGCCAGCGAAGCCAAACATTAGCTCAATTTACCACCCAGTTTAATGACGGTGCCAGTCGTACAGTCATAAACGGACTGTGTAATGCTCGCTTCACCGTATGGGTTTCGGGAGCCGTCGACCTACGAGAGTACCATTGCTCTATACTCGCCATCGGGCTGCACGTCTTGCCTGGGCAAGAGAGCACAGAGACTGGAGTGTAGAGGACTGGAAACGAGTAGCATGGAGTGATGAGTCTCGATTCCGACTACTTAACGCCGACGGGAGGCTGAGAATATGGCGTCAGGCTCATGAAGCCATGGATCCTGCATGCATGGCTGGGACTGTACAAGGGCATGGTGGCTCAATCATAGTCTAGGGTGTTTTTTCGTGGCACAGTTTGGGATCTTTGGTGCGTGTACCAACCTCCCTCAATACAATTCGGTACGTAGTGTTTCTGGGTGATCACCTCCATCCGTTTATGCTGTTCTGTTATCCGCACGGTAATGGAGTATTCCAGCAAGACAAATGTACCTCTCACAAGTCCCGGATGGCTACTGGCTGGTTGGATGAGCATTCCTCTGACTTCTCTGTCATGAATTGGCTACCTAGAAGCCCAGACTTAAATCCTATTGAGCATCTCTGGGATGTTTTGAACAAGGCGTGAAAGGCCATCACACAGCACCAAAGAACCTTACTGAATTATAGACAGCTTTAGCCAATATTTGGCAAGCCGTTCCCGTGGAACGTTTCCAGAAACTTGTTGAATCTATGCCTCGTCGGGGGGCAGCCGTTATCAAGGCCAGAGGAGTCCCAACTCGTTACTAGGTAGGTATCCCTAATTCAGTGGCACTTCAGTGTATATATATACCCAACAAACACAGAGGCATCGGGCCGGGGCCGGATGATTCCGGCCAGCCGATTTCTCCATTGCCGGGCCGGCGCATTAGGTCAGTATCGGATCCGTCACGGGCTTGTCCTCTCGCCCGCGACTTCCCCGTCGAGTACTGGGCCGCTTCCGGTAACAATGAAGCTATCGTACATCCGACTGCTTACCTTGATTGAACCGCAAACTTCCCGTCGATGTGGACATACAGCCGTACCATTGCCGGAGGCTGACGGGCCGGTTACGGGAGCAATAATTCGTGTCGACAGGCCGTCAAATACCCATCTCGAAACCATCAAAGCGCCGTCGATCAGGGTTACTTTCCAGTGCTGGGCCATAATTGGAATTCCGACAGATTTTCTAAGTTTTTCTTAGACCCCTTCCTTTCACATGCTTTTTATTTTTATTAATGAGATTGTTTATGATAACAGTACTTAACAGTGTTTATGATAACATTTGATATACATCAGATGATGTATATCTGATATATATCTGTAGATATCAGATGTTATATATATAATACTTGATATATATAACATCTGATATCTACCCTTACACTTTATTTCTATTTTTTTCTGGCTCTCCATGTATAACTAGTATTAATATTTTTAACTTTTCTCTTTTTCTCGTGTATTTTCAGGTAATAGAAAATATTAATCTCTGCTAAAACCTAAAATATTTGTTCAGAATAATCCCTTAAAATTATATTTTGTACATGTTATTTTAAGTAAAGTTCGTAAATGTTTTCGAGATAAGAAAATTATAATATTTTCCATAGAGGAAATTTATTTCATTCTTCTCAAAGTTAAAAGTGAGGTGTATTATATATTTGAAAACCAGGAATTACCTGATTATATAACTTTAATTGTTATAATTTATTTGAAAATGATTTAAAATTAAAATTGAATGTAGTTCAATGTTTTATAAATTTTGTTCAGTACTATTTTAGTAGTTGACAAGTGAAAACATTTCATAGTTTTGCATATCAAACAATGGTTCATTGTTAAAGCTTAGCTGTTCAAGAAATATTTTGTTTTGAGACATCTTCAAATACGTCTTGATAAGTTTATTCTTTGGTGATAAAAATAATAATATTCTGTCATCCTACAGTCTTATATTGCTGAATACGATAAGACTGAAAAAAGGACTGAACAAAATTTATAAAACATTGAACTACATTCAATTTTAATTTTAAATCATTTTCAAATAAATTATATAAATTAAGATTATATAATCGGGTAATTCGTGATTTTCAAATATATATTACACCTCACTTTTAACTTTGAGAAGAATGAAATAAATTTCCTCTATGGAAAATATTATAATTTTCTTATCTTGAGAAAATTTACGAAATTTACTTAAAATAACAAGTACAAAATATAAACATACCTTTCGGTCATTGTCCAATGACGGTATATTAAAAAAATGTTGGAAATAAAAAAATCCCACATCCCACACAGTCGAGCATCAGAGTTGTAACAAATCTTGAACCATGTACGAACTGCAGACATTAACTGTGTAGGAAGATAATTGGCATAAATAGCGTGCGCCAAATGTTTCGCCAAAACAAAATCGCCAATTTTTATACGTCCTGCATAAAAGATTGACGACTGCCCAAAGAGCATTCCCGTCTATTTTTAGAAGTACCCCCACTCATTCTCAGTAAAACGGTCCTTGCACGTGCAAGGAGTGTCCACAAAGGAATGTTACGACCCCAAGCGCACAGCTGGCCGAGAGGAGGGGGGGGGGTGGATGCGCGGTTAAAAAAAAATTAAAACTAATTTATTAGTAAAATAATGAATATAAAAATATTATCATTATGCTAGATAACTACTTAGAGTTAAAAATGAATTTTACAAGAATAACTGGAAATAAACAAAACTACATTGGTTTTAAAAACGCTACTCCACGTAGCAACCAGTTGGGAAATACATTTTTCGTTTTTGTTTTAACACGTTTTAACCCATCAAATAGCGTCGGTTAGGGCGGTTTTTGTCAGGTTGCAGGAAAATACTATTTTATGCCCTGAGCCTATAAATCACGGCCCGGGATAATTTGCACTAAATTAATTTTGAACGTGTCCACCTCAACAACTGAAAAACAAAGCTTTTTGTCTCTAATTTTTGTGCTGGATTTTGTGTCTGCTGACCAATAAAAATATTTCACAGGTAAGGAAACTTGATGATATTTTTTCATTAAAATATCAGAGCACCTCACTAGAATCAGCAGAAATCCATCACATATGCCTCATTATTTACAGTGGCTCCCAAAAGTGTTCGTACACTTACGATTTTCAATGAAATAGGGGTCTATCCATTAATTAAAATGAATATTTCAGAATGCGTATTTAACAATTAGATGTAT
The DNA here is from genome assembly GCA_907164885.2 of Dolomedes plantarius. Taxonomy (NCBI): domain Eukaryota; kingdom Metazoa; phylum Arthropoda; class Arachnida; order Araneae; family Dolomedidae; genus Dolomedes; species Dolomedes plantarius. Next base: position 98,777,187 of record OU015502.1, read on the forward strand.
AATCTATTCTTAACAAAACTACATGAAATATTTTAAAAACATAGTAAAACTTTATTTTTAAGAAACCAGTAATCAAAAAGTAACAAAAACTTTATCCCAGAACAGTCATCGAACACTTGTAAAAAAATCTCTACTTATAAGAAAATATTTTAATTTTTCGTTAAATTAATATTTAGTAGGATATCCTTTAGCATCAACAACAGCTTTTAAACGTCTGGGAATAGATTGCACTAGTTCTTTTGTAATTTCTGCATCAATGTTCATCCATTCTTCCATCATAATTGTTTTTAGTTCGCTTTTTCTTTTAAAAATGTCGTGTTTTCGTACTCGAACCTCCAGTTCTCTCCAAAAATGTTCTATTGAGTTTAAATCTGGCGATTGAGGTGGTGTTTTCAAAACTTGTGGACAATTATAGAGACACCAGAGGCGAACGTTGAGAGCCGTGGGCTTAGGATCGTTATCTTGATTAAAAAAAAATTAAAAATTTCAAATACCCAAATTTTAGGCTGATAATTTTAAATTGTCTCTTAAAATATTTATATAAACAGAACGATTCATTATGCCATCAATAAATACCAAATTACTTAGTCCTGATGTTGACATGCACTCCCACACAAGGACACCTCCACCGCCATGCTTAACTGTTTCTACTAAGTTCTTAGGATTAAGTTCCTCATTTTTTCTTCTCCATACAATTATACGCCCATCGGAACCAAAAATGATAAACTTGCTTTCATCGGCAAATAAGACATTATTCCAATAGGTTTGGGGCTTATTAATCATTGATAGTGCGAAGGAAAGCCCGAGCTTTCTGTTTTTCTCACTCACAAAAAAAATTGTACGGGCAGAACGCCCATATAATCCAGCAGCTCTGAGAACTCTTCGAACAGTTTCAGGTGAAATTGAAGTAGAAAATGTTTCATTAAATTCTGCAGAAAGTTTTACAGCACTCAAACGTAGATTTTTCACAAATTTTCTAATTAAAAATCTCTGATCACGTTTTGTTAACTTTGCCGGACGACCTTTTCTTATCTTGATTTTGATCCGATTTTCTTCTTTAAAGCGTTTTATCACATACTGCACAGTATAATGGGATAAATTAAGTAATTTAGCAACATTCCGAACTGATTTACCACAACTATGATGAAAAATAATCAATTTTCGATCAATGCTGTTTGTTGTTTCTTTGCAAGCCATTTTTAAATAATAAATAGAATATTACGGAATAGGCAAGCAAAAATTAAAGCCAAATGATATTTTAAATGCCACCACAATTCAAAAATAAAAATAAAGCGCCAGGCGATAATTTTAGTTATGAATTTATCCGAAAATATTTCAGTGTACGATGACTTTTGTGAGATAGTTTTTGTTACTTTTTGATTATTGGTGTTTTAAAAATAAAGTTTTACTATGTTTCAAAATATTTCATATCGTTTTGTTCAGAATAGATTATAAATTTTATTATTAAATGCCCATTCTGTAATATTCATTTTAATTAATGGATAGATCCTTATTTCATTGAAAATCGTAAGTGTACGAGCACATTTTGGAGCCACTGTAGGTGTTCATATTCAAAATGAACTATTTCCCTTTTGGAACAAAAAATAAGACATGAAATAATATCACTCTTAAAATTTTGTAAATATTATTCTAGTATTTTAGATTCCACCCCTGATCTAAGCAACCAAGACCGACTTACTGTTGTAGTAAGATTTGTTCTATTAAGTAATAAATCAAAGCAAATGGAAATTAGGGAGCATTTTTTGGGGATTTATTTCAATATCAGATTTCCTTGAAACAGATAAATCAAATAGGTCTACAAAATGTAAATATGTGGAAAGTATGTTACATGATCCATTTAAAAATGAAAAATATATTATAGCTGAAGATTTATGCGATGAAACTGACAACATTGCCCTCTATATTTCCCTTGAAATGAACGCGTTAAATGTGATTCAATACCTATTTACAAACAACCTCATCTATCTGTGTCCAAATTTAGTGATTACCATACGAATTTTATTAACATTGCCTGTGACTGTGGCTAGCGGGGAAAGAAGCTTTTCAAAACTTAAAATAATAAAAAATTATTTGAGGTCTACAATGGGACAAGAAAGGCTTTCAGACTTATCTATTATTAGCATCGAACAGGACATTTCGGAAGATATAGATGATCAGATATTATAACAGAATTTGCATTAAAAAAAGCAAGGAAAGCAAAGATTATCTTTTTGACTGACTTATTAAGTATATGTATTAATAGATATGTGTTGTATGTATTTAATATAACGTATTCATTTAGTTGTTATATCAATACATTAATAATTATTATGTTAGGTTATAAAATTAAAAAATTAACTGAATTTATAATATTTTCTGCAATTCGTTGTTTCATTTAAGGTAAAAATATTTCAGAGAAATTTCAATTAATCCATGCGGTATGAGGGGGTGGGGGAATTATTCTCGCACACGTATCGCAGCTACCCTAGAAACTGCCCTGTATTTAATAGCACATTAAAAGCTACTAAATTACTGTCAACATTTACATACATACAAACACACACTTTCTAATTTTATCTCTGATGAGATGGAGTTTGTTTTTATGAAGCATATTCGAAAAATATGAATACAGTTCATATCAATGAGTGTTAAAACTTATAAAGTATTTGTACCTACATTTACATATACGTTGGTCTGCTATATGAAATTTATTTTCAGTCATCAATTATTTTTATTTCATTTCCTAGATTCATTCTTTATTGTTCTATACATCACTAGCTATAAAGTATGCGAATAAATACTGTAAAAATGACGAATAAAATTCAATGTACCTCAATATTTTAATAACAATATTATGACTGTATAGAGGTTTAAAAATGTATATGTTTTTAGTGTTTAATCTGTTAAACATTTATTGAAATGCATTCGGACGCAATTTCATTTAAAAGAGAACTGTCACTCGAAGTATTTTACTTTATGCTATGAATATATCTATCTTCTGATAAATAAAAACGGTCATGTTATACATTACAAAATCAATATACTTACCCCCCCCCCCCGCGAAAAAAAAGTGCCGAAAATAAGCTAAAATGGTCATGTTTCTATAATAAAAAATGGCTCCAATTCCTGCGTCACGAAATATTTAAATCATGAAATAATTATCAACACCATCACCGAAAAATTTGAAGTCCAAATAAGTGTAACCCAGCGGTCTACCAAAAAACGAAATGTAGAGCCTAACGATTACCCCCTACCACCCGGCAACGGGTGGTAGGGTTGCCAAGTAAATCGCAGAGAACCTGAGTATGAAATGAAGCGCCAGATAGATACCCGCTTTGGCATCCAAGAGAGTCTGCCGAAAAGTCCGTCTTAATCAAAATGAAAAACAAATTTAGGCAGGTACTACTCTTTACTCTCTTGTGCATAAACTCTTGATCAAAAAAATTATCCATTTGTAAGTGGATGTTTATTTCATTTCTATATAAAAGCCAAAAATAAATTAATATAATCTAACAATAGTTGATGTCTGTCAAAACACGACGGCTAGATAGTAAATGAATGTACTAATACACAAATTATATTCAACACATCATTGTCAAATGTTGAAAATCATAATAATGCGCAGAAACAAATTGTGATTAAGCGGCTTCGCGCTTAGTGAGTATCTAAAGACAGATTTAAAAATGTCACTGAGCATGTGCAGAAAGCAATTTTTTTAAATTGTAAATTATCGCTAATTAAACAGCATGAAATAAACAGTTTCCATGAGGTTTACTGTTGTATTTCACAAATATAATTATCATAAAAATAAATAAGGCAGAGATAGGTCTAGAGAGACTTCTCGGAATAAACGTGTTTACCATTAAAACATGTCACTGAGCGTGCGCGGAAACAGTGAGTTTCTAAAGACAGATTTAAACATGCCACTGAGCATGCGTAAAAATCAATTGTAAATTATTGCTAATTAATGGAAATTGCTGTCACAAAAACCAAATTTAACAAATCTACAGATTACAATCTTTCGTTTAAGACCAAAATGAAGTAAATTGATGCAGTAGTTTTCTCTCATGGACTGCCCAAAAAGTCGGCTTAGCAAATTAAATATATAGTTGATATATATTATGCATATATCACATAGTATAACCGAAAGATTATATTATATCAGCCGTATACTTCTGATATAATTCAATCTTTTCATACAAGGAAAATTATGTGAATATTTCGTGCAAAAGAAGTTTCACAAAAGTGAAATAAATATTTATGAAAAGTCTGTTTAATCTAATCTTCGCCTTCCCTTTCAAATCCATAATTCTGATGCAGATTTCTGTTACTTGTGGTTACGAATCGGACTATCGATTCCGGGACGTTACAGGGAGAGCGGTTTCGCGTCGATTCCTATCCAACCATCACCGGCCCTCAAACGGGTACACACTACGGGAGTCCGCGTCGGACATTCGTAAATCACCCGGCAACGATACGGATCATTTTCCCCGAGCCTATCGTTCTACCGGCGCCTCCAGAACCGGCCCGTCAAGTTGCCGTCAGTCTTGTGTTTGTTGGGTATATATATATATATATGTATGTATGTATACAGCGTGGTCATAAAAAACTGTGCCGATATATGGACCTCTAGCGGCCGTTCCGTTCAACCGACGGAGATGAGATTTCAGATATACTTATTCTGATGTATGAACTCCAGATTTTCTGAACTGCAAGAAAGTGGCGATTACGGCTACCGGTTATAGGTACAGAAATTCGATATTTTCGATTGGCAACGCCCACATATTCCCCTCTCAAAATAATCAGCGCATGCGATAACCCTAAATAGCATTGGAACGGTACGTACATCACAAAAAACGGACGCGTTATGCACTCACAAAAAACAGCTCAGCGAACGCCAAACAAAAACACCATCGGGACTCACGGAGGAAACTTTCGTATGACAGAGGCAAATCACCAATCACTGATGACAACACAGATCGGATAAAATTAAACATTTATTTGGATAACATATTTTACACATGGGTACCATCATCGTGTTTTTGTTGGCTTTTCGCAGAGCAGTTTTTTGTGCTTGCATAACATGTCCTTTTTTTGTGATACACGTACCATTCTAACGCTGTTTAGGGTTTTCGCATGCGCTGAGCATTTTGCGACGGGAAAAAGTGGGCGTTGCGATTCGAAAATTTCAAGTTTCTATATCTACAACCGTAACGGTGATCCCCACTTTGTTGCCGTTCACAGAATCCTGAGCTCATACCTCTGAATAACTATATCTGAAATCTCATCTCGATGGGTTTAACGGAGCAGCCACTAGAGGTTCATATATCGGCAAAGCTTTTTTATGACAACGTTGTATATATATATGTATATATATATATATATATATATATATATATATATATATATATATATATATATATACTAGAAGGTAACCCGTAATTTTGACGTCATAATACTAACAATGACGTCATAATGGAAAAGTATATGAAAGTTTTAAATTATCCCGAAATATCTAACAATATTGCTTTTAATCCACACCTTGTAAAAGCAAACCCTTTCATTATTTTTTATTTATTTACTTTTTCACGCGATTGAGGTAGTAGACTGCCATCCAACCCGTTATTTTGACGTCATAATACTAATAATGACATCATAATGGAAAAAGTATATATGAAAGCTAAAAAATATCCCGAATTATCTAACAATATTGCATTTAATCCACACCTTGTAAAAGCAAACCCTTTCATTATTTTTTATTTATTTAGTTTTTCACGCGATTGGAGTAGTAGACTGCCATCCAACCCGTCATTTTGACGTTATAATACTAATAATGACGTCATAATGGAAAAAGTATATGAAAGTTAAAAAATATCCCGAATTATCTAACAATATTGCATTTAATCCACACCTTGTAAAAGCAAACCCTTTCATTATTTTTTTCTTTATTTAGTTTTTCATGCGACTGGAGTAGTAGACTGCCATCTAGTTTTTTACAGCTCACTACGCGATATGAATACTTGAGCTACTTGATTCATTCCCATTCAAGTTTGTTTACTTTCAGAATTCATCGCAAAAGTAAACAGATTTTTAAAAACTGTTAAATATACAGCTAAAAGCATCCAATTTTTTTTTAGTTCTGAATGCTTTATAGAAAAATAGGCTGAACAAACGTGATTTGATGGAGAAGATATTAGTTTTTAGGTAAGAAAAAATTCTGATCCTCATCTGAAATTGAAATTAGGCCTAACCGGCCTTTGTTTACTGAGGGCTTCAATTGAAAGATGAGTACAGCCCGGAAGTGTTATACAGAGACAACGGCTATTATATATATATAATATATATATACAAGAAATTCAAATTTTAGAAGAACGTCCGAAGAATGTCCACGTCGTCAAAAGTGACAAATATGTCAAATGTGACAAAATATGTCAAAAGTGACAAATATGTGCATTTTGCTCTCCTCGAACGGGAATAAAAAACAAATATTAGAGTAGAGCTTATTTGAAACAAAATACTCGATTTTTGAGTTTTAATTATCTTCCAAGTGGTAACAAGTAACCATCTATACTATGAATTTACGATAAATCAGCATACTAACTGATTTTAAAAATTTCCTCGGAGCCGTTTCCATTTTCAAAGTACATTGAACTCTCGATGGTCCAGCCATAGAATATTCATGCATTGTAAATAAAACAAATCGAAATGAAATACAACTTGTCTAAAAAAATTTCAACATGGCTTGTAAACCAGAAAAAATGTAACAAAATTTCCCGAGAGAAACGGCTGTAAATCTAAGTGTGTTCGACTGTATTTTATTAAACTCTATAAATTTCTCAACGCTGTATGATACACAGAGTTACTATTTTCGGATTTTAAGTGTTTCTCTTTATTCCTTTCAGATCCGGGAATTATTTTTTTTCGGGAAATCCTTAATGCAGCGTCGAAAAACGCAAAATTTTTACACTAAATGCTAAAGGTCAATAAAATTTTTAAATACATCTTCTATTAGTATACGATTTAAAATCTGAAATAATTTAAGAAATATTTCCAGTTGAATTTAATAATCTTTCTCCTCTTAGTAGAAATTGCTATATGGATTCTTTATTTGGTTCTGAAAAAAATATGGCCATTTAGAGAGGTGCCCCGATAAAGAAGTCCCCCCCTCTCTCTCTCTCTCTGTATATATATATATATATATATATATATATATATATATATATATATATATATATATATATATATATATATATATATATAAATGGCGGTGAATGGGAACTAGTGTAATTCAGAGTTTCAACTTTTTTTATTTCAGGGCAAAAATACAGAGGCTGTTCACACATTTTTTAGACGATGTATATTGTATTCACAAAACTAAATTACATAAAACTCTTGTGTTTTAAATGTTCTATTTGACATCCCTTATTCTGAACTATCTTTCGACACCGCAATTTCCAGGATAATAATGCCTTTTGAAGTGTCAGAAGAGGTATTCTATCCCATTCCTCCTGAACAGCTTTCCAGACTCCTGTAAGGGTTTTGGGACGACGTTTGGATAATGCAGATTTTAAAAGTCCGAAAGCACAAACATCCATAGCTGATACATCGGGAGATTTAGTAAGGATATCAGTGAAGGATATGGCCTTGATACCAGTTTTTTGTTCCATTTCTTTTAGAAAATTTACTGTGGATTTTGATGTGTGACTACTAGCTTTGTCCAGATGGTGTCTCACAGATTGATGGCACTGTGGGAAAAGCGATGGTATTTCATTCAGAAAAATTGGCGATAAATATGTTTCTGATAGTATTTGGAGTTAATCTTGACATTTTTTCCACTCTCTTTATTTTTAACTTGCCATTATAAGAAAAGCCAGCAACAATCATGAATCCCTTAGAAAAACTTTCTTTCGATTCCTTGAACCATGTATTTAAAATTTTTTCTCCCCTTTTATGATAATAAATGGCTCTTTTTTGTTGCAATCATTTAAATACCCCCATGATTCATCTATTGTGACAATTGTTTTCCATTTTTCTTTGGATAAGTTTTTGTCATATAGAATTCTGCAGCGTATCCTGCGTTCAGCGATATGATTTGGAAGAAGACGACGCATATTGCGTTTTTTCGCTTTCTTAAGATTTAAATCAACGTTTATCATTTTGTTTACAGTGGACACCGAGCATTTTAATTATTTTGCAACTGTCCTTTGACTAGGGGGATTTTCTTTTAACATTGAACAACGTACCTTTGCAATAGTCGAAGATTTCCGTTTTTTCCTTGGATACTTCTTTGGAATTTATGTCCCACTTGAGGCTTCAATTTGACGTTTTTTTTCCGTTCTTGTTGACGATATTACCTATCGACGCTTTAGATATCACAAAACCATGATTCTCACATCGTTTTGGGATAACGGAGTATGCATATTTCTCTTCGGAAAGAGCATAAATGTAGCCTTCGAACTACTGCTTTGTTAAAAACGCCATTTTGAATAAAAACAAAACTTTCAAGCCGCGGACGATAATTTTGACTTTTAAAAACATAGTACAATTGCAATTATTTGTTTTGCAGCAAATGATTTTTTATTACCGCTTACCAAAACGGTCTAAAAATGTGCGAACAGCCTCTGTATAATCTCCATGTTTAACTTATAGGCGAATTACAAATAATGATTATTTGCAATATTATAATAATTATTATGAATTATCATTTGTTCAATTTAGAGTGGAATTTTATGTAGTTTTTGCATTAAAACTCTTTGGACCAATCGACGTACTGCCTTTCACCACTTTCCCTTTCACCGCCTCATGTATATATACTCTGTCACAAAAAAATATATGCACCCAGAAGAAATCGAGCTACTTTCATGAAACTTGGCAGGAATGTAGTCTGGTAAAAGATATTCAAATGATTAAAATTTTGACGCCGATGAGACATGGATAAGCGTGCTATGCGCATATGAGGTGCACAACTGGGAGAGATTAAAAGCATGATTGCTCGTGCCATGGGGTTATTCAAACAAATCTGTCGAATTCGATGGAAGGTATTGTGACTAGAGATGCATCTGAGACGTAACCGGCGACAGTAGAAACAATTGTCGGACTTCGAAAGGGGGCGTATAGTAGGTCTCAGAGAAGCAGGTTGGTTGAACAGGCGTATCAGACGCCACCTCGGTCGGAGCGATATGGTAGTTGCTCGGTGTTGACAACAATGGATCACGGAAGGGATAGTCTACCGTCACGGAGGGTCAGTGCGTCCCAGAAACACAAAATGCGCACGAAGATCGCGCCAATCATAAGAGCGACTACGTCCGCACCAACAACGTCGCTAGAATCAGTTCGACGCCATTTACCACCTCCCAGGCATTTGGTGGTATCAAGGTAAACCATTCGGAGACGACTGGCCGACGCAGGTGTAAGGAGCCGACGTCCATTAAGACGCCTACCACTGACCCCACATCATAGGCAGTGTCGATTGGATTTTTGCCGACCTCGGACAAGCTGGAGTGTGACCGACTGGAGGAGTGATATCTTCAGTGATAAATCCCGATTCAATCTCAATTCTGATGACTAGCGCATACGCATGTGGAGACGGCCAGGCCACCAGTGTCATTTGTTGTCGAGACGCATACGGCGATTACACAAGGTGTAACAATGTGGGAAGCGATTTGTTGGGACATACGATCACCTCTAGTCGTCCTTCAACGTACTTTGACGGCACGCAGTTACGTGGACGCGATTTTAACTCCAGTCATACTGCCTATGCTATCAAGTCGCCCAGATGCCATTTATCAGCAAGACAACGCTCGTCCACATACTGCACGACTCTCCCAACAATGTCTTCAAGGATATGACGTACTCCCATGGCCTGCCAGGTCACCAGATATCTAACCAATAGAGCACGTCTGGGACGTGTTTAGAAGGAAACTGCAGCCGTTTCGGAATACTGGTGAATTAATCACCCAGTTGCAAAGATTATGGCATGATCTTCAGCAGGAGGTCATAGATGACCTCATTGATTCGATGGCACGCCGTGTTTCGGTTTGTATACTTGCCAGAGGTGGATTTGCTACTCACTGATTTGTAACCTTTTTCATGCCATATCTTATTAATAAAACGGTCTGTTCTGAATTTGTAATCTCTTGCTTATCTCCCCATACACTACATACATGTTAAGTTTCGTGATAGTATCTTGTTTCCTTCTGGGTGCATATACTTTTTGTGACTTAGAGTATATATATATATATATATTACTGATATATTATGTTTTACAACTTTTTTTTTCCAATGTGGAGGCACTTGTTGTCAAACATTCGCCTATACTACGCCGCAATTTTACTGACCATTTTATTGTGGGGGCACCATATAGTCGGACAGCATTACCCCCTATGAAAGGACGACACCAACGGAGGCATTTTTCGTGGCGCGACGCCAGGATTCGATCCGAGCACCCTCAGCACCGAAAACCAGCGCGCTGTACCACTGGGCCGCCACAAGCCCTACATTAAGTTTTACGACATAAATTTAAAGTAACTGTTCTCAACATTTATGTTCAATTTTCTCTGAAATCTATAAAACTGATAAAAGTTGCAAATAATTTTAAAAATATATAAAAAGGGTGTATATATTTCTTCTCATATCTCAATTATCACTACATTCAGGAATATACAAATGGAATTTCCCTCTCTGCGTAGCTATTAAACTTACTTCCTAGTTTCTCTTTCAATCTGTCCTCTTCAAATTACCTGCGGCCTGCATAGAATATTAAGATCGTAAATTAAGGTGAGTGTATCACATAATTCAGAGTTTGAAAGAGATTCTGGACTTATGCCGAGAATTAATGGCACCCTTCTTCAACTCGAATCAAATCAACTATTAATGATGCTGCATGCTATTTAGAGGCAAATTTTCTGAGAAAATCAGCGTTTCCGTTCTCTGGAGAAGACAATTTATGATAATGCATAATACCATTATCTTGGGCAGAAATCTAAATAAAAAGCGATGGCAAATAAAGCTTTACTTCAGCGTATTACTTTATCATTACTTTACATCTTATAGTTGGTTATAATTAAATATTTTCTTTTTTTACTTTTTTTTCTTTTTATCTATAGTGTAGAGGTGTCTGTTTTAATGGTGTTTCTTTAGTTAGATTTCAATCCGTTTCATCATAGGTAATTTAAGTTTTGGGACTTAATTCACCCTGTGTTTATCACTAGTAAAATTTAGATGAATTGCACCTTTGTAATTTTCCCCACGAACGTATATATACGTTACTAGCTGAATACCCGTACTTCGCTACGTAGTACATTTAAATTAAACACAACGGTCGAATTATTCAATAACTTTGCACGTTTAATATCCATAAAACATACTAATTAGAATTAAATTCTTAAACAACTTCCATCTCAATTTCTCTAGTGGATAAATTTAATCTTTTACTGTATTTTAATATTTTTTTGTCAATTGATTTCGTTTTTATGCACGTGACTCAAAAAATAATTTAAAGTATCACAAAAAGAGAAGAAATCTTATGATCTAAAATAAAATGATCTAAATTAAATTCTAAAAATTAATGTTTAAAAATTCACCATAAATCAGAAAATGCTGGTAAAGATTGAAAAAGGTTTCATTTTAAAGAACTTTTTATGATATTTCTCGTGATATAAATTTGATATAAATTTTATAACCCTCAGATTTTTATTTTAAATGCAAACTTTTAAAAAAAAGTTACAAAAACTGCTTAAAAATTTAATTAGAAAGAATCTAAGAAGAATTTTTCAAAAATCTTTCTTAAGCACCCGTACACTATAAGAAAAATCGCCATGCACAATTTCAGCACTTTGGGTCCAGCGGTTTGGTCTGTGCATTATCTGTCAGTCAGACAGTCAGTCAGTCACGGAACTGTTTTATGTATATAGTAGATATCGTGTTAAAAAGTCCGTAAAAATGTTAAACAGGCCATTTCAATGCACCAGGTGGGGCCCGTCAAAGCTGCTAGGAACCTACAGAGTGGTGCACCTACAGATGAAAGCAGATCGAAAAAGGTGACGATCCAAACGCATGAAATCCCCTCAGGAACTAGGCGCCCACATCCCAGACATTCATTATAAATAATTTAGAAACTTATATCCATACATGAATACATCTAACAGATTCACCCGCTTTCAATAAGAATGATAAATCATGTGAAGGATTAAAGTGAATACTTAAAGAGAAATAAGTTTAGAAAATTTTAAAACGCTGAACTATTCGGAACTTGTTCAAGCCCCAACTGGATAATTTTATTTCCATAAAGGTTTTGCGTTGGGATGGCAATTTTTCGTTTCAATATGCTGCAATTCAAAAAATTTTGGTTAATGAATAACATGAAAAATATGATGAAAGGAAATAAGATTCCTCTAAAATTTAGTTAGTTGCATTGAGAAAAGTTACTTTGTAGTAAAACGGTTTACTATAATGTTACTAATAGAAGAGAAAAAAAAAATTTCGTATCGTTAAAAGTATATAAATTGAAGGCCTTATTCGAATAGTGATCCAACTCCATTCTTGTTCATTTTGAGATACAGAGCCTTAAAGTATAATGATTGCGGAGAAATGACTGCTGAAGTCTGATTTGTAATTCCCTCTGTTGGCAGCAGAAATAAGCTGGAGGTGTACCAGTTTTAAAATAGGATAGAAATGACTTGTATGAACATGAAAGTGAGACTAACTCCCTTTTTTAAAAAGTGGAGTTGGCCTACTATTCAAATAAGGCTTTCAATTAAAAGAAAAACAACATAATTGAGCTGGAAGAATATACATGTGATATAGTTTTATCACTTTAAAACAGCTATTCTCAACCGGGGTCATATGGTCTTTTTGGGACTTTAGGATACCACCCTCAAAAAAATTCAAATGTTACAAAGGTGGTTAAGTGGTTGCTCTCATAATAAATTTGCATACTGGTGTCTCGGTTAATATGTGCAGTTGTTCTCAGAGAAAAAGCCAGCAGCGTTTAAAAGTAGGTCTGAATTTCAGCTTAGGATTCTAAAAATAATGTTTTTGATATGTTAGTAGAATCTCGAAAATTGACTTAAACTTTATTAGTTTTTAATAATAAGTATTAAAACATACATAGTTTTCAAGATATTTACCTTGTTTTTTTATGAATAACATTTAAATATCAAATTTGAAGTATGTAATATTTGTGTTCCTTTTGAAATAACTGAGTAGCAAAAGCTAACAAAATTAAAGCTCAAAATTTTAATAAAATTAAAAAACCTTTGATATCTAAGGTGTAATTATCTCAAAATATAATGCTTTGATTATCAAATTTAACTTGATATATACAGGGTGGCTAATAAATACTGTGACAAATATCGAATCATTTAATTACACACAGATGAAATAGAAAATGGAAAATACAACAATATTATGAACATTATACATGAAAGTTTACCATGAAATAATTTTACTCGAATCGACCGCCATCTTTATCGATTACTAAAGATAATCTCTTACGCCACTGTCCTATTGCGGCACGAATCATTTTATGAGGTAATTTGTCCCATTCACTCCGTATGGAAGCTTTGAGGGAGTCCAAACTTCTGTGCTGCTTAGCATTTACTTTAGACTCTAAAATCCCCCAAATGCAATAGTCTAAAGGATTTAGATCTGGTGAAGAAGGTGGCCAATCTTCTTGCTTGATAAACTTCGGGCAATTGGCATGGAGCCATTCCTGTGTTGTTTTGGATCGGTGGGGCGGTGCAGAATCTTGCTGAAGTATCCAATTCTTTTTGGGATACAATCTGTTAGTATGTGGTAATAAACGTGTAGCCAATACTTCCTGTTTGTAATATTCAGCATTGATTTTTACCCCTTTATCGATGAATTTCAGAGGCAGTTTTCCATTGTGTGACACTGGAGCCCAAACCCTAACAGAATTCTTGTTCTGAAAGCGTTTAACAGTTCAGATTTTCAGGTTTTAAGATTTTCAGGTATATCCTTGAAGGTTGCTGAATATACAACATCATTTTTAGCATTATAACTTTGTTCTGTACTAAACAGCTTCTCATCAGAGAAAATTATATTTTCAACACTTTTGCTACCGTGCCGGTTCAGCAATTTCTTACATCTTTGTAACCTTTTTACTATTTGTGCAGTAGTCAAACCTTGAACTTTTCTTTTGCGATAAGGGCGAAAACCCAGGTCTTCATTTATGATAAGTTGCATAGTTCTGCGACTGATGTTCTCTTCTGCAGCCATTTTATTTGCAGAACGTTGTGGATTTCTTCGTATCTTTTCACGAATTCTTTTGATACGTTCTTTTGTACGAACAGTGTGTGGACGACTGGACCTTGGTCGATCTTTACAGCTATTGGTATCCAATAATCGATTTATAGTCCTATATATAAACGTCCTATTAAAACCAAGGCATTTTAATTGCTTAAATATTTTACCTGCAGAAAATCCGCGATCAAAAAGCTGTTTAACCATTAACCTTTTGGCTTCCATCTTTAAAAATATTCTACATGTTTTACTTTAAACAAAAATCGTCTGCGTTTACAAAAAGTTGCCAATCACACAAATAGATAGATAAATTGTTTTTCCAAACGATTAAAATTAACTCTTATTTTTTGGAGTGTTACAGTATTTATTATCCACCCTGTAGAATGAAATGAATGGGTATGGTATTAAATACCCATTCATTGGGGTTAATACATTGGGGTTAATACATATAATAATTCATTGGGGTGTATTAAATACCCATTAGAATGGGTATTGTATTAAATACCCATTCTAATGGGTATTGTATTAAATACCACAATGTATATCCCATGCCTTAAATATATCCTTATTTACCCAGTCTTTGATTTATGTTTAAAAATATTTCGTGACATCTTTTCCAATCCCACTAATTTTCTTTCACGCTTTGGAAGCATTCTTTCTATACAAACCCGTTCAGCGTTTACAATTTCAGATTTATATGGCATTGCTAAAATAATTAATTTAGGTAAGTGTTTCAAATTCTTGAAAGTTTCCAGTTAATCTACTGTGTTCCTTTGCATAGAATTAAATTGTCTATCACTTCACTTCAAATAAAATTACCTAGTTCTCCACGCCATTAAGAGGTAAATTTGAAGTGAAATCTAATTTTCATTCCCATACAACAGCTACTTAATGAAATCAGGTGTTTAAATTTATCCATTACCGGAACATTCAAATTAGATGTTACAGCAGAATACGGTAAATAAAATTTTCAATTTTTAATGGCGTGCTTAAGGACCTATTATTGAGTTAAACATAATCTATTGAGTTTAACTCAATAGATTTAAAGGACCTATATAATATAATCATAGAATTGTATGAGCAATACGACCTAAAAGCGTATATTAAGTTCAATAGATTTCGGCCTCTACTGGATTTGGTATTGCATGAGACTGTATTATACAATGGACAGGGTTTTTATAGACAAGTGCAAGTATCCCCATGGGAGGAGGATGTTCCTCTGCACTTGCCGACATATATCTACATTTTTATGAGAGAAAAGTAATGCTCTTATAGGAACTCCTATATTTCAGATATGTTGATGATGTACTGATTGTATTTAATGAAAATATTACATCACTGAGTTTGTGTTTTTACCCTGAAGGTTTAGAGCTTGTGGAGTCTAAACGAGACAATAATGGTAATCTGGTCTTTCTAGACTTGAGTTTAAACATCGATGATCAGAATAATTTAATTTGTAGTATCTATGACAAACGTGATGATTATGAATTTGAGACAGTAAGAATCGTGTCATGGGACAACAATATACATAAAAATATAAAACGTAATATTATTATAAATCACATAATTAGAAGTAGAAGGTTACACTCAAATATTGTAGATTTTAACATCAATATTGACAATTTCATGAAAAGGGCATGTTAAAGAGGATTTCCACGTGTATTTTTAAAAGACATTTTGAATAAGTTTTTGAGCGCAAATGACTGTGACCGTGATTGAGAATTGGCTGAGGCTCGTGCTTGAGGTATATGTTGACTTTTATATTTGTAGTTTTTGTGAGTTGTTCATTTGATGGGTTTTTTTTTTTTTTTTTTTATTAAAAAAAATACACATAAAATTCCCGTGTACCACAAAGTATCACACGGGACTTACAGAGGTAAGTATAAAACACTAAGAAAACATAAGAAACAGACAAAATAAAACAAATAAAAGAAACTAAGAAGAATTACAAATATTTACAATAAATTTACAAAATAAGCCGAAAGCACACTTCCCAGAAACGAGCAGAGAGAAATTGGGAGGCCAGTTAATATTTAAGTCCTTAAGAGCCAATTTAAAAATATTTCTCTCCCTGCGGTACTTCGAACACAAAAACAGAACATGTTCAGCATTTTCCTCGCCACCAACGCTGCAGTCACAGGGGGTCGCCGAACACAATTTGAATCTACTCAAATAGCTCTTAAAATTTCCATGTCCTGTGAGGAACTGAGTCAATTTGTAGTTAGCAAAGAAGTGATGGCAAGAGAGTCTCATTCTAATGGACGGGAAAAATTTCTTGGTTAAACTACCATTATTTGAGTTGACGTATTCTTGGTTCCATGACTCCACCATACTCTCAAACATGACCTTCTTAAAAAAAGATTTGGGAATATTGACACTAATGTCAATTTCACGCCTTGTAGCGGACTTGGCAAGGAAGTCGGCTCGCTCGTTACCAAAGATACCAGTATGCCCACGAACAAAAGCAAAGAAAACAGAGACGTTTTTACTTTCAAAGGTTTTGAGTTGCCTTTGAATTTCGACGATAATGCTATTGGCAGAAGCAATACATTTTAAGGTCTCCAAGGATGAAAGTGAATCGGTACAAATGAGATAATCTTTGTCAGCACTATCTCGATTCATGATCCATTTAATGGCAAAGTTTAAACATAAAAGTTCAGCTATAAAAACAGTGCATTCATCTCGAATTCTAAATTGAAAATGCTCGGATTCAATGCCATTCTTGAAGGCAACAAAAGCGAAACCAACCTTGCCATCAATTTTACTGCCATCAGTATAGCAAGTAACAGGGAAATCACCTGCAGTTTTGTTGCAATAATTAATAACATTGATAGCCTTTCTCTCCGTGGGATGAGGAAGATCAGATGGAGGTAAAACATAATCGTAACCAGAAGTAGAAGAAGTAGAGAAATTTTCTCTAAAGGCGATATTATGAAGAATGGCAGTGTCGATCGGAGGAAAACCAGATATTGCATAAACAGATTCATAGCTTAAGGTGCGATATCCACATATGACTCGCAAGAGAATACGCCTTGCTTTGATGGGGGTTTGCATTGGGGTTTTGACGGGTTTGGCAGTTATGCTTTCTTTTGCTGTTCATTTCTAATTTTTACTTTTATGTATGTTTTTAACTCCTGTGAGGTTTCTAGAATTGTAGTGACCACCGGGTGTGTTGCCATGGCTTGAAAACATGTTTTAACTGGAGAGGGGGGTCACAACTCCCCCCGGTAATTAACTACAAGGCCTTCATGTTCTGTTGCACTATTGCTGTAATACCGGTACTTGCTTTCTGTGCAGTCATGCTTTATCATTCTAACTCCTTTATTACTATATTTAATTGCTTATATATATATATATATATATATATATATATATATATATATATATATATATATATAACTAAATTTAACAGAGCTAGATAATTATAAGAAGAATGTAGACAAAAACAATACAAAAATCAAGCACTCAGGGCATCAACGCACCAGAGGCAAGATTCTGTAAAAGTACCGGAACTAAACAAGAAGTGCGAGGTAATCGCCAGGTCTCGTGAACCAAATCAGTTACCTCAAGGGGAACTTTCTAATATTTAAGTTCTTGGGGTAATTTATTTGGTTAGGCTCCCTGATGATAAGACCTGTCGGTTACCCCAAACTTCTTGTTTAGTTCCATTACTTTTACAGAATCTTGCCTCTGGTGCGTGGATGCCCTGAGTGCTTGATTTCTGTATTGTTTTTGTCTACATTCTTCTTATAATTATCTAGCTTTGTTAAATTTAGTTATATTTGCCTTTTTCAATGTAAAGATATACAGCAACTGTGCAATCTTTTGTTGAAAAGTTATTTATGTTTCAAATGCTAGGGTAGGTTTTGAGTTAATTTGTTTGGCAGTCTATGCCCGCCTTTTTATTATTTTATATTATTCTTTAGCTTATGTTGTTTTGTTTATATGTATATATATATTAATCATATTGAACTTAAAAATATACTTTAAATTTTCTATAAATGCGTATTTTTAATTTTCTACAGCTCATATTCAAAATATTAGAATAATTACATTTTTTTAGAAATTGAAAATATCATTTGGTAATTTAATGTCTTTTAATGCAAATATGCAAATGATATTTTTATTAAGAACTTATTGTTGATTAAACTTATTTATTATCTTAAAATTAATATCATTTTTGAAAAGATTAATTGAAAAAAAATTATTTTGAAAAGTTAAAATATTAGAATATTTATTCAAATGGTTCAAAATATTAGAATATTTCACATTAATTCTCCTTTAATTATTACAAATTCATAACTGGTGGCATCATTGATTAAAATCAGACGATTTTATTTAAAATCAGTATTCTTTTTGCAGTTTGTTTGTTTTTTCGTCTTAAAATGGGTCGTGTGAGTGATATTCCTGAATCTATTAAACTTCGTATGGTTGATTTGCATCGGCACGGTACAAATCAATGTTATATAGCGAAATATTTACTACATTGTTCGCAATCAAGCGTTAGTAAAATACTAACACAATATTCAAAAAATGGAAAATTTCAAAATAATCGCCGAAACGGCTGCCGAAAACCAAAAACATCTGCTAGAGATGACAGGAAACTGAAGCGTACAGTTAAGAAAAACCGTTTTAAAAGTGTGGGATTCTTGAACCAAAAATGGAACGAAGAAGGAGCTGAAGTTTCTAAATTGACAACATTAAGACGTCTCCATAAATTTAAGTCTGAATCTCGTGTACCGAAAACAAAACCTCTCATGACTGCAAAACAAAAGCGTATAAGATTGAATTGGTGTAAATCAAGACGTTTATGGAGCGAAGAAGATTGGAAAAAAATATTATTTAGTGATGAAAGTATGTTTTGTGTTTCATATGGTAATCAAGGTATTCGAGTTTGGAGAATGAAGCAAGAAGCATTTGATAAAGAAGGCCTTAAACTTTCGGTAAAATTTGCTGCTAGTGTCATGGTTTGGGGTTGCATGAGCGCAGAAGGACCTGGAAAGTTATGCATCGCCTACGAAAAGGTTAACTCTCAGATATATCAAGAAATTTTGGAATATTACATGATTCCATCATCAGAAGATTTATTTGAAGATGATTTCATCTTTCAACAAGATTTAGCGTCACCGCATACCTCGGTGTCAACTAAGAATTGGTTCCGCCAACGTAAAATTAAGGTACTTCCTTGGCCACCAAACTCACCGGACATTAATCCCATCGAAAACTTACGGGGTATAATGAAGAAAAAACTCCAAGAAAATCCTCCTTCAAGTAAAACTGAGTTTGTGGCACGTATAAAGTCTGTTTGGGCTAATATTGATAGAAATGTTTGTAAACACCTTGTATATAGTATGCAAGATCGATTGTACGCTGTTATTAAAGCTAAAGGGGATGCTACAAAATATTAACTACCATTTACTTCATATTTATAAGGTAATATTTTTGCGTAAAATAAAATATTCTAATATTTTGAACCAATCTAAATTTTATTCAAATATTTTGATGTGTTTCAGAAAGCTGTTTTATACCTAATTTATTGTATTTTATATTTTGTAAATGTTAAAATGTTATCTAAACATTCCAAATTTAATTGCATTTGCTTAGTATCAAAAATAAATAAATGGAAAATAATTTCTTTCTTATTACTTTTTCACAATTATTCTAATATTTTGAATCTGAGCTGTATGTATTACAAAAAATATGATACAGAAGTTCGTTCGCACTTTATGGAATCGATATTGTAATTTATTTTTGCATTTTCAGATAAAAGTTTGGTAACTTTCGTATAACCGTCTGCAACTGGTTTGTTTTGACTGGAATGTAAAATAAAAGATCTATTTTTAAAATGGCTCCAAAAATTAATGGATGGCTGGAGGGTTACGTAACTGCACTTTCCGAGGAGGAATATTCGTATCAACAAATTACAAATCGCGGTTATGGCATTTCAAGAAAAGTTATTTATAATATATTAAGGGGGCTTGGGGTGCCTTGAGTGGATGACAGATCTGTACTGTTTGTCCGGCATCCTCTAGCCCTACAGCAATGAAAAATGTCACCGAACCTGGGAAATTTACCCTCCACTGCGTATTCAGGTATTGCTCCGTGGCGATTGGTCTTCAGTGATTTATTGGTCGATACTCGAAAGAGGAGGGGACCTGAGGTCTGAAAGAGATTATAATATATTAAATTTGAGAGATAAAAGCGTCTAACTGAAATTAAAATTGAAAACATGACCTCGAAATCTCATCCTAAAACTGTTCGAACGCAGTTAAATATCAAGAAAGTGAAGTCTGATCCTAAAAGAAAAACCGCTGACTTAAAGAATTGCATCGAAACTAGGAATATCTTCTGGCACTGTAAGTAAAGTTATTCATAAAGATTTGAGGTTAAAAAAGATGCTTGTACCTATCATCTGCTTTTGCCAAAGCATATTGCTGAAAGAAAATCAAATTATCGAAAATTTGTATGAAAAACACCTAACTGCTAAAAAATGGAAAATTTTGGTAACAGTCGAAGAGGCATGGATATATTTAAGTGACTGTAATAAAAAAAGATCGATTTTCTATTGCTCCACTGACAGAAATAATTGTAAGAAATGACTTCGCCATTGTACAGAAAAGTTCTCAAAGGGATGCATGATAGTTGCAGGATTTTCTTACACCGGCAAATAAAAAATCCAAAAAGTCTCAAAAAAGCCAAAATTAATTCTCTCTACTATCAGCAGAATATGTTAGGAACAATTTTTGAAGAAGAAATTCCAGCTCTATATGGAAAGTACATTGATAAATTTAGCTTCATATGAACAAAGCCTCTAGTCACACCGTCTAAATTAACTGCCTCTTATTTAGCAAAGAAAGTATCAGAAACAGGAATAAAGTGTATCGCATTTACTGAAATACCTGTAAAATCACCTGACTCTTCTCCAATGGACTTTTGCGATTTCTGTTTTTTAATACGAGCCTTAGGAAAACGGCATCCAAGAACACTGAACGGACTTTGGAAAACGGTTCAAGTGGAATGGGATAAAATTGACATGACAGTACTAAAAAAAAAATTACTCTCATGGAAAATTTGAGCTAGAGCTATTGTCAAGAAAAATGGTTATCAGATAGAAGCAAATCGCTGCAAAACATACGGCATTTATACATAAAACTTAACTATCAAAATAAATTCCAAAAAGTGCGAAAGACCTTCTGTATTGTTAAATAAAGTGTAAACCAGTCTTTGGAGGATACGTACTTAAAACTGCTTATATTCGTCTCTACCTATCTGTGTGTGAATGGTATTGCAAAATGTGTGACTATAAAAACCAAACAACGATTAAGATTCAACTCGGACGACGATACGAGGGTAGCACTCTCAAACATTTCACAATATGCTAAACAAATATTATCTGAGGTCCAGGTTCAATACTTCTAATAAAATATTTTCTGTTTTAGTTTGATAAATTAAATGAATTTTATAACATTCAATGATTTAATAGGATTGCTTAAGTTTTTGAATTTGAATGTAAAAAGAATTTTAGTTTGGAACTGAAGTTTTGCAGTCTCTTAATTAACTAACAGTGAGATACTGTTTTATTTCTTAAAATAGATTAGCTCATTTTCGAATTTTTACAATGCCATAAGACTTTGTGACTGCAGAGGTAACTTTGTGACACTTAGTAATTTTTTCGTATTACGGATCTTGCGCCGCGCCCGTGATACTGGGTAGGCAAAGAACAGCGCCAACAGCTTGTCCGACATAAAGAGGTACCTAGAGCCAGTATCCGAAGCTTCTACGCGCCAACACACTGACCGGTGTGTTGTTCAAACCTGTTGTAAAGCTATTGACTCAAACTTCGGAATCTTTGTGTGCTGAAGGCTAACACCTTATGAAATCAGCTACCACAGGTATATTTTTTATTGTAAATATATTGGATAGATTGTAGATCAACAAATCTTTTGTGTAGTGATATGTCCGAGAGATATGAGAACATAACCTAAATATCGAAAGGTGACTCTGTTACTTTGTTAAACTCTGACGCTATCACAAAATAACCCACAAAGTCGACCCACCTCTTCCAGTCGCTCGATGTTGCATTTTTCCGTCCTCAAAAAGACAACTGGAGAGAAAGAAGTATTGACTATCTGGGTAAAAAAACTACCCAAAGGAGCAGAATGTGCCGAAAGACGAATTTCCTCGTCTTCTCAAAGAGCTAATGGCTGCCCTAAGCACCCGATGTCTCTTTGATGTCAAAAATATAGATAAAGCTATCCAATATTTGTTATAGGTATATCTAATTGTGTATCAAGCTTTTGATAAGAGTTTTACTGTCTAACTTTGTGTCAAGTATTTTTTCCTCTTGGATTTCAAGAGAAAACACAGATGTCACAAAGTAGCCCCACTCGGAGGTTCAATTTGCGACACATTTAAACTTTAATTTCTGAATGGTAATTAAAGATCCAGGTTAGTGCAATACGTTACTACCTAAGGAAAGGATGTACCAATATTTTGCAATCGTTTGCTCTGGGCTGCTTTTAAAACGGATCGGTTGGTACGGGTAACAACTTAAAATTCGCCACAAAGTAACCCCATCTTATGGTATATGAAATATTTATTTGATTAAAATATCAAGGAAATACAAATATCGTTTTTTTAGAATGTACAAAAATGTGTTAGTAGTACGAAAATTTAGTAGAATAATAATTATCTCTTTTGTAAGGAAAATTATTCGTTAAATTATTATAAGTCAAAAACCATTAAAGATAAATGGCTCAAACTTGGAACATATCTTTTTCAATTAATTTACTTTAATTTTGATTCAGCAAATTTAAAAAGAAAAATTTGTTTTGAAAATATGTTTTTTTAAAAATAAGTTACATATTTTTTTTTGAAATTTTACTGTAAATATTTTAAATTTTTTAAAATTAATATTTAAAAAACTCTGAATCAAAATTAAATCTTATATATTTCTGTTTAATTAAATGAAAATATTTTGAAATTCGACAAATACACTGAAGTGCCACTGAATTAGGGATAGCAAAGCCTATGCAAATTGTGTAGCGTTGCTCATCATGTATGCGCAAGTGAGGGCGCTGTGGTAACTGCATATATAACGCGTACTGTGGTTGTTCTGAATTAGTTGTTGGAATTGCCAGTATGGGTAAACTGCCTGATTTAGACGCCTTCGATTGCGGACAAATCGTAGGTGCTCGACGCATGGGCCATTCAATTCCCGAAATCGTCAGACAGCTAGGATTTTCAAGGTGGATAGTGTCAAGAGTATACCAAGAATACATGACTGGTGAAAAAAAAACTAGCGATCGGGCAAACTGCAAAGGACAATTAGCCTTGACAGTGCGTGGTGAGAAACGGCTCAGGCGTATTGTACGTAGCCAGCGAAGCCAAACATTAGCTCAAATTACCACCCAGTTTAATGACGGTGCCAGTCGTACAGTCAGTAAACGGACTGTGCAACGCTCGCTTCACCGTATGGGTTTCGGGAGCCGTCGACCTACGAGAGTACAA
Organism: Dolomedes plantarius; assembly: GCA_907164885.2. NCBI lineage: Eukaryota > Metazoa > Arthropoda > Arachnida > Araneae > Dolomedidae > Dolomedes > Dolomedes plantarius. The sequence goes on from OU015502.1 coordinate 98,800,959, forward strand.
TTGCTCTATACTCGCCATCGGGCTGCACGTCTTGCCTGGGCAAGAGAGCACAGAGACTGGAGTGTAGAGGACTGGAAACGAGTAGCATGGAGTGATGAGTCTCGATTCCGACAACTTAACGCCGACGGGAGGCTGAGAATATGGTGTCAGGCTCATGAAGCCATGGATCCTGCATGCCTGGCTAGAACTAAACAAGAGCATGGTGGCGCAATCATGGTCTGGGTGTTTTTTCGTGGCACAGTTTGGGATCTTTGGTGCGTGTAATAACCTCCCTCAATGCAATTCGGTACGTAGAGTTGCTGGGTGATCACCTCCATCCGTTTATGCTGTTCTGTTATCCGCGCGGTAATGGAGTTTTCAAGCAAGACAACTGTACCTCTCACAAGTCCCGGTTGGCTACTGGCTGGTTGGATGAGCATTCCTCTGACTTCTCCGTCATGAATTGGACACCTAGAAGCCCAGACTTAAATCCTATTGAGCATCTTTGGGATGTTTAGGAACAAGACGTGAAAGGCCATCACACAGCACCAAAGAATCTTACTGAATTATGGACAGCTTTAGCCAATATTTGGCAAGCTATTCCCGTGGAACGTTTCCAGAAACTTGTTGAGTCTATGCCTCGTCGTGTGGCAGCCGTTATCAAGGCCAGAGGAGGCCCAACTCGTTACTAGGTAAGTATCCCTAATTCAGTGGCACTTCAGTGTAATATGTCGTTTTATAAAGACAATTAACAATTATTTTGAACAATATATTTTATTTTGTTATTTTAAACATTCTTATTTTTCTTCCATACAAAAATTTCTAATGAAAATACATTTATTGTTATCAAAAATGTCAATTTGTGAAAGAGTTAATTTGGGAATGAGAGAAAACCTTTAATGTGAACTAGTTTTGAAAAACTATTTAATAAATTGTGGAAATATGTCCATCACGCTTCTTTTTAAGTATTCCAGAAACAAACTTCAAAACGCTTTGCCTTTTTGTGTTGCTTCAGTACAAATAAAGATTCTTTTGAAGATTCAGATGCGTTTGGAACATTTATGGAGACAAAATAATCTAATTCTTTGTTGAACATTAAATTTCATAATGTTCTTTAATTTGAACTAGATTTGAAAAACTATTTAATAAATTGTGGAAATATGTCCATCACGCTTCTTTTTAAATATTCCAGAAGCACATTTCAAAACGCTTTGCCTTTTTGTGTTGCTTCAGTACAGATAAAGATTCTCTTGAAGAGTCAGATGCGTTTGGAACATTTATGGAGACAAAATAATCTAATTCTTTGTTGAACATTAAATTTCATAATGTTTTTTAATTTGAACTAGATTTGAAAAACTATTTAATAAATTGTGGAAATATGTCCATCGCGTTTCTTTTTAAATATTCCAGAGGCAAACTTCAAAACGCTTTGCCTTTTTGTGTTGCTTCAGTACAAATAAAGATTCTTTTCAAGAGTCAGATGCGTTTGGAACATTTATGGAGACAAAATAATCTAATTCTTTGTTGTAATTTGATTGACATTATGAAGTTAAGTAACTCGTTGATAATATTATGCAATTCAATAGAATTTCATCGGAGCTAGATTTTTATTGAAACAAATAAATATTTCTAAAATAACTCATGTTAAATCGTCTTAAATTTACGTTATTTCTTAGGTTATCAGATCGTTTAGAAAAGATAATTATGGATCGCGAAAAATAAGATTGCTTTGTCCTTTATAATTTTATATCCAATAGGCAGATATTAATCATAGAAAAAAATGAATTAGACTTTTTTTATGTATATAGAAGATTTAAAATTTTGCAATATTTGTAGTTTTAGAGCCTACAATTTTTCTCCTCTCATAAACGCGTGAATCAAAGAAAAATTTAGATAGACATGTAGAGCATCCAACTTTTTAAAATAACCAATTTTCATAAAGTCGTTTGTGAAAGTATTTTGTATACATTGGTTTTGAACACTAATTCTACTGTCTTATATGAATCAATTTTTGAGGAGATAAGATCAATTGCTTTTAGATTCTAATTAAAAAAATATAAAATATTCTTTAAAAACGTGTAGCAAGGAAATGTATTCACATACAATAAACTCTCTTTGAAGAATTCTCGCAAAAATTGATGAAATTTTTATTATTGTTTTAATAAAACTCTGTTTGAGAAATAAGTTAGGTTTATTTAAAAGCTATAAATATTTCATAACATAATACAGCTAGGGGAATTTATGTTTGCTATGTTTTTCGACTCAACATTAGAACGACTGATGAGGGAAAAGTGATCTTTTTCAAATTTTGATGTTTCACTACTTTCATTTTATAAATGTTAGCACTTTAGTTTTCTACTACTTTTCCAGATTAGTTCATCTATTTAAAATAGTGATATATTTTTGTTTGAAGTTTACTGTCTTTAAAAACTAGAACCTACTTTACCAAAACACCTGGAGGGATGAAAATGCACCATTTCATATATTATACGAAAATAAAAATAAATAAATTTGTCAGTAATGCATATGCTGATAATAGTTATATATAACCTCCACTATTGTTTTCAGAAGTTATAAGAGTTTTTTGGTGAAAATAAATATTCAAATTGAGGTAAGTTCTTTTGCATTTAGTATAAACTTCGTAGTCTCCCCATAAGTATTGTTAAAACTTTCGGAATGAATTATAAAAGTATTCTGAAAGACTTTTTGAATCGCTCTATTTTTTTATAAAACAAACATCCTGCTGGTATTCAGCCTTTTTTTTTAATTTAAATATTCTGAAACATAAAAATACCAACATGAAAATGTTCTAAACACTGAACTTCCAATTATCTGATTAAGCATTATCCTAAAAGCGTCTACAACATTTAATAAATATTTTGAATAAACTCTCGTAAAACAGAATATTTATCTCTGTAAACACTACGCGTATTATAAAATAGCACCTGAATAGTTTAAGGTATTCAGGTGCTATTTTATAATACGCATTTTTTTCCGGTTTAAATAAAGTAAAAAAAATTGTTTGAAGTTTGTTTGTTTAGTTTGCGTGTCAGAAGTTTGTTAGAAGTTTGTTTGTTTTGGATTAGATTTTGTAGGGGAAAACTAGGACACGCAAATTTCATACTCCGAATTACCGATAATAATCAAAGGATTACAAGAAAAACGAGCAGAAGTTTTGTTATCATCTAAGTTGTACCACTACAAAAAGCATGTGGGTTCAATTTAAGATTGTAAAATTTTTGGTATAATAAATGAAATATTCTTTCGTAAAGATTAGTAACATGCTACAGTTGAACCCGTTATAATGAACTTCAAGGGACCAAAGGTTTTGGTCGCTATATCCGAACCGTTAAGAAAAATGTTAGACTTCACATAATGTATAACACATTAGTTGCTATGGGTATTTAATAATGATGTATTAAAAAATGATAGTCGCCCAGAGGCTAAGTGGTTAAGGCATCAGCCTTTCAAGCCGGGGGTGCGGGTTCGACTCCCGCATAAGACTTGGCTGTATTCTGAGGAACCAGTCAGTCTTCCGCCTGCAAATGGAACCCCGTCTAGAAATGTGAGCTGCAAACCATCCTCCATCGCCGGTGTCTTCGTTTGTCAATAAAATTATTCTGTGATTGTGTCATTTGTCTGTTTCTATCTTCCTTGTATTCATATGTACACCGGACTGGTGTGTAATGTCGTCATCCCCCAGGGACATTAGCCAAAAAAAATTATAAAATCTATTAAAAATGATCATTAATGATTCAAATTGACTAAAATCGATTACATTAAACTGACACAATACTAATTAAAGAAACTAAAAATGAAGACAAATAAAAATTAATTCATTTTACTTTTAGTTGTCGCTCATTGTTTTGATACAGAAATGATCGGTAATCTTTTGCTGACGTGATGCCGATTTCAAAACTATTTTATGTATTTCTTTGTCCAATACATCAAATGACTCCAACACACTTTAGTCCACTGTTTGTGTAGACAAAAACTTTTAATTACACGCATCGCTGCTATAGCATCTGAGATGGTGGGGATTTCGTCATTTATGTGCTCCTCTTCATCATCATCAGATGCAGAATTTTCGATTTCAGAATGATTCATTTTAATTTCTTCCACAATATCTTCATCGGTCGGATTTTCACATGTAATGACTTCATCATCACATGTGTTCGAACAAGTGCATGTTACAATCTCAGAATGATGAAATTTTGTGCTTTTCTATCCACATTACGATACGTAAATCTTCATCAACTTCTTCAACATTCTTTGCTTCTTCAACATTCGCTTTATCTTCAACATTCTTAAAAAGGCTTTTTAAAAATATCAGTATTCGACTGAAAAAAAGTCAGTTATAGACAAATCTTAAGATTTTGGAGGTTCACTATAAAAGGATAAATACAACAGCAAAACGGTGGGACCAAAATTTACCGTGTTCGGTATAACGGGGTTCGACTGTAATTTTTTATAGAAAATCGAATTTCTGTTATTCTGTTAAATAATTACCTAGAAAACCGAAGCGATATTTAGGGCCTGTTCACGTAGAATCTATCATCAATTACTCGTATTTAAATATTTTACGATCACAAACCTTAATAATTTCATGGATAATCATTTGGAGGTTTGAAATTGGTTAAATATATTTCAATACGAGTAACTCTGACACTGGCATACTCTACGTGAAAAGGGTATTACCATAGTTTCAATTAAATTTTATTTTAAAAGAAGCACATTTAGTTCATTTCATAATGAAGAACGTTTTATTTGAAAGGGACACAAGACTAATTTTAGAGTACATATATTTTCAGTGTTATGATCACTCCTTGCGTTAAATAGCAGAGAAAATCCATTATTCAAGGTATTAGCATACGTTTTCTTCATTTTCTAACTTTTCATTATCTGGTAAAACCCCATGCTAAAAAAAATGGACATTTTGTTTCACATTGATATAGTCCCATATAAAATCTGAGGAAGTAATCAAGTTACACAGCTACTTCTAATCACCTTTTAACATCCTGAAAAATCATCTAATACCGGTTAAATATTACACAGAGAGAGGGGTTATGTTAGGGAAGATCACCATATTCATTTCTTTTTGTTCATTTATATGAATTATTGATACCAAACTACGTAAAGTTATTTTCGTTAGAATTGCTGTGTCACTTTTTTTTTTCGTTTCTACTACGAAGACTTACTCTGTTATTGTTGTTGCTCCCCGGAGTCACATAAAATAAATAAAGTATAATCATTATCTTTTCAGGGGTACTTCTTGCTCCACTAACCTTCGACTAATGAGTAATAAAATTCTTCCCTTCTGCTTTATTTTCTTGTCATTACACGGTTATAGCCTGGTAAAAGATTGTATAACATTGGGCTTTGGCCCAAATACGCTTTACCGTAAGTTCTTTGGCGAGCTTTTAAACACCCTTTTAAAGGCACTAAACGTGCGAGTGGATTTGAAGGGCAGAATCACATAAAAAATGTTTATTTTTATTTCCAGTAGTATACGTGCGGCAGGAAAATTTTTTATGCTTTTTTCGGGGAATGTTTCTCTTTACAACGGTTTCAGTCAATCAAAACATTTATGCAAATGTTTGTTGGTTTTGAAATTGAATACAAATTACTACACATTTAATGTTTTCTCATGAATAATGGTCATAAGAATCGGTACTCAAACGCTGATGTACACTCTATTTTTAGTCAAAACACCTGCACGCGGTAGTGAATAATTTGATCAAGAAAATGTAAAATCCCAGTGTCAATTATTTATATATATACACTCATGGACAAAAAAATTAGCTCACCAAGAAGGAGTCGTCAAAATGAAACGAAATTTTACATACGTAATGACTACTTTGATATAAGTAAATGATAAGAAAATCAAAGAAAAAGGATAATTTATTTCAGAGAAAAAGGCAAAAGAACGGAGGAGTTAATACTCCGTTGGACTCCCTGTAGCGCGAATGCACGATGCGATACGATCGGGCATTGAGTCATACAAGTTCTGTATGATGTCTTGAGACATTTCGTTCCATATTTGCTGTAACCTTGCGTCTAGTTCGTTGAAACCCGTGGGATGCCCAACTCGTCGTCCCAAATGATCCCAGATATGCTCGATTGGAGACAAATCTGGGGATCGGGCCAGCCAAGGAATGGTAGTAACAGTACGGAGACAGTCTTGTGACACTCTTGCCGTATGAGGCCGAGCATTGTCTTGTTGAAAAATGGCTCCTGGGAGCCGTTGCATGAGTGGCAACACATGTGGTTGAAGGATTTCATGAACATACCGCTGGGCTGTCATGGTGCCACGGAACAATACTAGGGGTGACCGTGTATTGTAGGCAATGGCACCCCATACCATCACACCAGCTGTGGGAGCGATGTGTCGCTGTACAGCAAAGGCAGGATTGAAGCGTTCACCATGGGCTCTCCACATACGAACACGATTGTCATCACTGCCGAGATTGAATCTGGATTCGTCGCTAAAGACGATCTGGTTCCATTCCGCTGCAGTTCGGTTTCCTCGTGAGCGGCAAAACTCCAAACGGAGGCGTCGATGGGTGGGCGTCAAGGGTAGCACACGTAATGGGCGCCGCGATACCAACTGTCCTTCAGCCAGGCGCCTTCGTATGGTTCGAGAAGACACAGAGGCCCCTAGTGAAGGTGCTACCTGTGCCTGGATGGCGGCCGATGAAGCAGTTGGCTGTACGCGTGCATTTCTTATGATGTGCGGGCTTCTCGACGACTGGTCTGTCGAGGGCGTCCTGAGCCTGGTCTTCGTGTACATGACATCTCTCGGGTCCACTAGTCCCAACACCTCCTCACAACACAATCAGAGCGGCCTAGTTGACGAGCTACTCGCCTAGCGGAACACCCAGCTTCCATCATCCCGACGATTCTCCCCCTCTCAAACTGCGACAACTGCTTATATTGTCTTCGAACACGGCGTAATGGCATGTCTATATCAGCTCTTCCTTTGTAAATGATTCAGCACACTCAAACAAGCTTTGGTTACCTGTTTAATACTCCACAGAGTACGATGTTCAACGCCCTCTACCGGTTATACGTAATGCGCAATCACGCTGCATTTCTAATCATTTGCATATCTCCCCGACATGTACCTTCATTGCAAGTTTCGTTACGATTCCGCAATTATTTCTTGGTGCGCTAATTTTTTGTCCATGAGTGTATATATATATATATATATAGGGTGAGCCAAAAGTTCATAAATATTTTAAACATTCATAAAAAAGGATTAAATTATGATAAAGAATTGCGGTTTGTAAGAAAGGTCTCACAAGGAGGTCGGATTTATGTAGCAGCCAAAACAAGTTTAAAGATTTTTAAAAGTTTTTAAAGGTTTAAAAGTTTAAAAAGTTTAAAAGGTTAAAAAAGTCACCGGTAGATGGCGCTGATATGCGAGAGATTCAGCAGAGTTATGCAAATAAATCTTGCAATAAAAGACCGTGATACAAGAGGATTAGGAAGATCGACTACGAAGTGGAAGACCCTCGTTGGCGGAGGGATGCAATACTGTGGTGGAAACCATAATGAATAATATGGCGGAGGGAATCGTCCACGGGGAGTAGCAGTAATCGCAAAGCTGCACCATTAACTCTACCAGTGACTTTTATAATTTTTATTTTGCTGCTAAAAAAATCTGACTTCCTTGTGAGCCCTTTCTTGCAAACTGCACTTTTTATCGTAATTTCTTCCTGTTTTATGAAATTTTAAACTTTTAACGAACATTTGGCTCACCCGAACTATATATATATATATATATATATTCATTCCTCAATACGGCTGGTACTTTTCTCTGATGGTAAGCACTGGGAGAACCTTCCAATTGACCAGACAGGAAGGAAGCAATGAGCTGATAGAATGTCCGAATTTGACAAACGAAAGTGAAGTGAGAAAGGGTAAGAGGTTTTTCGAACGCACTGAAGTGGATTGAGGAGAGGTCAGAGGTGTCGAAGAGCAGAAAGGAGAGAAGTAGAGTTGGCGTTGTGTGTGTGTGTGACCCCGGCTCAGGGCCATCCACGTTTTGTTTAATGTACAAGTGATTTTTCGTTCTAGTGATTTTTAGCTGTGTTCCTGCGACACAGCACTTCTTGACACTGTCCCATGAAGATCCGCAAAGTTTTGCTTGCTATGTATAAAGGTTTAATTGGTGGAGGAGGTGAAGGAACTGGTCATAGGACCACTCATAATGAAATTACTCGTGCTCGTAAAGACGGCGATGATCAGGGTAGTCAATTTTGGGTGTATTGCCATTATATATAATCATTGAAGCACTACCTGTTTGGTTGACCAATAAATATCGTACTTTTGCGTTGTGTTTTTAAAATATACTATAAATCATCTGATTGAACAATAAAGGATAGTTTTATTGTAATCGAACATATATACATTTACAATTGCAATTTTGCATAAGTAATACATTAATATGATTCTTCATTTTAAATGACACATTAATCTACACATTTTACCTCCTTATTTCTAATCAAATACAATCTACTTATTCATTATCAACTTTCTAACTACGGGGAAATACATTTATCAATCATTTTCATAAAACAACTCTTTTAACAAAACATTATCATTCACTACGTCCGTTAACTTAATTAAGGATGAGAAGTAATAAGGCAAACACTATTTTTGGGATTAATAAAATAACTGCCACACATACCTTCATTGATGTCTTTTCACACTTCAGCACGGGTGCTCACTGGACTGGTGGTCTATTCTCTTTTCTGAGGATCCTTTGCATATCGGCACGCTTCGCGAAATAATGTCATCTTTCTGTCCGCTGTGGGGTGGCGGCTGGGTGGACTCGCTTTCTTCCACTATCTGGGGTCGGCAATCAATCAGTCCCTTGGGGATGGGGCGCTGTACTTCCAATATATCTTTTCGTTCTGCATTCGTCGCTGGCTCTCTTATAACTCCCGGTGCATTATCATCTATAAAGGTAGCTCATACGGGTTTCTCATGCTGCTGCGCTATACGCGAATCTCATATCGTTTCAGCATCGGTTTATTATCAGGCCAGTATATCATTGTAGGCTATCCACGAATCATCATCCATCTACCTTAATTTCGTAGTATGGGTCGCTCGTTCTACGATGCTAGCTCTCTACCAAATAGCAATATATACTGATCGTTCGGATAATAATAATCCTCTTGTTCCTACATTTCTTGTTTCTCTAATACTTTTTGCCCTTCCTAACTAACTCCTCCTTTTCTCATTCAATTGGTCATCTAATTTCTTGTCAGGTATTGGTTCGTTTCAGTATTAGTTCGTTATACTTCATCTGGAAGCTTCTACCCCCCCCCCCCCTGCTGAAGGCGTGTCGCTTTTTCTCATTATCCTCCACACGGTCATCTCCCGAAATTTCTAGAATTTCGCCTGGACGCCGCGATACCAACTGTCCTTCAGCCAGGCGCCTTCGTATGGTTCGAGAAGACACAGAGGCCCCTAGTGAAGGTGCTACCTGTGCCTGGATGGCGGCCGATGAAGCAGTTGGCTGTACGCGTGCATTTCTTATGATGTGCGGGCTTCTCGACGACTGGTCTGTCGAGGGCGTCCTGAGCCTGGTCTTCGTGTACATGACATCTCTCGGGTCCACTAGTCCCAACACCTCCTCACAACACAATCAGAGCGGCCTAATTGACGAGCTACTCGCCTAGCTGACCACCCAGCTTCCATCATCCCGACGATTCTCCCCCTCTCAAACTGCGACAACTGCTTATATTGTCTTCGAACATGGCGTAATGGCATGTCTATCTCAGCTCTTCCTTTGTAAATGATTCAGCACACTCAAACAAGCTTTGGTTACCTGTTTTATACTCCACAGAGTACGATGTTCAATGCCCTCTACCGACTATACGTAATGCGCAATCACGCTGCATTTCTAATCATTTGCATATCTCCCCGACATGTACCTTCATTGTGAGTTTCGTTACGATCCTGCTAATATTTCTTGGTGCGCTAATTTTTTTTGTCCATGAGTGTATTTATATCGACCTGCCAGGAAGTGTATTCCATAGGAGCTCGCGCGTGTGTAGATGAAACTCTCATACCATTTAGTGGTAGATGTCAATTTCGTATATGCCTAAAAAATTAACAAAGTGTTATTAAAATTGAAAAAGTGTAAATATTTTTTTATAAATCCATAATACCTCAAATACAGAGCTAAAATTAAATGAAAATTGGAAAATTACATAAGTAATGATCTACGAAATCCGCTTAGTCACATGGATGGTTGTTAGGCTTCGTCCACACGATACGGTTTCGGTTTTAAAATCGTCTCGGTTTTGTCGTTTCATTTGCAGTAAACAGTGTATTTTGTTTTGTCTGTTCACACGTTGCGGTCGAAAACCGCAAACAGGAGAACAACCGAATCGGTAGCGGATGTCGTTCGATTTTGTCTACCGAAACCGGATGCCGCGCCGCCGTTTCACATGCCACTGGCGTATAGAATTGAGAGGGGGAGTACATACGATTAGGTTATTTTGAAGGAAACGTACATCAGTGCCGATCTAGCTACTGAAGTGAGAGTTTGACGTGATTTTTTTAGTTGCTTTTTACAATTTTTTGCAGTGGATTTTTTTTTTTACAAATAGAGAAAATCGACACAGAAATTTTTATTTCTTTGATTGAAGAAATACCGAACATTTGGGACAAAACATAACAATGTTTTAATTTAAATGACATTTTAAACGACGTTTAAATCATGTTTATATCTTAATTAGAACAGGGGATATTATTATTATTATTATTATTATTATTATTATTATTATTATTATTTGCACCATTCTAATAGCAGCCAATCTTTGTTTAAACCTGTAAATACGTTTTCTGCATGATGGGTTTTTTCACCATTTCTCATCTTTAAATTGTTATAAGTCAAGAACATTTAAAGATAAATGGTTCAAACTTGGAACATGTCTTTTATTTTGCTTTAATCTTGATTCAACAAATTTGAAAAATATATTTACTTTTAAAAATATGATTTTTTAAAAATAAGTTACATCATTTTTAAAAAAAAAATCCCTAAATATTTTTAATTTTTTCAAAAATTAATATTTTAAAAAACGCTGAATCGAAATTAAAACATATATCTGTTTAATTAAATGAAAAAAAAATTGAAATTCGACAGATAATATTTCGAGTTATAACGATTTTATATTACCCCACTTTTTTTTTAATTTTAAATTTTTTTAAATCTTTATGAGAAGTTTTATGATTTGATTTTGTTTGCAAATTATATGGTTAACCATTGCAAAAAATTCAAAGTTTTAACTCAATAAATGTGAGTATCGTCATTCGAAAGTAGTTGAATAATTTCGATTAATCTCTTCTTAATTCAATCATAAGCGTTTGAAAAGATCCCAGACAATATCTGTCCCTCAAAATAGGATGGACCCAATACGTTCAATAATTTTTTTTAATGTTGCTTTGACGATGACGATACCAGTATAATACAAGAATGGTATTTACGTCCATCCTGCAAAGTGAACTACACTGCAATGATTGCAAAGGACGGGAAAACCATAAGCGGTGAAAGAAAAACCGAATCGTGTGAACACAGCTTTCGGTTGACACCGAAACGATCATAAAACCGAAACCGTATCGTGTGAACGAAGCCTTACTAGTAGGGTAAGTCAAACACATGTTATAATTTGAGTGTTTATTAGTGTTTCGTATATTAGAAAGTAAGACTTTTCACATGCCAGAGTTTTATTAATACATGATTTAAAGAACTTTCTCTTGAGTAATTTGAGGAATAATGTAAGGATTAGGGCAAAGCAAGGTAGAGTAGTGATTAACACATCTGTCAAGAACTTCCATGACGTAGAGGCGATTCCAGCGCCAATACGTCACCCACGCATACCTCTGTGCTTTGACGCGAAGCAGTTAAAAACAGATGAACGAGATACGAGACCCCTACGGTTTTGTTCTATAGATACAAGTGAAGTCTTAATTTGAGTGAAGTCGGTAATTTGATGTAAACTGGATAAGATCCGTTAATATATGTATAATAAGTTCTGTGTAAATTGTCGACTCATCACTCTTAAACGTTATTTGTTTGTGTATCAAGATCTAACGTCGTTCCTTTGAGTGTGTGGCTTAATTAGGATAACTTCCGTTCAGTGGCAGCTGGAATGAAAGGTGACTCTTACCTTATATGATTGACAATGACATTTTTCTGTTGTTTTTTGAGGAAAAATAACAACATCTGTTTGGAAAATAGTCCTAGGGGAGAAACCTATTTCTATTTTAACAAAGGTGGTGTGATTTCGTCTTTAAAAATATCACATGTGTCACATCGTGACATCTTTTCCTGATTTTTCCTATTCATTATGAACTCCTGATTATTAGGATTAATTTTTCAACGTGTGTGCACGGAAAATATACACAATTAGAAACAAAGATTATCCCAAACGACAAGTATTTGTACGATTAAAAACGATATTTGAGTTCCTTTAACTTTATAAATTTAGAGAAATTTTAATCGAATTTGATTGCAATATAAAAAAAAAATTTACATATATATTTAGTTTTTTTTTCTGAATCGGTGTCCTTTTTGGCGCATAGGAGGAAATTACACTTTAAAGTATGACGCGTGATATGTCATCTCACTCCCTTTTCCTGCTCAAAGTTTGCATTAATACTGAGCTCCCTTGCTAATAATCAAACAAGTGTCACATACTACCCGAAATTCAGTATAATGTTTTAAAAAAACGAAGGTAATAAATATTGAAAACCATGCGTACTATGAAAATACTGGTAACTTTTAAATGAACCACATGCATTGATTTTAAGCGGAAATTATTTAAATAATAATAAAACATATAATGTCAGTTTTTCATCCTGAAACAGTCATTTACATCTTTTAAGCCATGTCGTAACAATTTTGAAATATTTTAATCTCATTTTTAATATTTTCCTTTCTTCGAACCTTTATAATACGAAAATCGGGAAAATTATTTACTTCTATAAAACCACATCATTACGCAAATAGTTCTTCAAAGTTGTACTGTAGTGTTTCTTTCGATAATATTTTGAAATGACGAATCTAGATAACAGTGACACAAGTTTATTTGCTTATTAGTCTTAAACAGATCACAAATATAACAAACAATTACTTAGAACTACACCGAAGTCCATTAAAAGACTTGATATTTGACATAATATACACATAATGACCCTAATTACAGGCCTACAGTTTACACAGGGCAGCCGAGAAATCAATGCATCAAAATTTTAGAAGCCGAGTTTGGGATGCTTATATACCCACAGCAACATTCTCGATTGCTGTAGAAATGGAAATTTCCAGATGCCGACAATCACACCAACTAGGTAAAATCTGATTAGTTCGCCAGGCATGCAAAATGTAGCGAAATGTTACCGAATTTTGCGCCAACATTGCCACACTTCTCAAAATTATCGCCGAAGGTCACATATTTGAATCTTACGCCCAGAGACAGTAAATAAACAGAATTTAGCAGAAAATAAACATAAATTAATGAGAAATAAAGAATATTTGAAAACGTTTGGAAATATTTACAGCGATTTAGAAATGTATGTAATATATTTAATGTAATAGATCTCTCTGAGGCTTAGTTTTACTTTTTCCTAGTGTTTCAAATTTATCTTTCCGACATAACTACATGGCAACTTTGCTAATGAATAGCTATTTTCACACTTTTCTTTATTCCTTCCTCTGCCTTAACCAGATAAAAAAATGCACGAAGAACCCATGAGACAAACTCTTGAAATATTAGATTACAGAGGGAAATAATTCTATGGAAATTCAGACGAGTAAAATTACCTGTTACATGAGATCTCACTTTGATAGTATTTCTAGTCCTCTGATCTAATATTATTCATTAATGTTCTTATCCAGAAGAATAAAACAGAGTAAATAAATTATCATACGACAGCAGTTTTCTAAGTACAATGCAATTTGGTTTCATTTATTTTATTGGAATTAAAGCGTGTCAAGAACAAACTGCCATACGTAAAGACTATACTTTAATGAAATTATTTAATTGAAAGGTGATTTAATGTAAATCTATTGAATAGTTAAATTATTAAGGTGTCATTAAAGTTTTGTAGTATGTCATATGACTGTATTTTTTTTAATACAGCTTATTCCTCCAGATCACAAAGTAAAGTATCTGACACTCATGCACAATTAAAGGATAAATTAACAATTGGAACGTAAAAGATAATAGTTAAATAAAATTTCTGTGAATTTAATGCGTATGCACGTGTACGTGAAATACCTGGCATCTTTGAAACTGTACGTAAATCTTTCCATAGACGCTACCAAGCATAAATTACTGGTGCTGGACGCAATTTTGAACACTTATTGTAAACATAGCACTTGTCAATGACGCTGTCAATAAACAATATTACTTGCCTTTCATGTCTCTTTCCTGTGTTTGTGCCTCAATGTGTCACTTGCGCCCATACACTCCTGTATAATAAATTATTGTTACGGTGTCCTGTATCAACCCTTAAAGTTTGTACCATGAATTTGGAATCCCCCTGTATGTGTAAATGAACAGATTTTGCAAATCAGAGGAAATCGGGGGATCTATGGCCTGAATGCTTCGAAAATGACTTATGGACCACTCACTTGCCAAATCAATTTTAAGTCCATAAAAAAAGTGGAGAAAACTGATAAAATATTAAACATTGTTCCTTTGAAGTTTCTCTGAAAATAAAAATTCAAATAAACATTGTAGAATGTATAATTGCACATGTAGCTTTTATCTAACGACTTATAAAATCTATAAGATAGGATATCTTGGGAGTAATCGTTATTATTATTACAATTTTTGGCCTAACTAAGGGACGTAATTGATTTGGTAACTTGAAAAGCATCAAATTTAGTCTTCAAATAATTATTTTCTATCACACAAAATTTTTAATTCAACCGTTTTATATTAAAGACTTTTTACAAAAAATAAATAACAGTTCTGTTGATGTTACAATTATTATTATTATTTTTTAATTGTTTCATCAGCAACAAAAAATGATGTATCCTTCACCAGCTGTATCTGAGGTCCACTTATATCGATTTGTTCTGATCCGTTATGTCGATTTTTTAGAACCGAGTCAAGTGCCGAGACCGGAACACTTGAACCCGCACCTCCACATGTAATTTTGAGAACGTGGAGGACATTGCATCCACGACAGATTTTACGTGCACCAGCCGCCATTAGTGTTCACGGCGGTGGACTTGTCAGCGACTGGCATCGAAACCGCAACCTTCAGATCACTGACTCGACGCATTTGCCAACCGGGCCACCGCTTGTTCTTTATCAGTTTGTTAGAGCTGAACGTTTAGATAATATTCCTTCAAGTATTCATTATTTGAATTAATGAGAGTGGTAACCAGTTGTTGGGAATTCGTCAATTACCAAACACAGTTGGACATGTCTCCAGATACTTTCAGGTTCTAGAAAATAAAATCTCAAGAATTTTTTTTTTTAATGCGGCAGGCACTTGTCTCTGACGGTAGGTACATTTTGACATTGTCCGATGAAGAACCGCGAAGTTTTGCTGGATAATTTATAAGTGGAGCACCATATATGTGACCCAGCATTGCTCCCTGTGAGGAGGACGACACGGTAACGTACAGGCCTTATTCGGGATTCGAACCTAAACCCAATGCGTGACAGCTCAGTACGCTAAACACTATTCTATGTGCGTGGAATATCAGGAATGTGAAAGTGATTTCATTCTATTGGAAGTGTTTAATGGCTACTACTACATCGACAGAGCACTAGCTGCTTCTTTTATTTGGATAACGTTGTCAGGACGGATACTACTTGACGAATAAGGTTTGAACATTAGCCACTGGTAAAAAAATTAGATGGCTGCATACCAGGGATAAAAAAATTCCGTCTGTATATGTAGCAATTAATGTGCTGTAACGCTCCGCTTAAGATGGCTTTGCCTACATCACCAGTTGAGACTAGATGGTGCAGCATGGTTTCTTTTACTGGCGAGTCAAATACGGTTTAAATACTCACTCTAAAAGAACTTAGAGGTCCGAAATTTCCATTTTATATAGGTTAAGGAAGCATTTTCTGGCTGTGGATTCATGGTAGGAGTAGGATTTAAGATAAATAACGTGAATGTTCTGAATATCTACTGTAATTTAGGAACTTACTGAACTTAGGAGTTTCAAAATCGCCTAAGGTAATTAGATGAGGTTCTTCCTCTACATGCAAGACATTTTGGGGTTGAAAACAGTCTTGCCTT
The DNA here is from genome assembly GCA_907164885.2 of Dolomedes plantarius. Classification (NCBI taxonomy): domain Eukaryota; kingdom Metazoa; phylum Arthropoda; class Arachnida; order Araneae; family Dolomedidae; genus Dolomedes; species Dolomedes plantarius. Next base: position 98,817,222 of record OU015502.1, read on the forward strand.
TCTTATGAAGATTGTCATTGATAGATCCTATCGAGCAAGATAAATGAACGACCTCAGACTAAAGATGTGGTTTACCGTTATACTTGCTAGAAATTGAGTTTCGCTGATTATTTCTGGTATGTACCTAGATGTCAAGATGTGCTTCTTCAGCCACCCCCTCAAAGCCGGCAAGGGCTAAAATCAGAACACTTAAAATAATGGGTGTTAATTACACAGGTGTCAATTTACAGACAATTTAATTCCGTTGATAGGTGTTGGATTTTGATTTTCTATTTTTGCGTTTTTCCTACTTTAATTAACATTTACCATTGTCAACAGATGGAAATACTTCTCCGGTTTTGCCATCGCTACTCCCCCTTCTCTCGAAGTAACTCAGTAAGCATGTAGACTTGTAGGAGGAGAGACGTAAAACCTTGTTCGCTGTTTGTATGTGATACACGGCTTCTATATGTGTGGGAATATACCTCATTCAACTTGGATACCGTGAGAGCACATATTATGCTAATTTCTTTTTGCGTGTATGTGAAAGTTTCGAAGGGTAGATATGCCGACATTTTTTTGCGTAAGTAAATACTATTTCTTTGTACTCAGCTAATTTTAACATCTTAATAAATTCAGTTCTACAACAAGCTTGTGATTATTTGAAAGTCATCAAACTGTTGAACTTTTCATTCTTCTGCCTTCAGAATACACTCATAGAAAAAATCCAGTGACCTTTTGAGCCATCATTGAATCTTTTATTCAATATTTGCTGTGCGGTTAGGTTATTTTCTACCAGTACGAATTCTTCTTGACTTTAAGTGAACTGAACTCGCGCAATAGGTATGCGTTGCCTTGTTTGTCAATTCGAGGCGATAATTTATTGTCTTTCTAACCAGGGAATATGATGTTTTTATTTTAGTTTAGTTCAGTTTTATTCTATTTTATTTTAGTGTATGTGTAACACTTGGACATGCTGACAAAAAACAAACGCTTCTTTAAAGATCCCATACAATTTCCGATCGTTTCCTTTAATTCTCATCAAGAAATACTGATTTTTGTGTAAGTTATTTTTTAATTCTGCGCATTAGTATACTTAATTTTCCTAATTTTCAAACTTTCAACAATAAATTTTATTTTGCACTTTATTCAAAGAAGGATACTGAGGTACATTATGACATTTTTCATTAACATTCAGTCATCATGGTTTGAAAGTCTTGCAGTCACCTTACAATGTGAAAAATTTGCTTTCCGTACAGCATATCTCTCCCTGCATCGCTTAGAAAGCATCACATCGGCAAATTTACAGCTTGATAAATGACGTGATACGCACTCTTCATCTGCATTAGGAATCTGGCATTGCAATGATTTCCTTTTAGAGGTGAGATAAAATTCATCAGATCATGCTGATATTTTGAGGAATGACGGGAGCGCTATTTAGAATTTAAATAAAAAGGGAATAAAAATATCCAACTTACCTGTCATTATCTGGCGAAGTAGGAAATTACCATTGATTTTAAATATCCGACGCAGATTTCCATGCTTGATACCGGAATATCACCATCCTAATGGCTGAAATTATACAATACCAATAAACTTAGAAATTTGGAGATGTTTTTTATGCATATAGTATACTAATGTTTTTAAAATAAAATTTTGTACTCCGTAAATGCCAGAGAGAAATAAATTATAATAATGTTCATACCTACCACACACACACACATACATACATACATATATATATATATATATATATATATATATATATATATATATATATATATATATATATATATATATATATATATATATATATATTAAACATCTAACCTCGATAATACGAAATGGGGGAAAGAGCTATTAACATAATGATTGATTCATTAATAATTCATTCTTAATTATTGATCGGAATTATTGATAAATAACTCGTCTGAAATTTAACAGAATAGCGAATGAATACTCTTTATGCATAGCATTACAGTACATTAGAACTTATAAAAATTATATATATATATATTGGTATATAATATCAGGAAAGTTTTTGATCCTTTCTTTTGTGAAAAACCCCTTCTTTTTTTTGGTGAGGTTTCCATACATTATTAAATGTTTCTGTAATGGAGAAAATCCATCCAGTCTTCCTGATATATTCTTAAACTTTTAAAGTTCTGGATTTCTCTTTAGACTCAGAATTCCCTATCTACTGCCCCAACGGAATTTTGTAAACTTCGAAACAACCTAAGGTGTTTAAACAAACCGTGCAAATACTACTCTGTCAGGTTTAGTTCTGGAATATTGTGATACGAAATTTGCTAGATATTTTTTAATGTTAAATTTTGGAAAATATTTTTTTAAACAATTTCTATATGTAACTTAAAACAACATTGTTATAACCTCCTTTAATTCATTATAAATTTTCTTCTGTATCTGCCAACTTCTTTATTTCTATTTTGCATACAATTTTATAAGGTAAAAAATATTTTTTTCTTTGTAGTAAATATATTATTTGGATACCCAATAGCCCACAACCAGAACTCAGTGCTCTATCGCGTCACCTTCTTCTTTAACTGGGTTTGATCTTCATAAACAAAATTAATAACATAGATGATTAGAACTTTAATTTATATATAAAAAGTCATTAGTATACGATTTCAAAAGTGATCTGAGTACTCTTATCCAGGCACAATTTTAAAGGAAAAAGTTGTTATAAATATTAAAATAAGTATTATCCATGAATAATTATCAAATATAAATTTAAAAAAATGAGTTTTGATATTTCTGGAGAACTTTAAAGCAAGCTTAACAGGATCTCTACAAAAAAGTGTAGATTCCAATTACAGATGGAAGCAACAAGAACAGTAGGTTTGTTGTTGTTCCCAATCCCCTTGGTGTTGGAAATCCAACACCAAGTCCAAAGGACCTTGGACCATGGCGAAGGGTAGTTGGCAGCTGCACTTAAGGCAAGATACCATTAGGGCGGAAGTCTGATTTGACCTCGAATAACATTGTGATGAAGCGCCTTCCATTTCAAAGAAAAATGTATTTTATTTTGTAAGTAAGCTAAGGTTTTTCGAAGGCTCTCTATCACATGTTTGTAAGTAATTAGAAAGCCGCCTTTTGATGTTCTTTGATGTTAGTTAGGAAGCACGGTCTTTAGGGCAAAGCGAGTGTAATTGGCCTAGACGCTGTAGGGGGTATTGGTTGTCGTAGACGAAAATTTGCATCTGGCGCCTTTTTTGACTTTATACGACAATGACTTTTGTAAGCAAATTTTTGAGATCGTTGAATGGGGTCTGCGGTAAAGAGCAAGTGGTGTTGAAGTGTGAGGTCCGCGATGACATTTTGTAGGGCGTGATTTTCGGAGAAGTTATCCAATAAATGTTAAAGTGAAGCTGAATGGTGGAGTCTTTGGGGCTTTCGTGAATGGTTGTAGGTGTTTTAAAGAGGCGTGGACGACGTTATGAAGAAAATGAATAAATTGAGGACTTAAGGTTTTTTTAGAGATTTGACTTGGCTTGCCAGTCCGGGCTCCCTTCTCCCGGGTGCTTAGGCATCGCGGGTGATGAAGGGTTGTTTTTCAACTGTAGATGATTTAAGTGGATGTTTCCCGAGGGTTGTTCCGGTGAGATAATGATTGCTGCCTTCACAAACAAATAAATTAAAATGTGGAGAGCATTTGGAGTCCTGTTTGAATCTTCACGGTTTCCTGGCTTCATGTTCCGGTTTTCAATCATAGTCGCTGCTTTCACCAACAAATAAATTAAAGTGTGGAGAGCATTTGGAGTCCTGTTTGAGTCTTCACGGTTTCCTGGCTTCATGTTCTTGTTTTCGATCATGGTTGCTGCCCTCACCTAGAAAACAGATAGATAGGAAGTATGAAGTATTTTGCTCCCAGTTTATGGAGTCCTGTTTTTGAGTCGTCCCGTAGAGGAAAGGGAGCCCCCATGCCCGATGGTTGCATCGACGCCCGTCACCCGTGCGGTTAGCATCAAATTGAGTGAGTTTTAGATCATTTTGTATCGTTTAAACCCAACCTTGAATTTAAGTGATGTAGTGCGGAATCGTGGCGTGTGTTTTTGAGAGTCTAGCTTTAGGATGGATTTTAATGTCTTCGGTAGAATAAATAATCTTATGCTCCCTGAATCGTAAAGGTATAGTTGAAATATTGAAGTACGTGTTTTAGATTTTGATTTTAGAAGAAAAAATGAGGGACTTTTTGATATGAATAGTTTGAATATTAAGATTTAGTTAATTTTGTTTCTTTATGTGATCTTGTAGTTAGACGATGTTGTAAATAAATTAGTTTTTTTTTGTAAAGATGAAATTGGTGTCAGTCATCTTTATTCTTACAGTGGATCTGATAAAAGTTATCTACTAGTTTTTAGGAGTTTAGGTTTTGTCACTCTGATCGTTAGCCATAATACGTCTTGAGCTTTGGGTTAAAAATAAATATCAAAACACAACGCGCCGAACTACCCATTTAATATAAAATAAATAAATGTACTACCCCAATTAAATCCCGCCCAAATAAATAAATAAGTTTAGACGTAGTGGCTACACGACAAACATCGGTCCAGCAATTTTGAACCGAGTCAAGTGACAGACCGGAACACTTGTCCCCGCAACTCCAGAGGTTATTTGGGGAACTTGGAGGACATTGAAGCTATGATAGATTTTTTTCGTGCACCAGCAGCCATTAGTGTACACGTAGGTGGTTTTGTCAGCGAAGGGCATCGAAACAGAGACGTTCAGATCACTGGCCCGCTGCCTTTGCCAACCGAGATATCGCGCTCGTCGCGCAGGTTTTATTCGTTTAAGCATAAAGAGCAAAATTTTCCTCTTAGTCGCTTTAGTTTTAACTTAAATCACTGAAGATATTGCAGTTACATTTTCATAGTTTTGATGACTGTTAACCCTTTCACTTCTTTCGAATATCTGTCTTTTATAATGATATTTGAAGTGGTTGTTTCAGTTTCTAATTTTAAGTATTCCCTACGTTTAAAATTTAAAATTTTTAAAAAAGTGGGGTAATTTTTTGGTTCAGCGTTTTTTAAAATAATAAATTTAAAAAAAAATAATAGACTAAAAATTTTAAAAAAAGGATGTAACATTTTAAAAAAAATCATATTTTCAAAAGTAAATATATTTTTCAAATTTGCTGAATAATGATTAAAGTATACTAATTGAAAAATACATGTTCAAAGCTTAAACCACTTATCTTTCACGGTTCTTGACTTATAACAATTAAAAGACGTGAAATGGTGAAAAAACCCATCTTGCAGAAAAACGCATTTACAGGTTTAAACAAATATTCGATGCTATTAGAAGGTTGCAAAATAAATAATAATAATAATAATCATATCACCTGTTCTAATTAAGATAGAAACATGATTTAAACGCCATTTTAAGCGGAAAAGAACACTTACTTGTTTAATTTAATATTTTTTTCGAAAATTTGAAAAATTTTGTGACCTGGACCTCCTGAAATAGATGATAAAGAGTCTAAATATAAATACGATACTAATTGTACCATACATATAGAGGAAGGTTATGAGTCACAAAATATAAGTGGCTAATGTTGCCTTATAATTTTAAATGGGAGCTTGAAATAGGTTCTTATTTATATATGTAATAACACAGATATGCAAAAGAGAAAAATATGTTAATAGCCGTGGTGCCAGTTGTAGTAAATTTATATTGGTGAAACTCACTAAAGTAATATAGTGATTTAAAGTTATTTAAATACTAATAGGTTTTTACTTGAATAAATATTTCTTTCCAATACAAAGAGAAATAGATCATTTGCCAACAGTAAATTGTTATATTAAAAAAAAATTAATGATAAAAAATAGTAATTTGCAGCATTTTTTTTTATTTTAATCGTTTCAATAGACAACATAAAAGTTGTAAAACTTAAAACTAGAAGCTTTGTCCAGCATTCAAATAATCTAAAATATTTATCATTTCACTGCAGTCATAATTGGTTTTTGATAAAGTATGAATGTCATTTTCCTTTGTTCTGGAATTTAATTAATACATAAGGGGACTTGTATTCATTTTAATCCCATACTACAGTAACCATTCAATAGCAAATTCAGATAAAAATTGCATTTTTGAATGTTAAACAGATATAAATATTTTTCAATTAAACTTTAAACCCCCTTCTCCTGTTAATAGTTTTGTTTTTAAGATCTCAAAAGAAATATGGAATAAGGAAAATAAGGAAATAAGAAAAAAGAAATAAAGAAAATTATAATGAAAATAAAATCCAAAAAAAACTTATATACAATTAAAATTTAATTATTTGCTATATTTCCGTTGTTAGCTTATTAAAGTATGTCATATATTTTTTTTCATTTGTAGCAAACTGTTCGTCAACACAATGACTAAAAAATGTGACTAACAAAGATGAAAAAAATTAATTTTGGGGATACAGACATTTAAAAAAATATTAACTGTTAATTTATTCAGCACTCTAGGTAAATATGCAAAATATCGTGCACGAAATCTTTCTTTATAAAACAACCTAACAAGAATATAAACAACATAATTTTTTTCGTGCTCAGTTTTATTAATATCAGATGTCCTTTATAATTACAAAGAACACGTGCCAAAGGAGATTAAAAAATGGAATCAATCCAAAATAAGCCCTAGAGGACCTAGAAAAGCATACTATATAAAAAAGGGTAATAATTTTAAGTGTAAAAAAAGGAATAAATTAATTTAAAAACTATAATAAAAAACCCAAAATTATCAAACCCAAAAGTATTTCTTTGTAATTTGCATGCGCGTTAAATAAATTTTAATTTTACATGGAACTGTAATGGGTAAAAGCATTTCGAACAAAGAGTTAAGCAGATTCAAAATTTATACTTAAACCCTATTCTATTACTGATTCCATCCTCCCTCCCCCCCCAAAAAAAATAATAATTTTAAACGTCATAAATAATCTTATATATTTGATCGAAAGTTTTAACTTTACTAAACATCTTAATTTTCTGACACTTATAACTTTGACTGTGCACTACAGGGTAAATTTCATAAAAAAAGGCCTTTTTTCTTAGCATCGTTAGAAAGTCATTAAGTTATCATATCCCGATTTTCGTAAACGATAAGAAAAGGATTTCTATCCATATTTCCAGTGTTACTGCTCTCAAATGATTTTCAAGTTAAAAAATGGAATAAATTTTCTGAAGGAAATGATGGTTTGTGATAAGATATGAAGCCATTATGTGAAATAGAAAATTTCGGTCTTATCTAAAGATTTTTCTCATTTGATGCAGGTTGCCCATTGGTTTCAAATTTTGAGTATCGATTGAAGCATCGTGCATCCACTGACTCTTAGTTTCCCAGAGAAATTCTTAAACTGTGTATAAATCCTTTAAGTACGTAAAGTTGGAGAAGAATATTTTGGAAATATAAACTATTGTTAAAAAAACTTTTTGTTCGTAGTTTTAATACAATACGTTAAATAATTATTTAATGAGCAAGAACTAATTACATAGTATCGGCATATTTTAAACGAGTTCGATACAGTAGAGTCTCTGGCGAGTTAGTTATCGACGTTTATATATCTGTAAATAGTACATAAATTTTCTCCATAGGTTAACACTGAGGTGAGCGAATCCAATAGGGTTAATACACATCAGTCTTTAACATGCATTAAAACACTTTTGAATGAAGTGTTAGAGCGCATAATGCAGGAAAAAGTGGACAGTTTTAAAACGAGGAGATAATGCAATGGGATAATAGCGTAATAATGTTGCAAGTTCATTTAATGTTTGCTTACTAGTACCATCATATAAAAAGGAATTCAGTTTATTCAATGCGTTTGTAATGCTGTTGAAGGGGGAAAACTTTTTATAACGAAGAGATAATGTAGTAGGATAATAACATTATAACGCTACAAGTTCATTTAATGTTTGCTTACTAGTACCATCTTATAAAAAGGAATTCAGTTTATTTAATGCGTTTGTAATGCTGTTGAAGGGGATAAAACCTTTTATACCGAAGACATAATGCAGTAGGATAATAACATTATAATGTTACAAGTTCATTTAATGTTTGCTTACTAGTACCATCTTATAAAACGGAATTCAGTTTATTGAATGAGTTAGTAATGCTGTTGAAGGGGGAAAAAATTTTATAACGAGAAGATAATGTAGTAGGATAATAACATTATAATGTTACAAGTTCATTTAATGTTCTGTTTACTAGTAACATCTTATAAAAAGCAATTCAGTTTATTGAATTCATTAGTAATGCTATTGAATGGGGAAAAACCTTTTATAATAAAGTTAATTTACGACCTGAGGACACAAAATATCTTTTGGCGTCAATTAAAATATTTTTGACGGGGAATTAATAAAACGGGTGAAACAATGAGATAAGGCAACAACCTACAAATTAATACATCAGTCTTATGAAGCAGTTTAGTTTTGAAAATAGATTTTCCAAGCGACTGTTTGTTATTTTTCAAAGATTTATCTTTCTTAATTTTTGTGGCATTTCTGTTACTGAATGTAATATGTTTGCCGGTAATTACAAACAGGAAAAATACTGTGTCATATATTTTTTAAATAACACAATAAAGGGTAAAAACCATACTAAAACAAGATTTGTTTGAATATGACATGGGTTACAGAGTCATAAATATTTTCCATTATATTTCGCAGTGTATTCATCACTACGATTTAAAACCATAACGAAAGAACGGATGATTCATTTAAGATTTTTAGACTGTGGTCGAATAGCTATGGCGTTGGCCTTTGATTAGAATAAATTATATGGGGAATTATTAAAACGTATGAAATAATGAGGTAATAAGGCGACAACCTAAAAATAAACACATAAGACACATGAAACAGTTTAGTTTTGAAAACAAATGTTTCCAAGGGAATGTTTGTCATTTCTTCAAAGATTCAGCTCTCTAAATTTCGGGGAAATTTCTACTATAATATTAAAATAAATAATTTTTCTATTAATTCTATAATTAATTCTATAGTTCTTCTATTATAATATTAATATTATAACTTTTATTATTGTAAGTTTTATGTTTGTATTAATTCCAAACTGGAAAAATATTATATCGTATATTTTTAAATAGCACAGTAAAGAGTATAAGCTGCTCTAAAACAAGATTTGTTTGAATATGACGTGGGTTACAGAGTTATAAATATTTTCAATTACATTTCGAAGTTTATTCATCATCATGTTTTAAACCAATAACTAAAGAACGGATTCCTTTCAGATTTTTACGCGACGACCGAATAGCTAGGGCGCTAGACCTCGGTCCAGGGCCTCTGGGATCGATTCTTACTATAGGCAAGGATGTTTGTTTCGGCTTCGGAACAGTCTTTAAACTGTAGGTCAAGGTCTGTTGGGTTTCAAAAAGTTTACAATTGCGCTCCCAACCGGCCAAACATTTAAGATTTTAGTCCCGCCCCTTTTCGGCGAAAAAAAAAACGGAATCCAGTATTTTTTGTAAATACTCAGCATCTTTAAATATTCGAAGATTTCAAATAAAAATATGAATAATCCATTAGAGTATGTACTAAAATTAGCATCATTTAATCACATTTCTATAATAGTATAACTGTGCCATTCTTTTCTTTTTTTTCTCAATAAAGGCAATAAAGGTTTCTTTTTATAACAGCATTTCCGCATAATAATCGTATAAAATTCCTAGAAGACGGCGAAAACGTTCTTAGACAATACTTGTGTTTAAAAATAACCCCATTTAATGGAACGTGTAAAAAAGAATACAAGTCCATCTTGAAAGCAAAGGAAAATCAAAGGAAGCTGTATTCTATAATTAAAAGTTAGACATGATAAAAATTTGCTTTTAAATGAAAAGCTCTTTTTAACATTTCTTTCTGAATACGTAAATAGTCATTAGTATGTAAATATTCTTTGATTTTCTGCTATTATCAAAACCTTTACAAATTAAAAAAAATATATTTTCCAAATTTCTTCCAGAATCACCAAACGAAAAATAAAAAGATAAAATAACAGATAACATAAAAATTTATTCATTATCATGGTCTGTATTTTTTTGCCTTGAAAAATAAATTAGAGTGGCTTTCATATACAGGCATCTAATTACATAAAATAAGTCTTTGTATTTTAAACTATGATTTAATAAATTTATTTTATCGTTAAGATTTCAAAATTCTGTAAGGTATCCGTCTACGTTTAAAGCACCGATTTTGATGAAAATGCTGATTTTTTTTTAAGTTTCTTATTCCTTAAAGAATATGAATTTCTGTTTCTAAATTTGATTTTATTGTTTTCTGTACGATCATTAGAAATGACATAAGAATGATTTAAATAAGAGCAGCAATTATCAATTCCAACAGAAGTGAAAATTTTAATTGCATTTTCTTAAGAACATATTTTTCAACAAAAATGTGTACTGCAATTGTGATAACTCCAAATATAATCATGATTTGTCCATGATGTATTTTCAGGTATATTTCTCATAATACTAACAATTTAATGTATTACAGATTAGGCTCTAGGTACTCGTACATTATTTTTTAATTCATACCTGTATTTATAAAAAATCACATGAAAAATTACGGAAATTTTACATGTAGTTACATATAATGACCTGTAATTGATTTAGATTTTAATATTTGGAATAGTTTTTAGTTCGTTACACTCACGAGGACCTTATGTACTGAAGATAAAAATAAATTAATGGCATATGCATAGTCTGTTTTCTAGAGGTAAAGACGTTTAAGAAAAAATTTGCTAAATTTCGACCAAAACTCTTCAATTTTGTGAAACATTGCAGAGGTATGGTCTACTTTTTCATCATTTTCCTTTTTTGGGGGCTATATTCTCTCGACAAAATTATTGAGTGCATTTCATGTTTGAAAAAATAAGAACAAATTGAGGTACGTAGATATTTATTGATTTTAGTGAAAGACAATTTAAAACAGTTTTAGACAACGGAATTTTAAACATTGTATATCTTCCACATAAGCCGGTAGATGGCGCGACAATATTTCGCAAGAATAATTTACTAATTGCGTCAGTCTGCAAATGTCTACCGTACAGGAAATATCAATGTACGTTTTGTGGTTCCTTGAAAGCAAATCCGTTGTAACCGATCAGATACGATTTCGTTTAGAATACTCAAATCATCGTCCTCCAAGTAAGGACTCTATTAAACGTTGGTGCCAACAATTTAAGGACACGGGAAATGTGGAACATAGGAAACGAGCTGGTAGGCCATAAACAGAAATTACTTCCCTTGTCCTTCCAGTTCCACATTCCCTGTGCCCTTAAATTGTTGGCACCAACGTTAAATAGAGTCCTTACTTGGGTGATGATGATTTGAGTATTTTAAACGAAAACGTCTCAGATCAGTTACAACGGAATTGCTTTCATTCAAAGACAAAACGCACATTGGTTTTTCCTGTACGGTAGCCAATTGCAGGCTGACACAATTAGTATTTATTTCTTGCGAATTGTTGTCACGCCATCTTCCGGCTTATGTGGAAGTTATTCAATGTTTGAAATTTTGTTGTGTAAAACTGTTTTAAATTGTCTTTCCAAGAACATAATAAACATCCACGTACCTCATTTTGTTCCTTTTTCTCAAACATGAAATGCGCTTAATAATATTGAATCACCCTGTAGAACAAAATTTTTCGAAAGTATAGTTTCTTTTTAAAAAATACGCATTCAAACGTGGTCCGACACTTTAATAAAATAATACATCTGAAAAATGCATTTTTAAATTTTAATGCATGTTCAGCTCGTAATATTTTGCCTATGTTATGAAAATCGGACACTAATAATAAAGCGTTAAATTATGTAAAAGATGTTTCAAATGTTGCTTACATCTAACGCAATATGTTCGAAGAAGCAGCCATAATTTATTTTATTTCTTAAAGGTAGACAATGCTTTATATTCGGCATAATAATATTTTAACGTTTTGTGCCCTTCCAAATGATATAATTTGTCTCTTATCGAAATGACTTAAGTATTTTCAGGATTATCAGGGACTTTTCTTCTGAAAAGAAAGGATCCCATAATCCTTCTTTTAATTATTCTCTCATAGATAATCCATTGCTCAAAGGCGTATTAACCTAGCTTAAGAAAAAATACTTTAGATTCCATTAAGAATATATTTTTACTGATTCCACTGTATTAGATCACGAAGAAGAATACCACTTAAAAGTTTTTTTGTTTTATACATTTTATGAAAGTATGAGAATGATGAAAAATCGTAGAATTTAATTATTTCGTCAAAAATTAGTTAAATTGTATATTGTGAAATGAAATTTTTATCTCACCGATTATACCAATTACGCAAATAATCAGATAATTGCGTGCGTAGAAGTAAAACATTTAACTCAATTACTAAACGCAATATTTTTTACCCGTCTGCATGAATGTACATTTAAGAAATGGGGATTTGCCAAGTTAAAAAAAAAATGAAAACTATACCTAATCTATGATCGTTATCTCGTTCAATCTTTAATAAATCGATTCTCATGTCGTGTTACTCATTCAGTAGCTTTCGTTATTTATTTTCATATACTGAATGTTTGGAGACGTCCCGTCATAAAGGAAAAATCCAAAACAGGGTGTAAGCACTGGAGGGACAAGCATTAAAATGAAAAATTGGGGAAAGACTAATGCCATAGATAACACTGGTAAAGTTTTTTACACTTTTGCATTGTGTGAGCATATTTCTAGGCAATAAGAGACGCCGTTGTTCAGCTTTTAAAAAATGACTGTTGTGGAAAGATTTCAGTACCTACGAAATTTTGATCATTAGTTACGGAACCCTAGGGGGGTACATGAACTGAATTGTGTATGCAGATTCTTTACATCAGCGGTTCTCAACCTTTAATTCCATGACCCTCCAAAATAAACAAATAAATAAATAATTAAATAAATAGTTTTTCTTTTAATTAGAAAAATGAAATGAAAATGGTGCCACCCCAGACCAAAACTTAATGCAGTCAAACCCCGTTACAACGAACTTCAAGGAACCAAAGGTTTTGCTCGCTATATCCGGTGGTTTGCTATATCCAAACCGTTAAGAAAAATGTTAGAGTTCGCAAAATGTATAACTCATTAGTTGCTATGTGTATTCAATAATGTATTAAAAAATTATATAATCTATTAAAAATGTTTATTAATGAATTAAATTGACTAAAATCGATTACATTAAACTGGCACAATACTAAATAAATTAATTGAAAATGAAGACAAATGGAAATAAATTAATTTTACCTTTAATTGTTGCCCACTGTTTTGATTCAGAAATTATCGGTAATCTTCTGCTGACGTGATGCTGTTTCAAAATCAATTTATGAATTTCTTTGTCCAACACATCAAATGACTCCAACACTCTTCCACTGTCTGTGTAGACAAAAACTTATTATTTGCAAGCATCGCTGCTGTAGCATCTGAGATGGTGGGGATTTCGTCATTTATGTGCTCGTCTTCATCAGCATCAGATGCAGAATCTTCGATTTCGGAATAATTCATTTTAACCCATTTAAGACTGGCGTTGCGAAAACGCAACATTAATTTCTGTATTTTTTAAAGGCGTGTTCAAAATTTTGTACGTCCGAAGTAACATTTTTATTTTATTCTCTATACTTCAATTGATCAAAATAATTTTTTTGTTTCCTCATTTTCCCGCTTTTAGCACTTGCAAAAAAATTGTTTTTTTTTTTTTTGGTGTTTTGAAAGGGAAAAAATGACTATTTTCAAATAATAATCTTAGATAGCAGCACATGTTAAATTTCCGATTTGATGCTTGTTCCGAGTTTACTCGAGACTAAAGAACAAAATGGCTTCAACAGATAAATCATAATTTTTGTTTTTATGTTTCTCAATTCATATTTTTAAAAATGTTGCGAAAACGCAACATCAGTCCAAAGTGTATTACTTATTTCCAATTTGTTTTATTAGTGCTGCCTAGTTTTTCATGCAGTAAATTGGTATTATTTGAATTCCGGATAAGTTTGTCTCTAGAAAAAAGCGATTTTTGACATTGGAGGAGACATTGGAGCATTTTCATGGGCTAGATGATGGTATTTCAGAATCGTCCTCAACCGAAGCTAATGAGGAACCTTAATTCGTCATTATCCATCCAGATCCGGATGATTTGACGTATGAAGAAGCTATTGATGATAATATTTTATGTGAAAATGTCGAATCACCTAAAGACATTGCAGGTGAAATCGACATTTTTTTTTCAATATAGCAAGCAAGTAAGCAATATGGTAAGAAAAAGGAGCATATTGTATGGGAAAAATGGAGGCTCTACATGGATGTAATGAATTCTAAAATAAGTTTATTAGAGTTTAAGAGATCTATATCTTTGAGAGAGCCATATCTTTGATAAAAAGGCTTGAAGAAATGCAGATGAATTCTGTTTTACTTGAAATTTCACATATTGGAAGACCATCTTTAATTCAAAATCTAATTCTCAACGAAACTCGGAAAATCCGTATGGGCCATATTACTACTAAAAATAGTGAAAATAAACAAAAAAATGTAAACACTGCAAAAGTCAAACAATTTCTGTATGTAATAATTGTAATGTACCTCTTCATGCTAAATGTTTCAAAGATTTTAAAATTTTTGTAAAGATTTATATAATTTTAAATTTTTATATTTTTAAAATTTTTTTACCGCTTTGGACTGATGTTGCGAAAACGCAACATTTTGTAACTCTCGTAAAAATAAATTTAATTTTACGGAAACAACTTATTTGTGTAATTAATGTTCTAAGAAGTGTTAAAAAATTGTTTGGTGCATTTCTAATAATGGAAACGTGGAGCGGTCCTAAATGGGTTAATTTCTTCCACAATATCTTCATCGGTCGGATTTCAAACGTAAGGTCATCATCAACACATGTTTCGAACAATTGCATGTCACAATCTGAGAATGATGAAATTTATTGTGCTTTTCTATCCACATCGCGATAGGTAAATCATCATCTTCTTCATAAATCTTTGATTCTTCAACATTCTTAAGGTGACTGCCTACGTTCGGAGCCAATTTTTTTTAAATCTTTTTTTTAAGGATTTTTTGGTCTTTTATGTTAAAATAGTATTTAAAAATTAAAAAAATAAACAAAAAATTGCCTGTGAATACCATACTTTTTTATAAATTGATCAATTTGAAGTCACTTTTAATGAAATTTAGCTAAAACGCCTATCATTCTGCACAAAATTCTAATGCTACAATTTTAATTTCCTTAACACACATGATACATATGACAGTTATCTTCAAAATGACCCACAATCTAAGAGAAATTTTAAAATGCAAAAATAATACACGCAATTTTATGTTCCAGTATGAAAAATTTCCTCGATTCGTCATTCCTTTCCTTATAAAACAGCTCCAAATAAAAAACTATTCATTATACATCAATGATTGTGCGTCATTTCATTTACAATAGCATCTAAAACATTTCCTGAAAATTTTGTCAAATTATATGCATTATTATGTGAGATATCATGCTAACGGTAGAGATTTGTGGTAAAAAACATAATTCTGAGAAAAACGCATTTAAAGTTGTTTGTCAGTCCAATTTTGTAGCAGATGATGTTTTTTTAAAATAGCTATAACTCTGCTTCTAACTGATGTAGAATGAAAATCAAAACGGTTTTGAAAAGAGAAAAGATTGAATTACGCGATTCTTGCAAAAAATAAAATTGACCAAAATAGTCAAAAAATGACATTTTCAACGTAGGCAGTCACCTTAAAGATATTAAAAATAAACAAAAAATTAGTAGTCGACTGAAAATAAGGTTCGTTATAGCCGATTCGTAAGATTTCGGAGGTTCGCTATAAAAGGAAAAATTAGAATTAAATACAACAGGAAAACGGTGGGACCAAAATTTTTTCTCGTTATACCCATGAGTTCGTTATATACCGGGTTCGCTATAACGGGGTTTGACTGTAGTAATAATAAATTACCGTTCAATGGACTAATTTCCTTTCATACGAGCTGTACCTATTTCCAAGCTCTTCCTTCCATGTTTCCGCCACCAACCTTCCGCTCGCAACTAGGGTTGAGAAACGCTTCTCATCATGGATACGTTCAGATGAGTTGAAAATTTTCTGACACGTTTCAAACACACTTTATTAGCGGAAGAAAAACCTTCAACACCCAAATTATAGACAATTCAAGTATATCTGTTTCTACCAATATTATAACCAGTCCTTTCGTATTTTAGTTCAATGATAAATGTTTGAATACTTGTATTACAAGTTATTCACAATAATGAGATAACTAATATATAAGAGCAAGAAAGCGTTTCTTACAAAAGTAACATAAATTCTGATACTATACATTTTCAGGTTACCATTCATTCAGAGGTTTAGTTGATAACGTTGCAGGGTTCGCCTGTTGCTCAGATGCAAATTTCTGGTATCTGCGTAGTGCAGGCCAGTCGAAGTGAGGTCGGAGCAGGTGTCTGGTATATTTAAGTGACACACGCTGAGTTGGCAAGAGCCCAAGAAGGGAGTGGACATTTGTAAGGTACTACGTTACGCTATTAGTAGAGATACGAAAGAGTCGAGAAAAGTTAGATTGAAGGTGATAGCTGTAATTAACTGATACAGCACGTATTAGAATTTGTCCTAGGTGGCTGCACGATTTCCATAGTTAGTTCAGAGCCCGATGGTTACGGGTCTTGCTAGTGAACGTAAATTCTGCCTGAAAGGGTTCATTACGACTTTAAAGTTCAGTTTCTTAGTACCGCAAGTCGCGGTACTGTTGTGTTATTATTTGAAGCCCCAAGTCGGTCTATGTTAGTCTACCTCTACGTAGAAAATAAAGGAATTATTTATATTTATGCCTATTACTTTATATTGTGCCTGGACCGTTAGAGGATTTACAGGGTACATAAGAAACAGAACCATATAACGTCATAAACTTATCTACGCTTAAAAAAATAATGTTACTGGGGAATTCTAGATAACTTCGCCTTGTACTTAAGTTCTTCGCAAAATTTGGTAGCAAAATGTGTCACATAAACCTTATAAAGTATTCAGCACTAAGGTATCTTGCCCTGCTCGTGCACATACAAGGCGCTTCATCTTTGTCTCCTTACTGCAAACTTCTTGTTGCGAGGAAACGGACGTACAGAGTGTTTACAACTTTATTATTTCAATACTGAACATAAAAATACAACAATGTAAACGGTATGAAACTGAGATAAATGTCAGTATTTTGCAATACAGGAATTCCTCGACGTATGACCGCTCGCACTTAAGGCCAAAATTTAAATTTTTTATATTTAAATTTATTTTATATTTTTTTTAAAAGTGTTGTTCCTCGAATGTACAGTACGTACTTATATGTATTACATAATTATTTTTTCAAAAATATGATGCAATATTCTGCAATACATCAAAATTTTTTGACGGAATAATAAAAATGTAGGATGCAATAGTTTCGATATACACACCATAAATCGAATGAACTTTCATTCAAAAGTTTACAAAACAAGTACGAAGTCGTCGCTTCTCATTGTTATTACATAAAAATATTATTAAATATTTTGTGTTGTTAAATATGTAGTGGTTTGACTTTTTTTCTGTGAAGTTAATTTCTGTGAAGAATTCATTGATTCTCAAAATCTGAAGAAACAAGACCCCTTCTTTTTATTCACGTTCCAGGAAAAAAAGCAACAATGAGATCAGGAACGACCTCCCATCTAGCCAGCTGAGCTGACAAAAGAGGAACAGCAGAATAGGTTTTTTTTACAATCAGCACCAAACGACAAGGCGTCCGCATGTCTGAAAATTCAGACATGTGGCTGAAAAGAATTAGTCACAGACACTCCCCCTGATCTATGATGATCGGGAAAAAGATGAACCTGACGGTGGACCCAAACAGCTGTTGACGTTAGACGTTCCGGCCAACGAAAACTCTACAGAGGTGAGGTCACTTTAAAAGGCGCCAATGGCAGCCCTTTTAAAATTTAGACCGATAGCAGCGCCAAATTGAAAGTGCGTCGCTACGAGATTTAAAAAATTAGTTAGCTCTAAGTTCTTAACCTGAGACAAGCTACTCCGGCAATTGCAGCCGTGACTCTGTTATAAGTCCTCTGTGAGGCAAAACGCTCTACTTACGATTCGGAGAAGAATCGTTCGACGTCTAGTCGACTATTTCTGGCAGAAGCGAATTGAAGGCTGAGTTTATGATCTTAAGCTGAGAAGCTCTACTCAGGCCTTGCAACCAGTATTAAAAACCTCGATCAGTCCTTGTGATAGGCGAAGCGTTTTATCGACTTCCTGTCGACCTCCAGCATCC
Organism: Dolomedes plantarius; assembly: GCA_907164885.2. Lineage (NCBI taxonomy): Eukaryota > Metazoa > Arthropoda > Arachnida > Araneae > Dolomedidae > Dolomedes > Dolomedes plantarius. The sequence continues at coordinate 98,835,506 of OU015502.1, forward strand.
TACCTAGTTTGTCTTATGATCCCAGAAGGATTCGGAAAATTATTGAGTTTCTGTGGACTTGAATCCTCGCAGAAGTGATCGTGACTCATCCTGAGTTCCAGTGCATGATATAAAGAACTCTCGCGTAACCTGAGTGCAGTTAGACATCTAATATAAACTGAGGTGGTAGCTGACTTGTATATCCGCACATCATTGGAGAGCATCTCTCCTGTAACTTTCATAAATTTCATCGACTCAATCATTCTGTAAATAAATTGTTCATTTTAAATATTATTAGATTGTATCGCTGTTTTTTTTCGCTACCCAGTGAATGCTTTACAGTACATACATAATTTTATTCGCAGTAGGGCTGGAAGTAATAAAAGTTCCAATAAAAAAATTAAAAAGTTATAATAAAATGTTATAAAAATATTTACAATAAAAATGTTTAAAAAAATAAAAAGTTATAAGTAATAATAATAAAAGTTCCAATAAAAGTGTAATAGACTTAGAAATGAAATAACAAAAGGCCATGGAATCGATAAATAAGTGATGGATATAGCATGTGAGTTAAGATTGCCTCATTCCACAATCTCCACTATTTTAAAAAAATACAGTGTTAATTTTGGAAGCAGTGAAACAGTCAGCATCCCTAAAATGACAATTATAATAGCAAAACGACAAGGATCCATCTACGAAATGAAAAAAAAAAACTATTTGAGATTTAGATGGCGGATTTAATTTTAAAAAGAACCACTAAGCCTCATGACCTTTGAAACAAAAGAAAGCAGTTTTTTCGAACAGTTGAAACTTCAGAAAGGGTCATATTATGATCAGACTTTTACTGTAAGCCATGGATGGTTTCAAATATTTAGGAAAAGAACGAATTTCCATAATGTCAAAATAAGTGGAGAGGCAGCAAGTGCTGATTAGAAAGCTGTAGAAGATTTTATAATCAAATTTGATGAGCTGCTTGAAGATGAAAAATATCTAAAGGAAAAAAAATTTGATTTAGACGAAATCGGGATATATTGGATGTAGATTGAACGTACCTACATTCATATAGAAGCTCAAAGTATGCCAGGTTTCAAGGCGATCAAAGATCGAGTTACACTTTTATTGGGCGGAAATATCGCTGGCTTTAAATTGAAATCATTCAGGATACATAAATCACAAAATCCACGAGCATTTAAAAGAATAGATGTAAATAAGTTAACTTTTAATTACCGCTGCACCAAAAAAAGCTTGGTTGACGCAATTAATGTTTGAAGACTGGTATACGAATGATTTTATTGGAGCAAGACATTCGTTTTAAAATACTTTTACTGCTGGATAATGCATCGAGACATCCACCCCACTTATGCGATTTATATGTGAACATAAAAGTTATGTATCTACCTTCGAACACTACAAGACTTCTACAGCCAATGGATCAGGAAGAAGTTGCCACTTTTAAAGCAAATTACTTAAAAATTTTGTTTGCATAATCAATTACGGCACTTGAAGAGGGGACGAACTTAAACGTATTTTGAAAAAAAAAATATATAATATTCTTCATAGTATTAAGATCATAGAAAGAAGTCACTCCAGGATGCGTGTAAGGAATATGGAAGAAACAAACAAAACGTTTTGAAACGAATGCAATTCATTCAGTATCCGAACAAGCAGATCCTTCGGCGGAAGTTACAGATATGATCTTAAAATTTGGTGAGAAACTTAATCTGGAAATTGACAGCGGAGATATCAACCAATGTATTGAACATGATCCGGAAGAGCTTACCAATGAGGATTTGCAAGAGATTGCAACACATTACTGCAGAAGAAGAGACGGATTCAAGCGAACACAAGCCCAAGTACAATACAAAATCTGTTTTTAAAGAAAAGGCCTCAACTTTTCAGTATATTAATAACGGACTACAACAATTAGAAGCAATGGATTCAAATGAAGAACGATTCAGAATTGTAAATCGTCGTATTCAGGAAAATCTTGCTTGCTATCATACAATACACAAGGAAAAGAAGACGCAAATTGTTCAAATTACGTTGGATAATTTTTAAAAATAGATATAGAATAAATTTCTTCTGTCGCTAATGGATTGTACTAATGGATTGTACTAACATAACATTTAGTGATGGCGAAGAATAATTGATGTCTTTTAAATAAAGTACAATGTATTTCAAATTACGTATGTAAGTATGAAAATAAAAATATATGTATGTACATACAGGGTTCCTACCTATATCCGTTACAACCCCCCCCCCCCCCTTAACTTCTAAATGGTGGCAGTGTAGGCCATAAAGTTGGTGTCGAGATATAGCAAAGCGGCTATGCGCTACTCGACAACTAGCAACGCGATTTATCGACAAATTTTGGAATTAGCAGTACGAGAAACGGGAAAAAAGTCAACTACAAAGTTGTTCAGCATCATCGATTTAGTAAGAAAAGACACCTTTTGCACATTAATATTTAAAATAGAATGTAGAAAATGAACATTTGTTTGGTCAGGATTTCGAAAATTGTCATGTCATAAAGAGTGGATGTTGCACAATGTGCAACGAGAAATCCAGTCCAAAGTGCAAATGTGCATAGTGGCTAATGGAGAGCATTTTCAGAAACATAAATAAATGATCCTGAAGATAGGGAAGTGTCTCAATTTCTTTCTTTTACTCTTTATGACATAACAATTTTCGAAATCGTTAATTGTATCTCGCATCGTTTTTGAGATAAAAACGCAAATTCCAAAATGTACCGTTAGATGGCGTTGTAAGTTAACTCATCGAGTAACGCATAGTCTTTTTACTATATTTCGACACCGACTTTATGGCCTAAGCCGTTTAGAAGTTAAAACCCTTTGAGGGGCGCAGTTTTCACAGTGCAAATGCTTAAATCCAGTCCTTTTTTTACTTGCATTCAATGTATTCCAGTTAAATGAGCAGTAAAATGGCTAATACTGCCATCTGTTATCAGTTTAAACAAGTAAAAACATTTTGCAGCCTTTAATTGGAAATTTTTTCAAGATTCTCTAGGTTAAAAAAAAATCCGGAAAATATCTGCACCGTGCAAACGGGGAACGTTGTTACCCCTGAAAGGGTTAAGGGGAGTGTAACGGATAGAGGTGGGAACCCTGTATACAAAACAAATTTTGTTTGAAACTCGAGTTACGGCCAAATCAACTTACGACCAATTTCCCGGTGCCTATCTTGGTCATAAGTCGAGGAATATCTGTAATGAAAGGCTGGTTAGAAATACAACAAAATATTTAAATTTTAACTCATACATACACGAGTAACGTGAGTTATATATCTTTGATATTTAAATGTCAGACGTCAGTTATTCTAACTATATATTGCTGCTGCTCTTTAAATACACTTTGCTTCGTCACTATCGGAGAAATTCTATTATAAAATTCATCCTAAAACTAAAACGAATGCTTCACTATTACAAAACCCAAACTGTGAAAAAGTATTCAAGAAAAATATTTATAATACAACAAAATATCACTGTAAAGACTTTAAAAAAATTCGACCTGATTAATGCAGTCGTAAGTCACAAGATATTTAATTTAAATTTTAACTCATTCATACACGAGTAACGTGAGTTATATATCTTTGATATTTAAAAGTCAGACGTCAGTTATTCTAACTATATATTTCTGCTGCTCTTTAAATGCACTTTAACGCTTTGCTTCGTCACTATCGGAGAAATTTTATGATAAAATTCATTCTAAAACTAAAACGAATGTTTCAATATTTCAAAATCCAAGCTTTGAAAAAGTATTCAGGAAAAATATTAATAATACAAGAAAATATAGGGATTCAGACTCCGATTTCAAATGTTATTCAAACATTTATGAAGACTGCTTATGTTTTTCTCATCTTTGGAAACAGTTTTATTGGGTAGAGGATATTCCATTAAAGAATGAGATTTAGACTTCAAAAGACATTTTTATGCTTCTGATAGGGATCGTTTAAGACCTGGAATTAATTTTCTCGGAAGTTTAATGTTTTTCTTGGAAGGATAGATCTTAGGAAAAAAAGTGTATTTCCTCGGAGATTTTACTTTTTCAATTCCATTAAGCTAGAGGAATGAAACGAAATATCGCCATCTTATTTATTTATAGAAATATTTAAAGTAGAAAATAATTTAATTCACTTCCGAAATGCAGGAAAGTTTTTGCTTTAAAAATTTAAATAAATCTTGAATTAATATCTAAAGCGTATTACGTGTGAAATATAATGATTTTTGCAGATTTAGTTCCCGTGAAACTTATTCTTTTCTGAATATTCAAGATTTTCGTTCCAAAAGGTCAGAATGATATTCAATTATGGAGTATATATACCATTAGAAAGTAAAGAAAAAATGAAGAAATACTTCGTGAAATCGAGATTGAACGTTGATTATATCAGTAATCTTTATACGTTTTAAACTGTATAGATATAAGAAGAAGGTGTATCGATATTTAAATAAAAAATTCATTCATAAAATTTGATAGACTTTCATCGTCGTTAGGTTATTGCTTTAATTTAGTGAAGCTCTCAATGAAAAGTGTCATTTTAATCTCACTTGATGCACTACAGGTCACACTTGCGAGTAACTTTCTTTCAAGGTCCTGTTCCAAGTATTCTCAAAAGTGAAGGAATCGTTTAAGGCTGCCGTGTACTAAATCTACTGGATACGCTCACTTCAATGTCGGCTCGACTTTTCAGAGTATAGATCCTTACAAACAAAAAAATAGACATCTTAGGACATAAAACGCACATCTTCGTTTCGAATTTTTATGTCGAATTTATTCGTCAATTCGTAACATACGTAAGTTAATGCTGCTGTGAACTAACCCTACTGGATTCGTTTAACTCAATATTAACCTATGTAGAATATTTATCTATTATTTAAAGCTACAAAAATGCTGAAAATCCAACAAAACGGGTACTTTTAGATAGCTTAATGTTTTCTGCATCTTGCAACAAGATTCATTTTATAAATTCCGCCTACCAAAGGAATTGATGAGCGTTTAAAACACACTATACCAGATATTTTCCCCGAATAATTTAAATTTTAAAATACTATTCGCCTTTTTTTTTAAATGAAAAATGCCCCAAGGTCTAAAATATTTTTCTCTGTTACGGAGTACAACTTTAAAAAGAAATCTTTAACACTAGAAAGGCGGGAATTTTTGTCTTACTAAAAAGACTGAACGCCGTCATTTTGACAGTTAAAAATAAAATCAAGAATTGAAAATATTTAATGATTTTTTGTTTTTTAAATGGTTAAATACTTTAAATTTTAAACTAGTTAATACCAATATAAAGTAATTTAGTATATATTGAGATATATTTTTATACAGGTATGCCTAGCTGACAACATGGGATGGTTTATCAGTAAAAATATATGCATGGTTTGTGCAGTCCTTACTTTTCAACACCAATATTTCCGAAGAGCCAATATTTCTGTTATTTGCAAAAGGAGGAAGAGACGAAAAGTAACTAGCATTTTTCCGGTATTATTTTAAAGATTTCTACCTGTTTTCTATATTGCCGTCAAATTCGCTGCTTTCAGACTTAGTAGATATACAACACATTTTCTCCCCCTCTTTACTATCGAATTATATTCGATAGTAAAGAGGGGGAGATAGAGGAAGAAAGAGGAGGAGAGAGGGGGAGGTTTCGATAGCAGGTTTTTTAAATGTGTATGCCTATTTCGCTTAAAATTAGAAAAAGTCATAAAATTTCAGATGCCTGAGAGCATGAATACAAGCATAGCTCTCAACAGTATGTCCAAAACCATCAAAATGACGGCAGGCGTCTTTCTAGTGATAAATCCAAGTCGACAATACTTGACCAAATTTTCTCAATAGGTTAACATTGAGGTGAGCGAATCCAATAGGGTTAGTACCAGCAGCCTTATCATCGTAACTTTGTTCCCTAGAAAGTGTTTCCTGTACTCCCAGAATGTGTCCATATATAAGTCATTTTACCTTGTCCGTACGGCGATTTGTACCTTGATAGGACTAATGTGGGGTTTATCCGTATCAATATTTCATTCTTAGATTCTATGTAATCATAATAAGAGTCTTTTTCCAAATAATTCAAGAAGTTATACTTGATGTCTGTATCAAGACATGCGGATCAAGACATGTCTGAACAGACATGCGGAATTCAGTTCTGGGGGTTAACACGAATAAGTTGACCTACTATTGTTTTCATCATGATACATGACACGGTTAAATGGGAGGAGTGGGGGATTATGATTCTATAAATTCACTGCATAATATCAAAGAAATAATGTTTGATATAGATGCTTGCATATGTGACAACAAACGACAAAGTAAATCCTGGGAAGATGTTCTTTGTTGGACTTATTGGAGAAATAGATACAAACAGTTAAAAAAATAAATAGGTTAACGAATTACTACAGCTGTTATCATTTTCCTCTAGACACCTGATACAGTTAAATTATTCAAATGGAGAGGAACATTTAGATTCAATAGATCATTCAAAATAGCAATTAAGTTTCTTTTTATTGAAAAAAGCGTTAGATGTAGGTAAAAACGATATAAATATATCAAAGAAGTAATGATTAATACATATACTTCGACATGTCCCATAGTTTGGCAACAAACGTAAACGTTAATCATTTAAACATGGGCTTGAATGGACTTTAAAATTATTTGATAAAATATCAGTTACAGACAGATTTACATAATTAATATGTTTGCAAATTTGTTCGCATTTTATTGATTTAATCATGACACAAGATACAGTTGTGAAGTTCAACTGTTTTCTTTTACCTTTTAGGTATAGTATATATTAAAACAACGAAGTCACCATTAACGACATTCAACGAGGTTTGCTACACTAAAACCTATTTATTTCAACAACAATTAGGCAAGATAAGTACAGTAACTATTGCTAGCAGGCAACGGGGAATTTATTGCACGCGCTCATACCGGTAGCTATATTACAGAGACCCTGCCAGAATTCACCCACGCCACAACTGCTTGTACAATTCTCCCGACTAACATTTTTGCCTTGACTTTAATTCCAAACGCCTTCGGTATGGTAGATCATGTCCAGCTGCTGTACGGCAAAACTATCTTCACATCTTCAATTGTTTTCGTTCGCTGTTCACCTCCGCCCGACCTCGCCTCGTGGCGTCTTCACTCTGGCAGTCGTGTGTGTACGCTACCCAAGGGGGATTCCCATCTAGTAGAAAACCGCCGCTCATATCATTTACGCTTCTTCATATTCAAAAGGCGATTTATCTAAACTAGAGAGGAGTTAATTTTTTATTCAATACCTCACACAGTTAAAAGAAACATGTTTGTTCAATAAATGTTTACAAATAACAATTAAATATTTTTTGTATGAAAACAGAAATAAAAGCATTAAATCTAGGACAAAAGGAATTACATGACATTCATACAGCGAAGGCAAAAAGGATCAGGACATATCATGATCAAATCCGTGGATCAGCATTTAAGTTACGTTTATCGATCTTTGGGTACGTTTTGCTTGGAGCGATAATAGTGATCAACGAGGGCCAATCGACGGGCCAATCGCGTGCTGACATCGAATCTAGCGATGATCACTCGAAGAGAAACGAAACAATACAAAACAATATTAAGTAGTGCGACAGTGGGTCATCGATCATTGTAATAGTCTCTTCGCACAAAACTTACCTGTAGGAAAATGGCTTTGTGCGCATTTTCTTCTGTCGAGGAAGGAATTCTTATGCATTCAGACCTCAATTTGTGTTTCAAATTACTGAAATAAAAAATTCATAAATCATATTTTGCTCTGCAACTTGATAATGTCTTATATAGAAATAAAATTTTATAACTCAAAATAAGAATGCCTATCATTACCCTTTTTTACCTTCCTTATGAAAATGACTTTAAGCTACCATCGATAAAATGTCGTGTAATTAAGTCATTTGAATCGTAAAATATTCAAATTTCAATTGAAAGGATATTTATCGATTACAGCTTCGGAAATATTCTGATCATTAAAAACCACATCCAATATTTACATTCATACTGTATCGCCTCAAAATCGTCGCTGATCTTTTCTACGAGCATTGCGATCTTGGAGAGATGATGGATGAGACTCATCTGCTTCGATGTCCTGTTCTTCGAAAGATTTCCGTTCCGATCCTTCTTGGAAATCAAGGGAAACTTGGGAAATTAACCCTCGACTGCGTATTCAGGTATTGCTACGTAGCGACTGGTCTTCAGTGATTCATGGGCCGATACGCGAAAGCGGAGGGGGCCGAGGTGTCAATGAGAGTTGGGAATCAAGGGACTTACTGAGTTCATAGACTATTACTGTAGACTTTACAGTAATAGTCCATGAAATCTGCAATGTCCTCCAAGTTAATCAAAATTACCTCTGGGTCATTTTTTTCGGTCTCGTCACTTGACTTGATTGAAAATTACCAAACAGGTGTAGCGAGGACCCACCTCCTGTGGTGCACCCGGGGCAACGCATGCAATACATGCGGCGAAGTGGTCACACACTTCTGGTTTCTCACGAGAAAATAGTATCGCTCAGCTGCCAACCATTGGAAAAAAAATGTGTGACTCGTTGTAAAATATAAACACTAAAGAATTCTATGAAACCCTAATGATATGTTTTTAAATAATGCAATGAAAAATTTTTTAACAATACTTTAAAAAAATTCCATTTCAAAGTTTTTAAAAAGTCAATTAAATTATAAAAAAAGAAAGTGCTTCAGTATCGGACAAAACCGCTACCGCCCACCATGAAAGCTGGAACGCTCACTATTGGTAGACCTCTTAGTGGTAGAGCTCTACATCGAATAGATGATTCTGAGATCGAACGCAAGACGTGCCTGACCAAACGAGTCTGTCCAACACAAGAAATGAGAAAAGATGAGACTGCATATATTTAATACTCTAGATGAATATATTTAATACTCTAAGAATATTTTTTTAGAGACAACTAGTTGTGTTTCAAGCAAATCTACAAATTTGTGGGGGAAAAATAAGATATTTATTTTGAACGAATCTTAGAAAAATTATTACAACACCAGTTCAGTTAAGATGACTAGAAAACTTCCATGACTTTCTTTTATATAAAACACGTATCAAAATTATATGTTCTATACATCCGTGTACCGGCGGTAAAAGGTTGTGACGCAGTTCTGTCACGATGAGAGAAGATGACGAAACTGGGAAAATTAGGTATTTAAATTCAAAAATTCCCTCTGGTAGAGCTCAGGTTGACTACCAGTGCTGTAGACCCAGGTTATATTCTCTTTTTTCTATGTTTTTTGGCTCAGTTGTCTTCTTCAGTTGTTTTCTAAACTTGACATTAGAAATATTTTTAAATATTTACACAAATATGTACTGAATCAGATTTCATTGACACTCCACTGAAATGTTAGTATGATTATCTTTACAAAATCTCATTAAAACCCTATATCATTTTCCTGCAGGACTCTTTGAAGTTACGAAGGTTCTAAACAGATTTATCGGAACGCTCGAATGCGTCATGTATTTCAATAATGTTTTCCACAGGAAAAAGGATTTATTTGTTTAAAAATAAATCGTTAAATCTCTAAAGCTCTTTCTTCCACAGCAATCAAAATTTTTAAGCTGTATATTATCCTTGTAATATTTTTATTACTATCACAAGTATAGATAATAATTAAAGCTCGCTTAAATTGTGCTCTTGAGTAAATCTCTAATCTCCGGTTATGTACTAATGCCATTTTGATGATTTCCTTTCAGCAGAAGTGTTATCAAACATCGAAACACATTATTTAAACAGTTTATATTACGACCCACGTGATGTCGTGAATGGGTGATAAACGATGAATGAATTAGTAGAAAAATTACCGTGACGGTCAATATGAAAAATGCAAACAATTTGCTGAAACAAGGTCAAGAAATTGATCTACATCAAAGCAGCTCAACATGCGGCCCGTGATAATCTCATGATTTGGATTATCATGTCTATCGCAGGAAAAAATTACAGAATGTATTTTTAACGGTACTGGATGATAGTAACAATATTAAAAATTATATATATATATATATATATATATATATATATATATATATATATATATATATATATATATATATATATATATATATATATATATATATATATATATATATATATATATAATTATATATATATATATATATATATATATATATAATTATATATATATATATATATATATATATATCTACGAGGGTTGTAAATAAAGTAGTGGCAACGTCACCCAGAAAGTCGTAGCAAACAAGATATCGGAGGAGAGAGGTGGAGTCGTAGTCGATGTGTAAAATACATAAAACCGTAGATCCAGTAGAAGGGGTAGTTGCTGCGTGACGTTGAAGTGGACCGTGTCGTCTCTACCGCTCTAGATGATGTTTACAGAAAGTGATCAGCGGTCGGGGATTAAAATCAAGGTTGACCGTGGCTGCAACTTCATCTGCACCCGGGAGTTGCTGGAACACCCTCCGTACTCCCCTGACACGACCTCTTTTCCAATGTTAAAGAACCCCGTCGAGGCATCATATTTTCCTGACGTGCCGTCTGTGATCCGAGCATTAGGGCGCTCCGTCCTGACATCCACACACAACACCTTGCCAACGGTATCCTACGGCTTCCTGACATCTGGCAAAAGGTACATTTTGTACGTACATTAAAAAAAAACTTTCTGGATATGTTGCCATTACTTTATTTTTAACCCTCGTATATATATATATATATATATATATATATATATATATATATATATATATATATATATATATATATATATATATATATATATACATACATATATATATATATATATATATATATATATATATATATATATATACATATATATATATATATATATATATATATATATATATATATATATATATATATATATATACATATATATATATATATATATATATATATATATATATATATATATATATATATATACATATATATATATATATACCCAACAAACACAAAGGCATCGGGCCGGGGTCGGAAGGTTCCGGCCAGCCGATTTCACCACTGCCGGGCCGGCGCATTAGGTCAGTATCGTTTCCGTCACGGCTGTGTCCTCTCGCCCGCGACTACCCCGTCGACTGCCGGGCCGCTTCCGGTAGGATTCGAGCCATCGTTCATCCGACTACGAACCGTTAGGCAGCCGCGATTAAGCCATCGATGCGGACAGATAGCCGGAACGTAACCGGAGGTTGACGGGCCGGTTACGGGAGCAATAATTGGTGTCGACATACCGTCATCTACCCATCTCGTAAACAGCAATGTGCCGTAGGTCCGGGCATCATGCCAGCATTCTACCAGAATCGGACCGCCGGCAGTTTTTCAAAGTTTTTCGTAGGACCCTTTCGTTTATATGCTTATTTATTTCATTGACGATTAACCTCTGATATCAACCCTTTCACTTTTATTATTATTATTTTTTTGCCTTCATATTTCTAGTATTCAGTTTTGCCTTATGTATTTTTAGGTATTGCCAAATACTGATCTTTGTTATTACCTAAAAATTTGCATATGAATCATTAGTTTACTTGTTAGAACAAAACCTCATTTCGTATTAAGATACATTTACCCAAATTTGAAAGTTAAGATAACATTAATACCAACCATTAAAGCTAAATCATCTTTCCATTCGATCTAAAGTTACAGTTTTTTTTTTTTTTAATTTAGAATGAGATTATAGTATGTAAAACAGTACTACTTTAATAATTAACCCAAAAAATTTGTACTTCCCCAGTATAAAATTTATTAACATAATTTGATACATTTATCTTTCAAACCTGAGTAATGTGTAGTGTGTATGATGAAACCCATCTTTGTGAGCTTGTGAAAACTTGCTCAGAAGAATTTATTTAAATTATTTTTTGGTGTAGAGTTAATAAATGCTCTACAGATAAGAAAATTATTTTTTGCATAGTTTTGTGAATTAAAGAGTAATTCATTAAATTCTTATAAGTCATTTTTAAAAAATATTATATTGGACTTTATATCCAACACTTGATAGTACTATTTTTGAGAAATAGTACTATGATAGTAATATCTTCTATTGTAATTGGGAGAAATAATTATAGACACATGTTTTTAAATACAGAAAAGAGCTGGTTTAAAGTAAAAATAGTTTATTTAGAAAGTACATAGCACATTTACACAATTTTTTTCTATATTTTCTACAAAACAGGATCCTTTCGCTGTACCTCTGGCTCCATCTTTACAGCATCTAGGGGAAAAAAAGAAAGAGAAAATCAGTTCATAAATTTATGTGAAAGGAAAATGACTCCCATCCCCAGATATAATTTATGAATCAAAAGAATTTATTTAAATTATTTTTCTTTAGTAAATGCTCTGCAGATAAGAAAATTATTTTTTGCATAGTTTTGTACATTAAAGGGTAATTTATTGTTGTAAAAATAGTTGATTGTTGAAAGTAGTTGAAAAATTCATTGTTGATAAAGTAGAATTAAATAAATCCAATTAGGAAATATAAATTCTGAGACAGGGGTTTAAAAAAACTTGATATAAAACAGCACCCAACACATGAGTGCAGTTTTAAATCTGTTGTCATTTTATTGATAACTACTTCCAAGAAGTAAATTCCTACCACATTTTTTTTGTAAAACCAATTACATACTGTGAAAACTACATCATGTAAAAAATATTTACTTGATTAAATAAATATACTAATAGAAAATAGTTATAAAATATTTGTTAAAGAGTATTCCCCTTTTCACTAAATTTCTCTCTGTACAGTAGAAAATCCAACCATGTCGATTAATTTGTTATTATAGATATAAATAAAATAGGGTAGATTGTCTTGATAAGAGTACAATAATAAGTTTTTAATGTTGAGCATAATTTCAGCTCAACATTGAAAGCTGAATCAGAGACTTGTCTAGAATGACACCAAAATTTCCTCTTCACTACTGACAATAATGCTGTTGAAAGTAGAGAAACACAAGAATAAAGATTGAATGCTAAGTAAAACATTTGCATACAAAATCTTAAATTTCTAAATTTAATTACAACATGCCATAGAGAGCATTAATACAGATGCTGGGTCAGATTTAGAAATTTAAGATTTTATATGCTAACATATTATTTAGTATTCAATGTTCATTCTTGTATTTCTTTACTTTCAATGTGAGAGTGATTCTCGATAGTGAAGAGAAAATTTTGTTGTCATTCTAAACAAGTCTCTCAGTCAGCTTTCGATTATTGTACTCTATTAAGGCATTCTAATCTATTTTATTTATATCTGTAATAACTAATCATTTAATTAACAGGATTGAATGTCTTACTGTACTCAGAAATTTAGTGAAAAGGGTGAATACTCTTTAACAACTAATCTATTACTATAATAATGAATAAAGTAAACATTTATTATATGATGTAGCTTTCACAGTAATTGGTTTTACAAAAAATGTGGTAGAAAGTACTCTGGGATAAAACTTCTGCATAGTAATTTAATAGAGCATATCTTTTGTTACTTAATTGTCAAATTATGGTGGAGATCTGTGTATAAAATATTTTTTATTTGCGAGCAGCTGTTATTAGGGATAACCACAGTAAGAAATTATTCAAAATATACTATTTAGATTCAGTAATTACTAAACAATTGTTATGATATATTGTTTGATTAGTCTAGGTTAATTTGAAAAATGAGGTGGGTAATATTCACTAGCTGTCAATGTTGAGTGAAATGGCATAGATTATATTATAAAGCGTGAAGAAACACTTAGACTTTTTGAACCAAGCTTCTAACCCAAATTTAAAATTTTTTTTTAATATTTTGCTAATGAGAGTATTTTTCACAGGTCTTAACAATGGAATAGAAAACCCGTATAGTCAACAAATTCATGGATAAACGATTCAGTTCTAAAAGCAAAAAGCCTGGTTTCTGTATACTGTTGTAACATGATTATTATAAAAGTATACAGAAACCAGGCCTTTTGCTTTTAGGGCTGCATCATTTATCCATGACTTAGTTGACAATACAGGTGTTATGTTCCATTCTTTAGATCCATGAAAATATTTTCAATTTTAAAAGTTTTATTAAATTTTTTTTAAAATTCTGGTTAGAAGTTCGGTTTGAAATGTTAAAAGTATTTTATTGCACTTTGTAAAATAATCTATGCTACTGCACTCAACATTGACAGCCAGTCAATCTTTGTATGCTTGCATCATTTTTCAACTTAAGTTAGATAAACCAAATAATACACCATAAAAAAAAACCTACACACTTGCAAACATAACCTTATTATGGTCAACAATTGTTTAATAATTAACTGAACCTAAATAATATATTTTGGAATATTTTTTTACTGCCCTTATCCTTACACTTTATAATAACAGCTGCTCACAAAAATATATTTTATGTGACAGATCTCCACCAAAATTTGACAATGAAATAATAAAAAAATTAAATACTAGGCAGAAGTTAGTATTCCAAATGACATTCAACTACCTATTAGCTCATCAACGAATGATCTAATACATCTATAAGCATTATTATTATTATTATTACTTCTGTAAGGAATTATGAATGAACCCCTAACTACTTCTCATGAAATTCTGATAATTAAATTTAAAAATTTTTTAACATTAACTATCAAGAGTAAAATAACCCTTGGCATTTTATATCTTTATAATATAAAAATATAAAAATTTTTTTGGTAAGCAGTTATGATAAAAGACTTTCACAAGAGTCATGGTTAACTGAAGTCCCTGAACTGCACTTTCGGACATACCTAATACTTTAATAACAGGCTTGCCAGTTAAAAATATAATGAATAAAGGAAATCAATATCAATCCACAAATTACTGCAACCAAAGTTTATGAGAATGTTCGGATTAGCATATATAATATACAAAGATAAATTTGAAAATTTGAGTTGTTTATTAATTAAGAATTATGTAATAAAATATTTTTTATGGTTTTTCATAGAAAAATTCAAATTTAAGTACAAAAAATAAATTTTAAAAAAATATATTCACAACCTTGTGATTTTGCCCACAAGTTCACTGCTGAAAAAAAAAGGATATCTACAGAATAAAAAAAAAATGGGTTCAGTGAGGTTAAAATCAACTTACAGATTATGAATCGAGCACACTGCCAAGTGAGTTGTGGAATCTTTTCATGGAAATCACAATGAGGTGAAGATGGATTCCAGTTTTAGAATTCTGTAAAGAAACCAATATTTTCTTATAATGCCATAATAAAAATTAGAGTCATTTGTGATACCAAGAAGCATTGAAAAGCAGAGTTCATTATAAATTTGCTTATCAGTGAAATAAAAAAGGTCGATCCTTAAAATTTGAAATATTATGATTTTTTGAAATTGAGTAACAATAGAATTGATGTTTGAGTAGTATTCAAAAAGTTATACAATGAGAAAAATAAATGTAATATAAATAAAAGAAGAAAAAAATGTAGCATCGAATTTTTGTTATGGATCATATTGTTAAAAACTATGTTAGGGCTAAAGACATAATCGGTATTTTCAGTTTCACAGTTTGAAAAAAACCAACTTTCTTAAAAGTTTTCTACAATTTTCTGATTTAACCGAACTTCTATTAACGTTTTAATTTATTTCAAGTTAAGTTGGGGGGGGGGGCGTCTATGCTTTGGGCCAGTAAGTTCTTATTTATTTTACACAACATGACAACTAAATACTCTCTAAAAGTCTTGAAAACAAATAGCTTATAAATAAGTTATTGAGGACATTCTCAAATTTTTAATGACACACACAGAATGCAAAAGTTTACCTAAAGTTTTAATAAAAATCTAGCACACATGATGTTATCTAAATAAAGGTTCTCCTCCTTGTCAGGTTATAATACAAGATTTTAAAGTTGAAACTGACAAATTAAATTATATAAATGCATGATGACCAGCAATTTAATAACTTAGGAATGAAAAATATAATAACTTTCTGCATATATTTATATACATATGATTATGCAATACTAAAAAATAAAAACAACTATAAACATTAATATTCAGATGTATGCTGATAAGTGCATGACTTTTTTTCCAGTTGCTTCTTTTCTGCACTCATACAGACTGCATGATTGAGCATAAATCAGAATTATATAGTATGTTGTGTTAAAAATATGCATATCAGATATCTGATCTATAAGTATAAAATCAATAAACTTCTGTTAGAATTTTTAAAAATTATAGCATGAAGTTGAACATATGCAAAAGAAGTTTAGAAGTAAAAATTTTGAAGAAAAATATTAACTTTCTTTTTTATATAATTTCCTGCTCTGGTTGACTGGAGGTTGGGAAAGGAACGAAGTCTGTATGCTTAAAGAGAATACTTTGATAGACATAATTATTCTAAACATTCAAATATTTACTATATAATATACTACAAAATATCATTGATTCAGAACTATAATGAAAGGCTTTTTTTTGGTTAATAATAAAGTCAGTTGTTCAGTCAAGAAGTCAATTATTGTATTTGGATGATCAGAAATTTTATGTCGTAGAACATCAAGCAATTCAATTACCACATTTAATACATTTTCACCATCACTCATTACTGTTTTCATTTAATCCAAATTCTTTTAAAATGCTTAACATATTATTTATCTTATTTGTTTTGCAAGGAAATTTATAATTATTAAATTTTGAAATCTTACAATTCTTAACAAATGCCACAATATTAAGTTTTAGAATAGCACGTTACCTTTTGATGCTTTCCACAATCCTTTAAGCCAGGCTGATGTTTTGTTGATCTTATCTACGAAGTTAAATACAAACAAAAAGATATTTACTTTACTACAAAATAAAATTACATATTTCATTTAAATACAAAAGAATTTGCATAAATGTATATCTAAATTAAACAGTGTTAGAATGAAGTTTCTGGAATTTGTATAACATTCAATTACATTAATTTAACTTTTATATCCTTTACTAACTGTAGGCAAGACATTTAAGATCAACTCAGTTAATCCTACCCATTCTTTTACATCAATATATGCATTAAATTTGAAACGTTGAAAATTAAAAACAATAATTTATTTTAAATAACTGCAATTAGTTTAATCACAAATCGCTAAACAATAAACAATGTTACTTACTCTTAAGCTGGAGGTAACTTCTTTTAAGAGGCACCCACTATGAGTGAAGCTACCAATCAATCAATCAATCAATCAATCAGGCTGTGTAGAAGTACCTGGGTATATGGATACCCCCGACTTCTAAAAAGTATCTTTATTTTTCAGGAGCTTGCCATATTACTATGTCGGTGGAGTTGTTAGTAAAAAGGAGCTGTGTTTAAGATAGTGTAATTTATAAGTTCTTTGAATTTCTGCGACCAGAGGGAGTTTAAAAACGAGTAAAGTTAGTGAAAGATAATATTTTTTACCTTGAACTAGGTTTCCCTAGCTCAAGTGTCACTTTTAAAAATTTTTTTAATGTTTTTTACCGTAGGTCGGGGCCTACGTCTTAGTTTTTTAAAGCTTATGTATAATAAAATATACATACACTCTTTTTTATTTTATTTTTTATTTTTATTTTTAAGAAAAGAAAGTTGAGAGCTTGCCAGATCCAAGTCGAGAGTGAAATGGGGAAGGGAGGAAAAAAGTGGAATGTTGGGGATTCGATCCCGCAACCTTCGGAACTTGAGTTCCGTGCGTTACCACTGAGCCAGCGAGGACACATTAGATTACGGGAAGTTACCAGTTAAGTGCGAGAGACGCTCTAGGTCTCTTCCTATTAAAGGGAGTAGTAAAATCATAGTTGGCTAGCTCAGTGAGAAGATTAATGTTATTAGCTTCAATACTATTATAGAAGTTAATGTTAAGGGAGTGCATGAATTTAGTGAGGGGGGGGAAATTTAATTCTTCATAAATTTTGTAGTTCCTGAAGTAGTAGGGGGCATCTACTATATCTCTAATTATGGAATTTTGAGCAGAACAAAGTTTTTTAATTTGATAGTTGGGACAGTAGGACCAGGACTGGCAAGCATAAGTTAAAAGGGGTCTGAGGAATGCACTATAGATGAGCAGCTTCATATTTAAGTTCAAAGAGCTATTTCGAGCAATTAGGGGGTATAGTTTTCTTTTAGCAGCTCGAAATTTGTTAATAGTATGTTTAATGTGGGGACGCCATGAGAGATTTTTATCAAGGAAAATTCCAAGGTATTTACAGGTGGGGGACCAGGGCAGAGCAGTGTTGTTGATCATGATTTTAAATTCATTATAGGACTTGGGTGCTTTTCTGGTAAACATGACAGCAACACATTTGTCAGTATTGAGCTTCATTTTCCACTTGACAGTCCAAGTGTTAATATGTTGTAGGTGGGTGTTTAGTTGGTTTACAGCAAAGTTAATTTTGTTATAAGACATGTAGATGGCTGTATCATCTGCGAAGACTGCAGTGTGTGTTCTGAAGTGTGTTGGGAAGTCGTTAACATAAATTGAGTACAGAACTGGACCGACTAAACTTCCCTGCGGAAGACCACAGAGTGTGTTGTGCTTGTCAGAGAGGGTGTTTTGGAGTTTAACTTGAAAAGTTCTATTAGAGAGATAACTGTAAATTAGGTGGATAGTGTTGGGGGTGAAATTGTAGTTTATAAGTTTATGGATTAGACCATGAATCCAGACAGAGTCAAAAGCTCTGCTGATATCCAGGAAGACTGCAGCTGTAGATTTACTATAGGTTTTTGTTTTAGTGAGATCTTCAACAACTCTATAAAGTTGGTGGGGGGCTGAGAGGGATTTCCTGAATCCAAATTGATAGGGGGAGAGGATGTTATTGCTTTCAAGGTGGGAGTTAATGGTTTGAAGCATGAACTTTTCAGCAAGTTTGCTGATGATGGAAAGTAAACTAATAGGTCTATAATTAGTGGGGTCAGAGGGGGATTTGCCAGGTTTATGAATGGGGATAATAATAGAGTTTTTCCAAGGGGAGGGAAAGTAGCTAGTGCGAATAATGGCATTTATTAGGGTGGAAATATTGATGCAGATTTTCATAGGCAGGTATTTTAGCATGAAGCCAGTAATTTTATCTGCACCAGGTGCTTTATTGTTTTTTAAGTTTACGAAGAAACCATTTGCACAATTTTAGTAGTTTGGATGTTAAGACTATCAAGTTCAGTTTTAATTTCCTCTACTGAAGTATCAATATCCAGCCCTCTTATGACTACTTTTATAGGTTTTATTACACCCATAGGGAGGATGTATCCTTGAATTTTCTGTTCTTTTAGAAAGTTTTCTATTTTCCTATGGGATTCAGTACTGTCAGGTTGGATCCTGACAATATCATTAGCAGGCCTGGCGTAGAAGCAGTTACCTAGGGCCTCACCTATCCGTTGGAGTACTAATTTATATTTATGTTTATCCTCTCTATCTTTTATGATACAAATGGGTTTTACTTTGTTTACATTGTTTTTAGTTTCAGTTGCTTGTGGGATAGAGGGATCATTTAATACTGTTTCAGATAAGTTACCATATTTATTATTAGTAGTCAAGTTAGGAGTTTGAACGGTTAGATGGTGCTTAAACTGGCGAGCAGTATTTTTTGGATTCGGAAAAACGAATCCATCATTAGATTTGCTAGTGCCAGGATTATTGGTTAAATTATCTAAGGTAATGTTAGGCCTTTTAGGGCGTTTTGAGGGGTTTTCGGATGCGTCATTTACGTTGGTAATAGGGTTGGGATTATGGTTAGAGGTGAATGTATTGTTTTTGGTGAGCTCCACCGACAAGTAGTAGTTAGGCTTACCTCCTAGTAGCGTAAACGCTGCTTCGACGTGGGGGTGAGTAGCCAGCATTTCTTGCCGTACATCATCATGGGTAGTAGGGTTTAGGGCTTTTTCTAATAGATAGGTCTCCATAATGGTGAGTGATGTTTGATTTAAACATTCCAGCGTGCAAGGCAGTGGGGGGGGGTTGAGCCAAAGCTCTCCCCAGATAATTCCATTGGCGCACCTTCCATTACGCGTGTCTGTACACCTCGGTGTCCAGACGGCGTCCTCATGTTCGAAGCTACCCTAACTACGTCACGCTTTAAAGTGGCAACCCGTGCAAAAACGTTGTTCTCTACGTCGTTCATTGGTCCACGTAGCTGCCATTCATCCGAAGTCCTGCCTTTCTTCCCCGATCTTTCAAAAATGGCGGCGAATTTAAACCAAATATCAAATTCGATAGCTGAAGCATTTTTTTCTGTTTTCATAAGCTTCTGGGAAGCTAAAAACACAGACGACGACCCCCCTTTTTTATATTAAACCACTGAGCTACTCTTACAATGACAAAATTTTTGTTAGTTTGTCATTATAAGAAATCTTAGTCATATGAACAGTATTTACAGTTTAAAGAATTCAAATCATAATGAAATACATCTCATTTTCATCATATTAATTTTACAGTAGCATATTCTTATACACATTGGAATGAAAGAAAAACAATTTTTAATTAACGGACCATAGTTAAAACAAACAAATCACACCTATTTAGTTCTTGTATATTTTTCAAGTTTATTCTGTTGCTAGTTTATATTGTCGTTTTCAAGTTTATATTGTTGTTTTGTTTTGTTTTGGTTCCTTATCCTTTGTAGTACACAAAAACATTCATGTTTTTCAAAAGTCCATAGTAATCACACATGGTTTCCATCACTTGTTTCACTGACACATTGAATTTTTTTTCTTTTTGTTTCAAATTTTGGTATTAATGTAATTTTGTTTTTATCAATGCATGTCTCGCAGAAGTGCCCCGAACGGACAACGATGACTCGCTAACTAATTTAACAATCCCTTCTACTGCTTCAGTGTGACATGGAAAATTATTGAAGTCAATACGTTGACTCTCGTGATAGGTTCCTTTATAAACTGCTTTAGTTTTTCATCAGAAATGCCTCTTCATAGGAGATCCTGTTACTTTAACATCATTCCATTCAATCATATCAATAAAATCCTTGGCATCAAAGTTTATACGTTGAATTAAAAACTTTCCTTCATTTGCAGTCCTTGCTTTTAGAATCCTACGTAATCCAAGCTCTCTTACATAACTGCGATCATCTGATATCATACAAAGGAGGAATTTTCTGAAGCAGATTTTTGTCACTGGATAAGGTATAAAAGATGGCATAATAGCACTTTCAACGGCAACAACCAACACTTAAAAATTACTGTAATTGGATGTGATGGAACTGGCTTGAACACTGGATTGAATAATGGTGCGATTCCTTTATTGGAAAAGGAATTAAGAAGGCCACTGCAGTGGTTGATTTGTCTATTTCAAGTAAATGAACTGCCCCTACATCCTAATTAAAGGTCCAAATGAATTTGGAGGAGAAATACACTGCTGGCCACTGTAAATGCAACACCCTGAAGGAAACATGCAAATAACATGAAATTTACAGCATGCATTAGCGGAGGTGAGATATGCAAATGATTAGAATTTCAGCGCAGACGCACATCACGCGCGCCTGTGACGCCACTTCAAAGCGCTATTTAAGGCTTGGAGATTTCGACGATTTCAAATTCGGCAATTGTGTTTTTCTTGTGGTTTTCTCTAAAAACGATCAATTATGCCTCGTCGAAAACAGCGATCATCTTTTGATCAAGTATCCGAGTTCGACAGAGGAAGGATAGTGGCCTACCGAGATTGTGGATTATCTTTCAGGGAAATCAGTAGTCGTGTTGGACGAAACCAAACAACTGTAATGCGGATATGTGATCGTTGGATGCAGGAGGGTACGACGGACTGGCGTGTTCGATCGCATCCACCTCAGTGCACCACTTCACGTGATGACAGGCAAATTGTGCGCATGGCAGTGACGGATCGCTCAGTGACATATCGAACCATAGCACAGCACATGCAGTCTGTAACGCATCATCCAGTGTCTGTGCGTACCATTCGACGCCGTTTACAGCAGAGTGGTCTGTCCGCAAAACGTCCATTGCTTTGTCTACCCTTGACGCAGAAACACAGACATCTCCGCCGCCAATGGTGCGATGACAGAAGGATGTGGACGGCAGAATGGAATGAAATTGTCTTTACTGACGAGTCACGCTTCTGTCTGCAACACCACGATGGTCGCATTCGAGTCTGGAGACACCGTGAAGAGAGGATGCTGAACAGCTGCGTTATGCACCGCCACACTGGTCCTGCACCGGGTTTTATGGTATGGGGCGGTATTGGATATCACTCTCGCACACCTCTAGTACGCATTGCCGGTACTTTAAACAGCCAGCGCTACATCTCCGAGGTGTTGGAGCCAGTTGTCCTTCCTTACCTTCAGGGCTTGCCCACAGCCATATTTCAACAGGATAATGCGCGACCACACGTGGCACGCATTGTCCAACGGTTCTTTGTCAATCGCCAGATTGAATTGCTTCCCTGGCCGCCTCGCTCTCCGGATCTTTCGCCGATAGAAAACATGTGGTCCATGGTTGCTCTACGTTTGACCCAGATTCCATCCCCAGCTGCCACAGCAGATCAACTTTGGCAACGTGTGGAAGCTGCTTGGTCTGCTGTATCCCAAGAACTCATCCAAAGTCTCTTTGAATCAATGCCGAGGCGTGTGGCAGCGGTGATCTCCAACAATGGCGGCTACTCTGGCTACTGATTTTGGCAGGAACCACACTTCACAGAAGTCTATAAATTTAATCATTTGATACTTGGTCAACATGTTATCTACAAAATAAATTTTGTTGTGATATCTCTTGTCTTTCTTGGTGTTGCAATTTGGGTGGCCAGCAGTGTAGGTAAACTACTAGAAAACTGCTATGAACTACCAGTCATCGAATTTGCACCTATTGAAAATGACATTCCGTTACTAGAAATTAAGGAAGATTTACGTGTGGACCTAAAATATTTGTTAGAAATGAGTAATGCAATCTGTGTTGGGAGGTGTTCTTCTGATTTGTCCATGAGAAAACCAGGAAAACTTTGTCATTCAAGATGGAATAGATTAGCAAACAGAATACTTCCCTTGTATGCGGGAACAGAATATCCTGCAAAAAATCTCCGAATACTGACTGAGTACATTTTGAAAGTTTATGCAGCTGTTTGGTTTAACCTAAAGCTGAAAGCATCTTGTATCCATGGATCAAAGCACCTGTGGAAACTTGCAAGCTATTCACGTTACCTCCATCAGACTCTTAAAAATTTAATTCACCCAGTTATTCAAAGAAATGCATACTTTGCTGCTTCTGAAAATCTCCTCCTTTGTATGATATCAGATGATCGCAGTCACATAAGAGAGCTTGGATTAAGTCTGATTCTAAACATAAAGGCTAAAATTGAAGGGGACATCAGAAAGTTTTTAAACCAACATATAAATTTAGATACCAAGTATTATACTGACATGATTGAATGGAATGATGTTAAAGTAACAGGACTTCCTATGAAGAGCCATATTTCTGATGACAAACTAAAGCCGTTTATAAAGGAAGCAAAAGAATCTGATCACGAGAGTCAACGTATTGACTTCAATAATTTTCCATGTCACACACAAACAGAAAGAAAGGATTGTTAAATTCTATACCGAGTTGTCCGTTCGTGACACTTCTGCAAGAGATGCATTGATAAAAACAAAAATACAATCTCAAAAGAAAATGCCAAAATTTCAAACAAAAAAACAATTCAATGTGTCAGTGAAATAAGCAATGGAAACCATGTGTGATTACTATGGACTTTTGAAAAACATAAATGTTTTTTTCAAAATAACGTTTTGCTTTTAAAGACATTAATCACTATTAATATTTTTCTAAATAAGTGAGATTTGTTTATTTTAACTAATGCCCGTTAATTAAAAATTGTTTTTCTTTCATTCAATTGTGTATTATTAAGATATGCTACTGTAAAATTAATATGATGAAAATCGCGAAATTCTACAAAATCAGTTGTTCTGTAATGGCATTTAACAGTTAGAAATACTTAGAATTGTAAGTTTCCTGTAAAAATATCGTATTTTGAATATTTTATTTACAATATATATATGTATATATATATATTATTTTAATATACTATAAAAGAAATAAAAAAATACAAATTTTATCACTTTTTCATAAAAATATCCATTTTGAAGCACTTTGCGGTACTTGAAAAGATTTTAGTAGAACAATAAAATTTTATTTTATATTCTTTATTCTAATCCCAAGAGGCAACTTTTGAAAACTATAGCATATTTAAATTAAAAAAAAAGTTTTTTCGTTCCACCCTAGCAAACATGCACGAAGATTATCTTGAAACCGCCAACATGCTCTGGTTTGTTATCGGTAATTCACACATTTTTCTTGAGTGGTTCGTAGCATGGGTGGTAGCGCTCTGGGCTTGTAACCTAGCGGTGGCGGGATCGAGTCCCGCGGCTGGCATTTTTTTCCTCTCTTTCCCCTGCTTCAAGGCTGGCAAGCTGAAGTTCTTAGATTATTTCCTTCATGTTAATTAAAAAAATATATGTAATTAACATGTAGATGTTAGTCGACGGCAAAAAAAATTTTAAATGTCGTAAAAAATATTAATACATAGGCTATTTATGGCAATATAACCTATAAGAAAAAATATTTTGTTTACAAATGTTAACATTTTTAAACTCTCTTGCAAACTCTCTCTGACTGCAGAAATTCCAGGAACATGCTATCTCTTTTCTATATCTTTTACTAACAATTCTTTCTACCAATGGTGTTAGACGAGCTCCACAAAATAAGAACTATTTTCAGAAGTAGAGGGCATAAATATGGAACCTCTCCCCACATTGGAGATCTACGTCTATATCCGTTTCAAAATCAAAATCATACCCGTCTGAAATATGTGCTTGAAAATTAACAACTGCAAATATATTTTGGTAGCTGAGGCACTTTCTTATACATTTTAGGTATAATTATAATTTGGTTACATGCACTAAATAGCATTTTATTTTTGCAGTGCAGGTAAAAACAAAAAGAGAAGAGTTTGATTAAGAAAAAATATCTTTAATATTTACTAGGAAATTCATTGTGGACGTTGCTACGTAAATGTGTGACATCCACCGCTAAAAATAAATGAGTAGTAAAATAAGATAGACACCACTAATTCCTCTCTTTTAAATAAAGAGTGGTGCAACAAGGCTCCATTTTTAAGTAGATATTTTTAAAATTTCTCCAGTAATAGATAAAAAATTAACAATGAAACTACTTTTTGATTACCTTACACTTCTCACATAATATAATCTTTACATACCAAGAATGTTATGTGAATTTTCCTCGTAAAAGAGGTTACACAGAAATAAGAGCTATTTCTCTGAAAACTACCTTTTGTTTAATCATCACCTTCCCTTTCAAATCCATAATTCTGATACAGATTTCTGCTACTTATGGCTACGAATCGGACGGCCGATTAAGGTACGATGGAGCCATGTCGGTATCGGCGCGGTTCATATCAACCCATCACAGGCCCTGAAACACGTAAACAGCAAAGCGTTCCCCTTCGAAGGTTCGTAAACAACCCGCGAACGGCCCAGAAAATTTCTCCCGTACTTGTCGTTCTACCGGCGCTTCCAGCACTGGCCCGATAAGCTGCCGTCAGTCCTGTGTTTGTTGGGTATATATATATATATATATATATATATATATATATATATATATATATATATATATATATATATATATATATATATATATATATATATATATATATATATATATATATATATATATATATATATATATATACATATACAGTGGATTGCCAAATTATTAGGGACACCACGCAATTTCGGAAATTTCGACATTTAAATGTATTTTATTACCAAAACTAATTATTCCCATGTAATTTCTCATTTGTTATGTATTACTGGCAACATTAGAAATACTTTTTACAAAGTGGCAACACTTGCGTGCATTATTCACGAGCAGGTGAAAGCGTGTGCTCGACTGTGGGTAATTCGTGCCAGTTCAACAGAAAAATCAGAAATGTAAGTTGTGCTCACTCTTGTATTATTTTTTAAAGTTTTGTTTAATATTGTATTATTTTTGTAAGTTTTGTTTAATATTGTACTATTTTGTTGTTTTTCAGTCAATATTTTTGTTTTTTTATGCTTTAATCCTTAAAAATGTCACTGTTGGATTTTTCAGCATGGGAAAAGCTTCAGACATTTCCCCGAGTAAATGTACTGAAATAAAGACACTTCTGTTAAACACAACACATTACCAAAGACAGATAGCATCGATTGTCGGTGTTTCTAAATCATTGGTTAACCGGATTATGGAAAAAAATTGACAATAATGTGAAATTGGAAGCGGGCCGTATAGGGAAAAGTGGAAGAAAACGCATTACCACTGGTCGTAGTGACCGCAAGATAAGGGATGCCTGTCTCGAAAATCGGAAACAGAGTGTGTCTCGTCTAACCACTATGATCAATGACGAAGGAACCAAAGTCTCCAAAAGGACAGTCCAGGGGAGATTGGCTGAATGGAACCTGATGGGTCATCGTCCAACCAAAAAACCCCGTCTGACTGAAACAATGAAGAAAAAGCGACTGTTATAGGCTCGAGAACACAAGAATATGACGATTGAGGACTGGAGTCGATAAAATATGATTTATTATTGTGTAATATGCCTGCACAAAGAGTTTTTGATGCATACTTTAGTATTTTATAGGTCTGCTTCTCCGATGAGTCAACTCTCCAAATTTTGACTGATAAAAACGCATTTGTGCGACGTTGCTCCGGAGAGAAATTTAATCCTGAGTTCATCGTGGAGACTATAAAACACCCATTAAGCATTATAGTGGGGTCTGTGATATCAGCGAAAGAAATGGGGTGCCTATACATAGTCCAGGGGACAATGAGGCAAGACCAGTACAAACAAGTCCTGGAAATTCGCCTGTTGCCTCAAGTCGATAAATGGTTGCCTGATGATGACAAGAACGTATTTATGCACGACGCAGCCCCCTGCCATAAAGCCAGAAGTGTAACAGCCTTTCTGGCTCAAAATAATGTCACAGTTTTGCCCTGGCCAGGCAATTCACCTGATTTGAACCCGATCGAAAACATGTGGGAGCTGACAAAAAGGAAAATAGCGACGGACCTGATCACAAACAAACGATAACTCATCGAAAATCTGATACACGTATAGAATCATTGTCCAGAACTAAAAGAAAATGCAAAAACAGGCATTGAGAGCATGCCTCGACGTCTTGAAACCGTAATTTCGGCAAAGGGTGGCATTACAAAATATTAAGCGCTTTACTAAATTTTTTTCCGAATGACTGTTTAAGATAAAATAAATATATATTAATAACAAATATGCTCTTTTCGTGTTTTAAATGAAACACTCTATGCAACTAAACTAAATTACATTATCTCTAACCCTCAATTTGTAATAATTTTTGCAAATAACAATAGAATTGTCTAATTATCAAAGTGTCCCTAATAATTTGGCAACCCACTGTGTGTGTATATATATATATATATATATATATATATATATATATATATATATATATATATATATATATATATATAAATATATATATATATATATATATATATATATATATATATATATATATATATATATATATATATATATATGTATATATATATATATATGTATATATATATATATATATATATATATATATATATATATATATATATATATATATATATATATATATATATATATATATATATATATATATATATATATATATATATATATATACAGAGAGAGAGAGTGAGTTAGTTAGTTAGAGCATATTTCTCTTTTTCAGACCGTATGTGAGACTGACTTTTTGCAAGTTTTGTGACGTCATTCATCTACTCATCTTGCGGTTACATGTTCTTAACTTCCACTCTGTCTAGCGCCAGGCTTGGTGTTCTTTGGTTAAGTAAGTCTTTATTCAATATTTATTCAATTCTTCTGTTTTTCGTGGATTGTACGGTGTCTGAGTGTGTTTATTGTATAGATCATACTCATCGGAAACAATCCACTGGTTTTTAGACAGTACTGACGCCGCTGACGAAGAGATGCTGTCTAAAACCTCTTTCATACTTATCTTTTCATGTTATTAGTTCCTGGCTGCAAGTAGCTTTAGTGCTAATACTGGTATTCTCTTTAATCTATTTCTTATATATATATATATATATATATATATATATATATATATATATATATATATATATATATATATATATATATATATATATATATATATATATATATGTGGGGGGGAAGTGTAAGTAAGTGTAAGTAAATGGACGGAAAGAGTGGTTATAGTAAAGAACTGTTTAGATACTAGTTAAAAAACCAGAATACAATTATTTAAGTGGTTTTATACAAGTACTCCATATTACGCATTTATAGGGAAATGCTTTTAATACCGATTGAAATTACATATCGATTGTTTCTAAAGCAAAATATGTGTGACATAATGGAGTAGATATCTTTTCAAGATAGTTTTATATATTATTTCAAGCACATTAAATGTTAGAGCATATTTCTCTTTTTCAGACCGTATGTGAGACTGACTGAAAAATATACTCTTCAAGTGTTGTTTTAAGACCAATTCATTATTTTCTTCAGAAACGGATATGGTAACTGCCTTTAATAACAAATAATTCTTGAAAATTTTTGCTTAAATCGATCATCTTTTAGGTAGAGCTTCAGGTCAGGTACGGACAGGTCATGACCAAATGGCTAGGGGATTCATAGTCTGTTCTGTCCCACAAGTGGACCCCACAGTGCCACAAGTAAGTCTCTGGGTTAGAGTCCCCTAATTGTCAGGTTTGTAGCTGTTCCGAATCGGCTTTAAGCAGTAGGTTCCGGTATAATTAGTTTTCGTGTATCAAAAAAAATGGACGTATTGCTCTAAGCCAATAAACCAAATATCAGATAATGTACGATATGCATTCAGTCTGGCATGTTGTTTTGAGTATTGCGTTTGAATGATTAGCAATAAAGCAAAAGTCTATGTTTTAACACTATTATTTTCAGAAACAAAAAAGGCAACCAATGGTATTTTAATTGTTTAAAAAATTATTTTTAGAATTAAGTGTGTTGAAATTAAAGATTTTTTACTGAATAGCGATTTAGTAAGGATAGCGATTTAGTTCTCTTAGGCTGTATATGAGATTAATTTCATTCACTCACAATATGGACAGGAAATCTAAGTCCATGAGGACACAGTATTATTTTCAGAAGTGAACAGGTAGGCATGTTTAAAGAAAAAATATTTTGAAATGAATTTCTTAAAAGTAACAGTAATTGTATAGAAGCTTTTAAATCATGAAGATTTTATATCCAAATTTAAAAACAACTTGAACCATGAAAATTTAATTTAAACGAGGAATGCTTAGCTAGTGGTGATACAGAACTAGTGGTGAAACAGGGGTGCTATTAATTTATTTAATTAATAAAGCTGAATTCGTACACGTTAAAACACGGATAAAGAATACATTTTTTTTTATATTTTACAAAACTTTTTATACTATTTACTTCATTCGTCGCAATCTATTTTTGCATAACTAAATTTATTCTTGTTTTTGTCGAATGTTTATGATTTGATTGATTCTAAATGCGTAATTTTTTATATTAGATTTGATGAAGATTAAAGTAGTATGATTGATTTTTAGCAAACTTAAGAGGGCACAGGACCTTAAAGCTCGATGAAATGACTATAATTATTGTCTAATTCTAACCACAAAAACTCAAATAATATAAAAAAAGAATATTTTTCTTTATACATTAAAATACATATCTGTAAATATGTCATAAATAAAAATGGGACTTATAAATCAATAAATAATTTTCAAATTGCCGGTTTAGAATTTGATAATGATTAACTGGTGATTAAAAATCATAAAGTGCTGCGCGCATCATAAAATTGAGATATATGCTTACAGAAAATAATAAATGGTCAGAATTCCCTTGTAATATATTTATATGTAATGTAGAACCAAATAAATTGTAATAAATATTATTTAAAATAGAAATTGAGCAAGAGATTGAAAAACTTCAAAAATTATCACAATTATTTGCATAATTTTCCCATATAAAAAAAGTATTTCAGAATTGCACGTTTTTATGGTTTTAAAATGTAGAGTACCAAGAAAAATACTTTATGAGTGTAGTTTTATCAGATTCTTATTGATAGTTTAAAAGTAATACTGCACACAAACTGCATTAACAGTTAATCATATAAAATTCTAAACTGCAAATTTGAAAATTATTTATAGATTTACAATTTCCAGTTTTATATATGACATATTTAAAGATAAATACTTTATATGTATAAAGAAAGAAAATGTCTTTCACTAATAATATTTGAGTTTTTGCGGTTAGAATTAGACCATATTTATTGTAATTTCGTCCAGCTTCAGAGTTATGTGCCACCTTAAGAAATAAAAACTTTATTATTTTTAAGCATGACGTCACATTGTTTTTGAACACTCATACGGCATCTAAAATTTGTTGAACGGTTTTGGCATGTAATAAATAATTTTCATTTCAAGATATAAAAGGTAAAGTAATAAGAGTAAATTACCTAAGTACTCTGATAATGGAGGCAATGGCAGCGGCTTTAGTTGCAGAAAATATAAAATACAGTGAACAATGAAGAAAATGAACTTTATTTCAGTTAATGTCGTAATCGAATAGAACTAAAATAGAGAAATGTAATGACACTGCTTCATAGTTGATGACAGCAGTGTTGAAAAAGTGATGGTGTCGATACTGTTGATTACAGTGTTTTCTCTTAATGATGATGAACAGCGTCATCATTTCTTTGTTTCATTTGTCAGGTACATTTCCTGTATTTCTTTAATGATGTAAAATAACATTCGGCCGTTGAAGCCCTATCAGTTGACTCCCTACAGTATCATATTTTTAGTAGGGAAATACTGTGGTAGGATAGTAGAATGGAGATATTTTTAAAAATCTCTTAAATGGAAATATAAATATGTGTAGAGTATCGAGACTGTCGCTGTTATCAGAAACATTTGGAAGCTGTTTTGGAAAAATAATTAACACTCAAACTTATTGCCCCTCTAAGAACCAAAGTATTACTAACAACTGAAATGAACATCATACTTCAACGAGTCTCGCATCTCAAAACAATCTCACATTTCACGTCTGACATTGCCAATTATTTTCCATTATACATTACCTTACAAACTCGAAATCTTATCTAACTTTCTTTGCTTCCACATACATTTAAAACGTTCGTTCTGAAGTACAATGATAAATCCAAAATAATCACACATTACATCCCTGGTCTTATCAGTTATTTTCCATTATATATTTCCTACACATAGCACAAATTCCAGATCGTATACATTGTTTTTTTTCTAAATTCTTTGTACTTCAGCTCATTCCTGCAAAATGATAGATCTAGAATCTCATTGATAAATCCAAAATAATCTCACATTACATCCCTGACCTTATGTTCCATTATACATTTCCTACACGTAGCACATACTCGAGAGCATATATTGTTTTTTTTCTAAATTCATTGTACTTCAGCTCAGTTCTACAAAATGATGATCTTATCAGTTATCTACCATTATATATTTCCTACGCGTTGCACAAACTCGAGATCATATATGTTTTTTTTTTTTTTCTAAAGTCACTGTACTTCAGTTCAGTTCCACTAAATGATATATCCTGAAGCTCAATGATAAATCCAAAATAATCTCACATTACATCCCTTACCTTATCTTCCATTATATATTTCCTACACGTAGCACAAACTCGAAATCATATATATTTTTTTTCTAAATTCATTGTACTTCAGCTCATTTCTCTCAAATTATGACCTTATCAGCCATCTTCCATTGTATATTTCCTACACGTATCACAAACTCGAGATCATATATGGTTTTGTATTTTTGTCTAAAATACTTGTACTTCAGTTCAGTTCTACAAAATGATATATCGTGAAGCTCAATGATAAATCAAAAATAATCTCACATTACATCCCTGGCCTTATCAGTTATCTTACATTATATATTTCCTACACGCAGCACAAACTCGAGATCATATATTGTTTTTGTTTTTTTAAATTCATTGTACTTCAGCTGAGTTCTACAAAATGATGACCTTATCAGTTATCTTCCGTTATATATTTCTTACAACTTAGCACAAACTCGAGATCATATATGTTTTTTTTTTTTTCAAAAATCATTGTACTTCAGTTCAGTTCTACAAATGATATATCCTGAAGCTCAAGGATTAATCCAAAATAATCTCACATTACATCCCTGACCTTATCTTCCACTATATATTTCCTGCACGTAGCACAAACGCAAGATCATATATTGTTTTTTTCTAAATTCATTGTTCTTCAGCTCCTTTCTACAAAATGATGACCTTATCAGTTATCATCCGTTGTATATTTCCTACACGTAGCACAAACTCGAGATCATATATGGTTTTGTATTTTTTCTAAAATCCTTGTATTTCAGTTCAATTCTACAAAATGATATATCCTGAAGCTCAATGATAAATCTAAAATAATATCACATTACATCCCTAACCTTATCAGTTATCTTACACTATATATTTCCTACACGCAGTAGAAACTCGAGATCATATATTGTTTCTTTCTAAATTCATTTTAGTTAAGCTCAGTTCTACAAAATGATGACCTTATCAGTTATCTTCCATTATATATTTCCTACACGTAGCACAAACTCGAGATCATATATGTTTTTTTTTCTAAAATCATTGTACTTCAGTTCAGTTCTACAAAATTATTTATCCTGAAGCTCAATGGTAGATCCAAAATAATCTCACATTACATCCCTGACCTTATCACTTATCTTCCATTATATATTTCCTACATGTAGCACAAACTCTAGATAATAAATTGCATTTTTTTCTAAATTGCACTTAAGCACATTGTACTTAAGCACATTACTAAAAAATGATACATCCCGAAATACATTGATAAATCCAAGATGATTTCACATTACATCCCTGACTTTATTAAATATATTTAATTTTATATTTACTACACGTAGTACAAACTCGAGATTATACAAGGACTTCATATTACTCTTTTATAAGGAAATAATGACCAATTTTCCAAAAAAAGTTTCAAGTATGTAGTTGAACCAGATCTGAAATCTATGACTCGATATTTTCTTGAATTCTGCAGAGATGTAAACCTGAGAACAATACATAGATCTGAAAATATTAGAACATAGATGTAAATCCGAAAAATTTAGTTAGATGAGATTTTCTTAGAAGGCACCACTATATATTAGTCTTATACACTCTTGTACTACTGGATCTAATATCGATTCAAATTACCTATCCATTAATTCCAAAGCAAAATATAGGTAGCATAATGAAGTAGGTATCTTTTCAAGCTAGTTTTATATACTCTAGATAAATTTAATTTAGAAGTATGAAGAATACCCGCAGCATATTAGAATAGTCATTAAATAAGTGAGAATAGGGGGATTTCTCCTTAAGACTTATATATACTAACCCAATTGTATGCACCCACCTCAATCTTAACCTATGGAGAAAATGAGTCGAAGGAATACCGACTTGAATTTGAAAAAATTTCTAAAAAATTATACTCCATAATAGAGAAGAAAATTTTTAAATCTTGGGGTATTTTTCGATTTTAAAAAATAAAGCAATTATTTTAAATATTTAAATTATCCGGGGAAAACATCTGGTATACTATGTTTTAAAAGCTTATTAATTCCTTTGGAGGACGAAATTTATAAATTAAACCCTGTTGCAAAGTGTAGGAAATTTCAGGCTATCTGATAATACCATTTTATTGGATTTTCAGCATTTATGCAGCTATAAATAGTAGACAAATTTCTTCATAGGTTAAAATTGAAGTGAGTGAATGCAAAAGGGTTAGTACACAACAGCCGTAAGTTGTTTATTTCATAATTTTTGAAAAAAATAACGCTATGAAACTTAGAATTTTTTTTCTTGTTTTAAGGGGATGGTGGACTTTCAAATTACCAAAAATCGAGCAAAAATTGGAATTTTTTTTGGGGGTGTATTAATATTTTAAAAACATGTAAATATTGGAATGAAATGCATTTAAAATGTGTAGTGAAAAGAAAAATGAAAAATTGGTGGCTTTAGAGTAGTAAGTATTAAAGGTAGATAAAAAATTATCTTTTAAATGACTTTTTCTCAAAATGAGAAATTTCTAGATTTGCAAGTCTTTAAAATGCTCCTCGCGTCATAATTTTTGACGAAATTTTATGAAATTTACAATAAAGATTCCTGTAATACATCAAAATAAAGTTATGTATCCATTTTAGGATTCGAGGTCATTTAGGTTATAAAAGTTTAACTTTAGTGTAGAAAAGTACAAAAATTTCGCGAAAATTCAGAGTACAAGCATAAAAATATTTTCTAAAACTTAACTATTCAACGAAAGTACAAAAAAATACATAACTTTGTTCAGAAAGTATTTATAAGCAATATAATTGCAAAATTAAGGGGAAAAGTTTAAAATTGAGTCGCAAGGAGCATTTTAAAGAAGGGTAATTTAATTTAAATTTTTTAATTATAAAATTTTTTTAAAAAAATATTTATAAAATTTTATAAGGTGTTTAATATTGTTATACTTTAATGAATATATATACAAAATTTCATATCTCTGTGGTAAAAATTTCAAAAATCGTTTTGAAAGGTCCACCATCCCCTTAAGCAGCAATATTTGATGAAAATTCAGTTTTGAAAGATTGAATAATTGACTGATAACTTCTTATTCTATAATTGTTTAAATATATAAATGAAATATTTGACAATTTATAACTAACTTCTGTAGGTAGTTAAAACATCAAATCTAAATTACAGAAACTTACAAAATTGAGTCTCTTTGAGCACAATTTTGGAATTTTCAGGAAACTTGGAATAGCAAAAGAAATCCCTCTCAAATTCTTACAATAATACTGAGATACATTAGCAAAATAATGCTTATAACTAAATTATGTAGGTAGTTAAAACATCAAATCTAAATAACAGTAACTTACAAAATTGAGTCTCTTTGAACGCAATTTTGGAATTTTCAGGAAACTTGGAATAGCAAAAGAATTCCCTTCAAATTATTAAAATAATACTGAGATACATTAGCAAAATAATGCTTATAACTAACTAATACTATCAAGATTTTATAGCCAGAGCGAAATGAAGATTGCAGCTAGAACAAGCAACTTATTTTTAGTCTCGCTTGATTCCACGATAAATATATAACACACACACCCCCCCTCCTTCCGAAAAATTCCACTTAATCCAAAAATGCTAAGCCTAATTAGTCAATTTAAAAGGTAAATTCAAAACAGAAATGCTTAAACCCTTAACTTAAAAGTACAGACACCGAATTGGATAAATGCTTTACCATCTCTTGTCTCTTAATATACGTCGGATGCTCAGTCACTGAATGACTAGGGTACTTGGTGTCGGAACCAGAGTCTCCAAGGTTCGATTCTAAGGCAGACATGAGTATATTTAGCCATTGGGAATTCTCTTTAAACTGTATGTCCTGTAGTGCTAAGTATGTTCGTAGCACTCTAAATTTGACAGCAAATCTTAATAGGTATCTAATAGCGGCATTGCCTGTAATTTCTTGAATTCATATTATAAGGACGTTGCCTTAAAATATGACTGACAGGCTTTAATATTTATATAATGCTTTATTGGCATTTCTAGGATAAATATAGGCTATTTTACAAAAGATTAAAACTAAACATTACCTAAAAATCGTGGGTAAGGATGTCGCGATGCAGGTCAGCCGTTTAGCATCATTCTGTTCTGGCCCTTTCTCCGCATCGTGGCTAGCGAATAACTACCATCTCACTCAATCCAGTGACATCTTACTGCCAGTTAAGATTCCAGCAACGAGTATATCTCCTTTTTCAGCATTCGGGTAACGCCTACTTCGCAACGGTTCTCTGCCTCGTTACTCTTTTCAGGTTACAGCAAGTCTCGGCTATTGTGTTCGCAAGCGCCCGTTAGTCTTTGAGCTCGACACAGATGTTTTGCACTCCAGCATAAACGCTGGGTGAATTTATAAAGACTTCTACCTCCTAGACGATCCGTCGGCGCTTGAGCGTCTGCACCTTTGTGTTGACAAGGCAACTGTTCACTGATGAATCAGTTATAAGCGTGATTTCACTTGATGGGTCCTCGGGAATTTACGCGTGGGGAAAAGGTCGTAAGTCATTACAATATCCTCTCTGAAACTAATGCTTTCGATGTGGTTAGAGCAGAAGCTTTCAAGTATCTACACTTTCTGAACTTCCTTCGAAATTAGAAACGTTTAATTTTTTGTATTAAGACTTTACTTCCTCCTCATAGTATATTACTCTTATGTACTACATACGCTGGCTTTTCTTATCTATCGCAATCCCAGCTTAAAATGGCCAACAAGTATCAACAAGGTCATAAAACGGATTTAGAAACGGATTCTATCCATCAATTTAATATTCAACTAAACAAAGTCGACTCAAAAAATTAAATACAATGCCTCTGTCTCCCCTAATGTATATTTCTATATAAAAATTGTTATACGCTTGCATAAAAAATTATAAACAAATGTGCTTGGGATGAAAAAATTAGAATGTTGTATTTTTAAAATATTTATGAACCTCTATAAGATGTTCTTAAACTTGCGAAATTTCACTTTCGACTACGCACAGAAAACCTTGGACATTCTCTTAAAACACAGGATCTGAGGAAAACTGATTATATTTATGTATGTATATATATATATATATATATATATATATATATATATATATATATATATATATATATATATATATATATATATATATATATATATATATATATATATATATATATATATATATATATATATATATATATATATATATATATGTATGTATATATATATATATATATATATATATATATATATATATATATATATATATATATATATATATATATATATATATATATATATATATATGAAAGAATAACGTTTTCCTTTATTAACTTTGTTCTATTGCAATAAAGCATTATCCCTCAATTTCACCCGAAAAAATCTATTAAATTTCCCCCTAAAAGCCACGCGCCTACAGCTTATCTAGCGCACGACGTTAATCACTATACGTCATTAGAATATTGGTATATTCAAACACAAATGCTTAAACGAGAGATAGAAATTTTCAGAAAAAATTAGTAATTTGACACAACAAGCTATTTTCCTAGTATTTGCTTATTTTTGTCATGGAACTGTAAGTGAATTCGTACTTTTAAATTGCCTCATTTAGTTCCTTAAAATATCTTTTCTATCTTGAGGAAAATTATTTTTATATTAAGGTTATATCATAGTAACTCCAAAACTACAATCCATTTCCTTGGTCAATTATCATTTAAAATTGCATGTTGCTTTAAAAAACGAACTTTGGACCCATGAACACTGTTATAGAATGATTTTCTGGCTTTCCTTAGATCTACGCAAAATTTCGATTTCAGTTTTATCTAAAACAAATAAGTAAATAAAAATTTCAGTTTTGATCCTTTTATCATAGCGGAACACAAAATTTTAAGAAATTTGCTCTATGAAACGGCATCTTGGGGGAAACTACGTGATATTATGTTAGAGATATATTTCTATTACTGGTCTTCCAGGCGAAATACTTTGATACGTTTCAATTCCCAACTTGGGGATATAAGATATGGAGATGCAATTTAGTTGAAAGGATATATTTTAACCACACACATCGTATTAGCTTATAAATTTTCTCTCAAATTGAAGTAATAATAAATAATGCATTCGAGTATTAGGAATTAAATATAAAGTAGAAAAGAATGTCATAAAACAGAATAGATGGAGTGTAAATATCAGGAATGTATGAATTTGTGCATCTGCTTAGTCATTACTTTCACAAAATAATTCTGTAAGTAATGATGAGAACTTCATAAATTCCTTACTCGAAATCGATTCAAAGTCATCTCAGTATAATTTTATGTTTTCATTTTACGATCTTTATGGTTATATCTTATGTCACATTTAAACTGATGCATGTATTTCAATTTCATAATATAAATATGTTTGTAAGTATGTTTGTACTATATTAAGGGGACAGTGGACTTTCAAAATTGTGAAATTTGTCCAAAAATTCGATTTTTCTATTTTATTGAATTGTGAAACTACGGACGAGTAGGAATGTGTTGCAAAAAGAATTTTTAATTTCTGTGATTACTTTCCTAGTTATAGGCATTTGTATTTAATTTAGATATTATGTGGTTACTAATAGCAATAACTTTAAATCTGTTTTTCTCAAAATAAAAATTTCCATGTCATACGAATATTCAAACTGCTGCAGGCGCATTTCTAATTATCGTATTGCTTTGAAATTTTTATATACTTAACTGTATATCAAATAAATTTTATTGAAAAAAATTATGCTTCGTAGCTCAGAAATTCTAAATTTTGTACTTGAAAAGATGATTTATAGGCATTTCGCGTGATAAAAAGGGTATTTTCCTTATTATTATTTTTTTTCTCTTTATATTTTTAATGAATGCTTAAAATAAGCAATAAGTTTCATTGTTAGTTCTACAAGGTATCTTGTAAATAAAAATTACCATATTATATGCAAAAGAAATGCGCATGGTACATTTTTAATTAGGCCCATTTTTGATATAATTAATAATTCATAATTCCTAAATTATTAATATTTCATCTTTAAATTTTAACCACTTTTACATATCTATGGTACTAATCACATATTCAAATTTCAAGCAAATCCATTCAAAAAAATAAAGTTAGGTTTGAAGGTCCACTGTCCCCTTAATTCGTTTGTAAAATGTATGTATCAGGTTAAAATTGTTTTTTTTTAATATGCTGTTTTGTCCTTTGTTCACGTAATAACACCTATTAACTTATATTTTTCGACAAGGGCATCACTTTTTATCAGTCCTAAATTCCAGAATAAAAAACAGCTCTATTTTTTCTCATAATTAACAATTTTTAGTAATTTTAGTTGTCACGTAAGTACGATTATCTCTCAAGAAAATGTACTCATTTAAAAATGAAAGAATTACAAGCAAAGATACACACCGTTGACCTCACGCCACCGTGCGGCCCGAAGAAGTTGTGCTGCTGAAAATCAAGATTGGGAGCAACATGATTGGAGTCAAGTGCTGTTTACAGACGAGTCCCGATTCAGTCTGGAGTGTGACACCCGACGTGTTTTGCTATGGAGGGAAAGGTGCACTCGAAATAACCCCACATTCGTTCGTGAAAGGTCACAATACAGACGAGCTGGTTTTATGGTATGGGGTGGAATCATCATAGGCGGACGTACGGACCTGCATATCATTCGGAATGGTACTTTGACGGCCCAAAGGTATGCAGACGAGATACTGAGACCTCGTGTCATACCTTACGCTGCAGCTATTGGAGATTCCTTTGTTTTCCAGCATGATAATGCCAGACCGCATACAGCTCGTCTTGTGTAGAACATGCCTGAAGCTGAAACAATACAGTGTATGGAATGGCCAGCGTGCTCTCCTGACCTGAATCCAATCGAGCGTGTTTGGGACATGCTCGGACGACGCATTGCTGCGAGACCAAGGCCTCCTTTTACTCTCCGAGACTTGGAGATTGCACTTCTTGAGGAGTGGAACAGTATTCCCTAAAGTCTTATCGATAACATCATCGCATCCATCGAAAACAGGTGTGCAGCAGTCTTAGCTGTTCGAGGAGACCACACGCCATTTAAAAAAATCTTGCATCATTTCTACACAATACTTTTTTTATCGTTTACATGTAACCAAATTGTTGCCCTAAATCATCTTTTCATGTTTTTTTCCATATTTTCAAAGAATTAAAGCTTATTTACAATTTGTTTTACGTCTTTTTTTCTGTATTGTGCATTGATACGCGTGTACTATCCATTTCATGTCAATACGTGGCTGTCTCGCATGGTTGCTTGCTCCCCTAAATTTTTTGGGCAGTGTATATATACACTAGTTATCAAAAATTAAGGACAAATCCCAAAAATGACGATAACACGTTCATATCTATCCCAATCTATTTAAAATTTGAATATGTTGATAAGTAAAAGGTGCTGAACAGTATTACATTATGCAGAATAGTGTAGCTGCAGTCATAATACGTCATTTGGGAGGAGCATAAAAATGCATGACTCAGAGCAAGGCGACAATTGTCGCTGCGAGGCTGAGATTAGACAGCTGGCATAGCCAAATTGTAACAATGACCTCCAGGCATCATTTGACCGAAGAACTGCGATAGCGAGCTATTGGGAGACTAGAGGCAGGACGAAGTCAGACAGAAATGGCCAGATGGCTAAATGTGAGTTAGTCTGGGGTTCATAGACTTTGGCAACAGTTTCTAACAACTGCTTCGGCATCCAGGAGGTTCAGCCAGGGACGGTCATACGCTACGACGACTGCCGATGACCGATATTTGTCATTATACGCGCGAAGGAACAGAATCTCAACTCCGTCTGAATTCAGATCCTCCCTCGCTGAAAGCTCCAGAAGGTTGGTATCAACGTCAACCATACGTAGAAGGTTTAACGAAAAGATCTTTTTGCGATGCGACCAGACATTTGCTTCCCGCTCACGTCACTCTATAGACGGGGACGTTTCAGTGGGCACGTCAACATGTCCACTGGACGCGTGATCAATGGAGGGATGTTCTCTTTACGGATGAGTTCAGGTTTAGCCTCCAAAGCGATAGCAAGCGTATTTTGATTTGGAGAGAATCTGGAGCTTGTTTTCATCCATCACGTTTTCATCCGTGAAAGAGATGCATACGGATCAGGCAGTGTCTGTGTTTGGGAAGGTATATCTTTGGGTGGACGCACAGACCTCCATGTCTTGCATGTCTTGATTCATTGTCCCTGTGGAAATGTGAATGCTAACACCTATAGAGATGACATCCTTGATGCTTATGTGCGCCCTTATGCCGGGGTAATAGGTGATGCTTTCGTGCTACAGGACAATAACGCGAGACCGCACAGGCCTCGAATCGTGGATTCTTATCTTGAGCAGGAAACAATTCAGTGCATGGATTGACCAGCTCAATCACCGGACCTGAATCCTATCGAGCATGTTTGGGACACTTTAGGAAGACGTATAGCGGCTCTCAATCCTCCTCCTAGGACCCTAGCCTCGCTTTCAACTGCTTTGCTCACACTCTACCGAAGTAATAGGCCGCATAATTGACAGCATCACACATCGCTGTATGTGCTGTATTGCTTCTCGGGGGATCATACGTCATATTAAAGGTACTTTTCCTATGCCAAACTGACACATCCGATTTGTTCATTGTATACATATGCTAATTTCTATAACACCATAATTTTCTTGTGATTTCTTTTTATGCAATTTTATACCTACCTATGTCTTGTATAATGTGTATAAGTTTCATTAAATTCTACGCGTAATTTTTTGAGTAATCGTTATTTTTATGACTTTTCCTTAATTTTTGGTAACCAGTGTATATATATATATATTGATTCTAAGGTCATAAATATATTTTTTTAATCTGCCTGTTATTTTTTATGTTTTTGCAGGTTTTTATTTTATTTCATGGTCTATGAATTTCAAAGATAGTTATGATTTCATAGAAAGGCGCACAGTTTTGTGAGAAACACTTCAATTGCCAAACGTCAGCTATTTGGAAGAAATGTGAACAAAATAAATGCGCATGGAGGATTTTGAATAATTTTAGCATTTTTGAAGAATTTTTTGAAAAATAGGTCTCAATTTTCCACAAAATACTTATTTGAGAATTCTAAGTGACTTCAATGTCAAAAAAAAAATATTAATTTTTCTCATTTTGTGTATGGAAGAATATATTGAAAGTTTAAAAAAACTACGTTGGAGGTCACTTTTCTCCTGAAAGTGACGTTCTTGATTCTGATATTTTATTTTAAATGTTTCTATTTCAAAATAAATACGTTTCAAGTGACTCTGATCTGTAAAGTCTCATAGGTCAATAATCTGATAGTAACAATATCAAACGTTCAACTGGAATAAATGCCCTGCGGGACTCCTTTTTGAATCTTTCATCATCAAAGAAGAGGCAAGCTTAGAGATTTCAACTGCATAAAAGGCATTTCTGTATTACTGCTACGTTATTGGAATTCAATTTTGAGGCTAATGCACTACAGTGTTGCGCAGAGTATGCAAAGAGACTTAATACAGAGCCCTTCTACCTCAGTCTTCTAAAGATGGTCAGAATATTTTTACCAGTAAAACCAGTGTATATGGGAATATGTATCACGAACCTGGGAAGTCTCTACTACGTTCTAAATCAGGGTTTCACAATTAAATGCACTAATCTGGTATGGATTTTATCCATATGGCGTCGATATTTGGCTGAAACAAAAAAATAAATGGCTCGTCATACAGATAAACATAGAAAATACGAAGCACTCACAATTCTCTCTTGTGATTTATCAAATAAAATAGAAGATAGTTTTAGGATAATGCACAATACATGGAAACAATATAATAAACGAAGTCTTCAATACTTTCATCCATTTCGACATAAAAGTTTATTTTATGTTCATAAAGAAGAATCAATATGCTCTGTTTGGAAAGGAAAACAAAGCATTTGGTATCTTTCCAAGCATTCCCATAACAATCAAATTCTCTCTCTCTCTCTATATATATATATATATATCTAGCTTATGCTTTAAATTGTTATTGTTTATGAAAAATGAAACTTATTCTCATTGATAAGAGAGTGAACATCGACATCAGAGATACTCTGCTAAATTATGGCGAAAATATTGCTTGGCAATTCCAGTGAAATTCATCTTTTGTTAGTTTATGCTATTAACCAAATATTTTTTGAAATAGAGCTCTAAATCTAGGAAAATAAAAGGGAAGTAAGTTTACGATATATTAGAAAATACTTGTATTTTTTTAAGGGGACTCACTACCCTTAAATCTTTAAAGCATTCGATTTTTTGAAAAATATATGTTAAAGCCTGATCATTTCGGAACAAAAAAAAAACAAACCGCATGAAAATATTCCGTTTAGTACCAGAGATATTGATATTCTAAATATTTAATTATTGATCAAATTTATGGTAAGAAAGATTTTAAACTCATTTTTCTCAAAATATAATTTTGCATCATTCCGCAACTGATATCTCAAAAACTATGAAACATAATTCAATGAAATTTTTATCACTGCATTATCATGTTATTTTATTGCGTCTGAACTAGAATTATTCCAATCACTGCACATTTTGTTATTTTTTCGGGGGTAAATTAATGCAAAAATTTAAGGAAATTTTAAGTATATTTTGAGTAGTTTTAAAAAATTTAAAAGATATTTTAATGTTGAATGTTTTATGTTCAATTGCATTTTGAATTATTTATTTTAAATATAAAACAAGAATTATACAG
Source organism: Dolomedes plantarius (assembly GCA_907164885.2). Lineage (NCBI taxonomy): Eukaryota > Metazoa > Arthropoda > Arachnida > Araneae > Dolomedidae > Dolomedes > Dolomedes plantarius. Next base: position 98,878,877 of record OU015502.1, read on the forward strand.
TTAAGTGTAAAGTTTAACTGTAAGTAACTGTAAATATTCCATAGTTACAGTTAATTTCATAGTTCTGCGCGCAAGCCAGTATACAATAAAAATATTTAAAAAACAAGGTATAACTAAATCATTTACTAAAAAAATATTTAAAATTATTTTGAGAGTTGAAAATTTGCTTATTAAAATGAATATATTAATTTATCATATACAAAAAATTTGGAAAAATTGGGAGTAAATTGAAATAGTTACAAAGAGTCAAAAGTATGAAAATATGCCTTATTTCCTCGACAGAAGTGTCGTGAGTCCCCTTAAATATGTTTGAAAGATGCATTAAAATAGCAAAAAAAGCTTATAACAGAATATCACTTTCTTTTAATTCTTGTAGGTAATAAATGCCGTTATATTAATATCATGGTCAAATTAACCTTGAGACAAGGGGAAAGTCGACTATTTAGGGATTAAAAAGTAAAGACTTTTCCCAATTCTCAGATAATGAAATTATATATATTTACATAATCCTAGCCTCCATTTGAGTAATGTAAAAAAGTAAAATATGAATCAAAGGTTCTCATTGTTATCGAGTAGATCTAGGATGTCCATTCATGCATAACGGTATAGAAAAGTTATAACTGATGTAATGTGTTTTAATATATCTTCTTTTATTTTTCAGAACGTATCAGGTTATTTAACGTTGTGGACAATTCTAATTCGAAATTTTAGAAACGATTATTGCAGGTGAAATAATAAGATTCGACATGAGCTCCCAAAAACGACAGAAAAGGTAGGCCTAAATTTTGATATTCATACTAGAATTTTCCTATCCAATCTAAATTTTTATACCAAACTTTTTCATGACAATATATATGTATATATATATATATATATATATATATATATATATATATATATATATATATATATATATATATATATATATATATATATATATATATATATATATATATATATATATATATATATATATATATATATATATATATATATCGACGGTCTATGTATAAAACTGGCCCATCCAGCCCAATACACACAGGAGCACACCGCAACTCTTGACACAACTTTATTTCTGTCAACTGCTACATCAAAGTGGGGCAATTGCAAATCTCAAAATCGCACATGTATCTTGACGCACGCCTATTTTTAACCTAATAGATGTATTGTCAATATATTGCAGCTATTGGCGCGAACCCTGGAATCTGGGTTCGGACGAAATAGTAAACAAAAGGGATTGTATAGGAAGTTACAGGGGTTATATAAAAGATGCCTGAAAGTCAATTCCATTGTTCTTGGAATCGAAATGTGCAATTAACGGATTTGGAATTTTGAAAGGGATCTTGTGCTTTATATGTTATAGAATATCCCACCCTCGTCTGAGAAGAGGCTGACCACCAATGCCTGCATTGGAGAGCAGACTCACCCAGCAGGGCGAGGAAAAAGGCCGTAACAGGAATTTGGAAAAACCTGTGTTAAAAAAATTTAAGGAAAAATTTAAAAATTAGAGATCACGTGACCATACCTCCGTACATCAAAACAAACAACTATACCTGAAAAGAAATAAAGAAAAGAAAGAAAAAATATCACATATAGTAGTGGACTAAGTATATACTAAATAAAAACAAAACATAAAGCACTTCAAAATCATTCTATGGTTGGTCGATGGATGAACAACCTAAACACAAAAATATATAGTATATGAAAGTTAGTTAAAAAAGTAGGACGTTCCACTTTCCCTGAATTACCTCGAATGTTCTAGAATAAGTTGCTCATTTTTTTTTTCAAGTTATCATAATGTTTATCAGGAAATTCTCCTGTACAGATAGTGATGAGGGAAAGGCTGTATGTCAGTTCGGAGTCATTACTTTGAAAATAGATGCAAAATATGGAAAAAAATTCTATACAGTTTTATACTATTTATTGTAGAGTGAGAATATTTTCAACACTCTACAATAAAGTACCTTTTTGAAAATCGTAAAATCAAATTTATCACAAGATTATACGTAAAAATATATTTCAATATAATACTGCATAATAATGAAAAATCACGTAATACAATTGTCATCACATTTCAGAAATAATACACATTATATCAAACAATATTTATTATACATAATATTCAACTATTTTAATTATTTAAAACTTACATTAATATTCTATCCTTAACATATTCACATTATTATCATATTTTCTTCTTATTGTACTTATTTCAATATTTATTATTTCATCAATATTTATTCTAACATTTTCTATTTCTATTCAAAATCTTATTCATAATATTCAACTGATTACATTATCTCGTTTGATGTGGGATCCCATGTTTTTTTGTTTTGAGTGATTTGTGTATGTGTGTAACCCTAACTGCCTGAGTTTCAGAGTCCTTGTACTCTTACTCCTACGGTGTGAGGGTGGTGTGTAGTTGTTTGCGTAAAAAAAGTGGGTTTCTTTCTTCGTTTTGTACTGCGACAAATTGGGAGGAAAGAGGACTGGCCGTAATGTGGACCAACGTTGACTCTCCCAGCTGGACATGACATCCATAAACAACATCTTGTTTAGGCCAAAGATAGGGAAACAGGAACATGGGCGTTTGTAATGCCTGTGGAAGTATTAGTAAGAATTGGGAGGAGAAGGAGTGGTCATCCCATGGTCTGTCTTTAGCAATTTAGTCTATTCATTTATTTAATTCAGCACCTTGAGTGACTGAAATGTATAAGTGAAAGAATAAGTATTACAGGTAAATGGGATGGCTTCCAATAATTAATTAGAGGGGGTGATAGTACAGTGACTTCAAGAAGGAGTGAATTTAAGAAAGATAAAAGAAGTAGAAATGTCACATTCGGATTGTTAATTTTGAGATCCAAAAAAAAATTCTCATATAACAGTATTTTAAGGGGGTCCGGGACACATTTAAAAAAAAAATTATTTATTCAGTTAAAATTTTGAATTTTTTTGTGATGGTCAACCATATAATTTTTAAGCAAAATCCCATCATTATATTATCTCTAAAAAGTTTTTAAAAAATTTTGAAATTTAAAATTTTTAATAAAAGGGGGGTCATTTAAAATCTTTATAACTCGAAATATTATTTGTCAAATTTCAAATTTTTTTCATTTAATTAAACACAAATATATAAGTTTTAATTTTGATTCAGCATTTTTTGAAATATTAATTTTTAAAGAAATTAAAAATATTTAGATTAAAAATTACAAAAAAATTATGTAACCCATTTTTAAAAAATCATATTTTCAAAAGTAAATATTTTTTCAAATTTTCTGAATCTGAATTGAAATAAAATAGTTGAAAAAGACACGTTCCAAGTTTCAACCATTTATCTTTAACGGTTCTTGACTTATAACAATTTAATGACGAGAAATGGGGAAAAAAACCGTCATACAGAAAAACGCACTTACAGGTTTAAACAACGATTGGCTACTATTAGAATGTCGCAAAAAAAAAAAAAAATTATCCTGTTCTAATTAAGATAGAAGCATGATTTAAATGTCATTTTATGCGTAAAAGGAAAAAAAAATTAACGCAATAAATTTTTTTCGAAAATTCGAACAATTTTGTGTCCTGGACCCCCATAAAAAAGAAAGTTTAAGCAAGATAGTTTTTTTCTATGTTTATTAGGACAACACACGATGTTTTAATCACCTAAGGTTAAGTCAATGATGTTAAGCATCGAAGAACAAAAATAATGAAATAAAAGAAAGTGGATCTATGATTTTAAGAAGATTGTCATTCTTTGTGATATAATTTTAATTTCTTTGGTGCATTATAATATCTCAATTTGTAAGTATGGACAATTTCAGAATTTTGTTAGGTTTGAAAATTTAGTGTCTCGATTTCATAGTTAACTTCAGAAAATTGTTTTAAAATAGTGTAGGGTCCATAATAGGGCGAAGTCAGTTTTCTTGTAGTAGGGTCCCGAATAGGGCGAAGTCAGTTTTCTTGTATTAGGGTATTGGAATTCCTTATATAATATCAGATCTCCAACATTAAATTTAGATTCTATAAAACGCGCATCATATTTTACTTTATTCCTATTATGATATTTAATGGTCCTGTCTTTTGCTAATTTTCTAGCTTCATCTGCTGGAGGATAAACATTTTGTTTGTTTGTATGAGGTTCATAGGGTAAAATTCCAAAAAGCAAATAGGCTGAATTGAGTTGGGTAACCGAATGGGGAGTATGATTGTATTCGTTAATAACTTCATTTAATAATGTAGTCCAAGGCGTATAACTTGATGAATTATTTGCTTTGCACCTTAATCTAATAATTATTGTCTGATTTACTCTCTCTCAACCTTACTGTTAATCTGCGGGTGATGAGACGTAGTGAGTAACTGTTTAACATTTTTATGTTCTAAGAACCTCCAAAAATTTGAACAAGTGAAATCTGCGTTTCTGTCAGTTAATAATTTTTTGGGGGTTTGGATTTGGAATATTTGTTTTAAACAATTGGTATAGGTTTCTGTCGTTACACTCTTTGATGGAAAAGCCCAAATGTAACGCGTGGCATGGTCAGTTATCAAATGCAAATTTTTTTTGTTGAATTATAATAATTAAAACCGCCTACTGTGTCCAAGCTTAAGAATTCCAACGGTTGGTCTGTCGGAGGAACTTCTTACAGCAACCTAAACCTGTTTTGCATTTTTTCTTATTAATTTGACAAGTATGGCAGTGTTTTACATAATTATTTATATCTTCCGTAATTTTGGGCCAATAGTGGTAAGGTGTGATTAGTTGTACTGTTCTATTTACTCCAGGGTGTCCAAATTCTTCATGGGCTTAATATTTCTAACCTTAATGAGAATGACACTACTATTTTTAAAAAACCATTTTTCCTAACATATACTACATTGTTTATTTTCTTATAATTTTGTCCCTGAACATTGTCCTTATTTTGAGAATCAATTATATTTTGCAGTTCTAGTAAATGAGATACATGTTGGACCGAGTCTGAAACAGGATCTCTGGACAGCATGTCAGCTTCAATATTTGCTGTCCCTTTTTGATATTTTATTTCATAATCAAACATGCTTAATTTTAATGACCAGCGAAAAAGCCTTCTTCTAAGATTTGTTACATTTTTAAGCCAAACTAAGGCTGCATGGTCAGTGTGAATTGCAAATTTTTCTATGGAGGTAATGATAAAATTTATCTAAACTATCAATAATGGCTAGGCACTCGAGTTCTGTAATTGGGTAATTTGCTTCATATTTTTTTAAACGCGTGAATGATAAGCTATTGGGTGTAGTACACCATTTTCATCTACTTGTTTCAAAACTGATCCCACCTGACACTTACATGCATTCAGATATAAATGACATTCTTTGTTTACATCATATAACTGCAATATAGATTTACAACTGAGTAAATTTTTAAGAATCTCAAAAGTTTCTTGGCACTTGTCTGACGAATTCCCTTTTACCCATTTCTTTAGTAATGTATTTAATGGATGTCGCACTTTGACATGTCGCAATAATGGATATCGCAATTTGGAATAAACTTGTTGTAAACATTTATTATGCCCGAGAATCTTTGGAGCTCTTTTACATTAGTTGGTGGTTTTAGGTTCTCAATTTTTTCTGTGTTGACATTGTCGGGTGAAATTCTTCCTTCACAAATATTATAGCTTAGAAAATTTATTTGTTGTTGCAGAAATGTACATTTAGATAATTTTAACTTGATATTCTCTCTTTAGAAAATGTGGAATAAATGATTTAAATGTTCAAGATTTTGCTCTTTTGAGTCTGAGAAAATTATGATGTCATCGAAATAGTGGCATGCAAAATTAACTTTATATTTATCTAAGATTCTTCGAATTGTCCTATGGAAAATTGCAGGGGAATTGTTTAACCCAAATAGAAGTCTTAGCCATTCAAACAAGCCAAACGTGGTTGCAAATGCTACCTTTTCAGTATCTTTTAGATGGATGGGTACATGCCAATACCCTGATGTAAGGTCTAAAGTAGAAAATAATTTTGCTTGACTTGATTTACCAAGAATATCATCGGTTCTAGGTAGTGGTTCTGCATCTATTTCAGTTATTAAATTTAATTTCCTAAAATCAATACAAAGTCTGATTTTACCTTTATCACGTTTCTTTGCCAAAGTCACAGGAGACGAATAAGCGCTATGAGACTCTTTAATTATCACTGCTTCTAATAAAGCATTCCTGAGTTTTCATTTCTTTTCTTCAATTGGCAAAGTTCTATAAGCTCTTAGGCTAACAGGTAAATCAGAATTTAGAATTATCATTTGTAGTTCCATGCTTATCTTTCCTATATCATACTTATTTACTGAAAATAGTCCAACATTTTTTTTTTGTAAAAGTACTTTAAAATCCCTATCAACATCTAAATTCTCTATCTGGTCCTTAAGATTAACATCATTAGAATTACGTAAGCTTTCTGTGTTATTTTCCTGGGAATTTCCACTATAATTTTCAAATATGGCATGATCAATATTCAAAACATCATTATCAAAATTCATAGAAACATTATTATTAACATAATCATTTTGCATATGTAATGACACCACATCTTTACCAATACCTTTAATCAAATTTAATGAAAGTCGTTGTTGAGAAACACTTGGTATGGTACAATCAATCATCAATTTAAATTTTTTACATTCTTGAAGTCCCAAAATAAGATAAGGCAAGTTTTTCTCAATGACATAAACATAAACATTCTTTAAATTTCCTATTCTTAAATTAAAGTTACATTTATTTGCTATATATATATCTCTTCTTCAGTTTGCCTGACCTTAATTGGAGTTCCTGTAATGTATCTGTAAGTTCTGCCCAACTCGGAATGTGTAAACATGAGTTCACAAAGACAGTAAAGATTTCTCCCTTTAAGTATTTTGACAAATTTCGTATTTTCCACTCATCTGTTAACTTTAATTGGGAACATTTCTGTCCAAAATAATCTACCCATAATTCTAGTTTCATACCACCTTACGGATCAAAACAAATAATATCCCTTAACTATCTCTGTAAAATATCAGTGACCTGAGTCTGTTGTTTACTCTCATGACTAGAATTCCCTGCATCACTATCATTAACTGTAAACGACTGGTCAAATTGTCTCCTAGTTTCAATTTCATCAGTGCTACCACTAATAGTAAACTATTTATTCTGGGATTTAACTTTTTTTGTCCCGCGATCCATTTTAAATTTACCAAATTATGTTATACAAAAAAAATATTAACATAATATTAAAAAATATGAACTTGAAGTATACAGACTTAAAAGCACAAGAGTTGCAATAATCTTAAAGTTTTTAAATCCTGCTATTCACTTTCGTTTCTTATAAGTAACATTAAAATGAAATTCAAAGTATACTCTATGGAATATGTGTCAAGATAATTCACTTTTATAACCATCTTTCTCAAAACTCACATTCTTTCTCATAATTTCACTTACCTCTAGAAGGTTTAAAATCAATAAAAAGTTTTAGATCATTGATTAATATTTCAGGAAAAATTGTTTTTTATCCGGTTAACGCGATCTTTACTTGAACACTTTTTATTCATTTATTTTTTATCGGTGAATCACAAACGGAAAAAAGATGATACACACAATTGCAGCAAATAGAATCACCCGCCTCACAAGTGGCGGATAATCCCTTTTGAAGACGGCAGACAGCATCCATCGGGAAGGCACTCACCATTAAACACTACAGTGGGAGACAAATAGTCCACCACAGTGAAATAAACACAGAAAACTATCACTTCACCAAATTCCGCAATGTTGTTATCTCAATAAAAACAAACCATTGTTCTGAAGAGCACTCAGAAGACATCACGTTGCACTCGCTGAAATTCCAAACCTGAAGACACAATTATCACATAGTTGTTTTGGAAAGGCACAATAGAAGTATAGCTGTCCACGCATGTTGCTCGGATAACGCACACATTTAATCGTCGGAAGATATCTCTATGGCAAAGGCGTCCTAACACAGTTGTCAGGCACAACAGGATATATTTCTTCAGACGGCAGGGTGAAAATCTCTGATCAGCATTGTTCAGTTCTCCTAAGCGGGTATGAGTCGAAAACTTTGTTTTCGAAAAGAGCGCTGGCTGGCGTTTACCTAATTGCAAGGTGTCTCTCTTGCATCATGATTGAGGCGAGGTTCGGCAATTCTGATGATCTCTTTTCTATAACATCAAGGCGACGAGGTATTGCATGGAGAGAGGAGAGCGATTGACTTTGCCGGTCGGCCGTGAGTCACTGAAGGGGAAGAGTGAGTTCTTTTCGTAGTTAGTCCACAATATTCAATTCCCGCGCTGGAAGTCGTGGCGAAATCGACATATCGACGGTCTTTGTATAAAACTGGCCCCTCCAGCCCCCATACACACAGGAACACACCGTTCTCTCAACTGCTACATCATAGTGGGGCAATTACAAATCCCAAAATCGCACATGTACCTTGACGCACGCCTATTTATAACCTAATAGAGATGTTGTCAAAATCTTGCAGCCATTGGCACGAACCCTGTAATCTGTGTTCTGACAAAATAGTAAACAACAAGAATTGTATAGGAGGTTACAGGGGTTATATCAAAGATGCCTGAAAGTCAATTCCATTCTATTGGAATCGAAATGCGCAATTTGGAATTTTCTTAGGGTTTTTTGGGTTTTATATGTTACATACATATATATATATATATATATATATATATATATATATATATATTATCCTTATTAAATTAGAAACTGAAAATATATTTATATTCCTAACAAAATACAAAATATTATTTTCTAAAAATCCTCTCATAGATGTGTTTTAAAATACTACAAAAGTGGACGATTTTCATATTTTTCTGCACAAAATCATGGGCGAAATTTCTATCTCAAATACATTTATTCATATATTCATATATTTATCGCAAGAATATTTTTAATTCAATAACACGTATTCAAAATAAGAGCAAAGAAGGATTTATTTATTAACTTACTGCTTGTGGGAAGCACTTTTGAATAACTAGATTTATTTACTTTTGATACAGTTTCGAAAATAAAACATTTCTGAGAAGAATATTTTATTTAGAATGACAAGAATTTCTTAGAAACAATAATTTTCATTGTATAGTTCGGGAAATAACGTTTCCTTATATTTAACCTTACAGCGTGCGTGCCAATTTTTGGAACACCAGTAGGCGCGCGTGACACAAAGTGAAACGTCTCTTTCAACCTTGATTATTGCTTTTGTAATAAATTAATTTTTCAAATTGAAAATGATAATTCTGCTTTTTATGACAAGATATAAAATGTTGATAATAGAGATATATTTATAATTAAAGGCTAAAGAATGCAGATACAATCGCCTTATTTTAAAACTATCCGGTTTATTGGATCTAAGGACAACTTGCGAATTGATTCTTATTATGTCCAAAACCCCCAAAAAACAATGAGATTGTCCATCTTAGGGATATGCGGAGTACCGTGTAATAGCTACACATTTTATCGACTACATCAACTCCTGCTTTTGTCGTATTGTAATCCAGTATAATCGCTGGTTTACTATGGTTAAATCACGACTAACAATGATTGGAAAGAAAAACATGTTCAGAAAATGAGACATGCGTTAGAAAGTGTGTACCTATAAATAGAAACTGCTTAGAACATTCAACCTTACATGTAAAAACAAAACATTCAAAATAACGAAAATGTTCCAATTTTGTACACGTGCGTGCCCTCTGAAGGGTTAAATACATAATAAATTAGAAATAACGTTTCCCACTCTTCAGATGCTCTTAAAATTTAAAGCTTCGTAATCATAGAATGGTCCTCCGTAATTAACAGAAAAACTACACATGATTTCGGCCCCGCCCATGCCTGGAGGGTTAAGGATTTATTGAAAAAAATATTAAATACATAAATATTACATATATATTACATACAAAAATATTAAATATATATTTTCTTTACATATAATTTTCTCTGTAGATAGTGCCACTTGGCCAATGATTATCGTACTACTGTATAAATGCGATGTACATCACGGCTGTCAAATTTACATAATATGATTGAAGTTTATCATAAAGCAATATTTCCTTTAACGTTCCTTTCTTGTGTATTGAAAAAAATAGGGGTCTCAAACTCTCAAAAACTGTACGAGGCATATCCCCCCAAAACAACTCTTTTAATACATAAAAAATGTCTAATGCTCCAACGAAAAATTTTCGTAATAACTAAAATTTACTTTAAATTCGTTGGAAGATATTCTAAAAACATCATATAAACCAATGCTTCTAAAGGCCTCTATGAGTTCTGCTTCATTCGACTAGTATGACCTCAGATTAGGCGAATTGTCTTGGAAGATCGTCTGTATGGGAAAACGTGTATAGCATGGATTATGCACAGTAAGTTAAAGTATCTCAGGGGCTGGAGTAATGATCAGAAACTGAAGAAAAAAAAGTCATTTAGTCAGTTAGTCAGTGACAATTTTATCTCCAATACTGTTGAGCCATATTTCTTGAATCTATGCATTGACCCATCTGAGGGTCTTACCGGGGTATACTTTCATCCAGATCTTCATGTCCAGGTTAACAAGTCTTCAGATCTTCTTGTGTACCTAAGGCAACTTTCCCTTCAATTGATCAATAATATCCTAGATGACTCTGTACTTATTTATACGGATGGTAGCAGGAATGATAGGACTTCCTCCGGTAGTGGTGTCTTTATTAAGTCTCAAAATGGCAACTCTCAAAGTTACAATGTCAATATTAAGTCTCAAAGTGGTGTCTTTATTAAGTCAAAATCAAATTTCGGTTTGAAATCCTGACGGTTGTTCTGTGTTTCGCAGCGAATTGATTGCATTTAATGCGGGTCTTGACACGGTCCTTTCGCTCTCTGGGGCTAGAGAAATCTGGATTTTGTCTGATAGCCGGAGTGCCATCCAGCATCTTTCTAACTGACACAGTGTTCGTGATAATACGGCAGTAGCCATTTTGGGACAAGCAGAAGCGGCTCTCCTCATCTCGTGAGATTCATTTACAGTGTATCCCTTCCCATGTAGTCTTTGCCGGTAATGAGATTGCTGATACACTGATAAAAAAAGTTGCTGATGAGTCTATGGGTATGCCGGCGACTCTGACATATGCTGAATTGTATACTAAACAGAACTGTCTTGTACGGTCTGCATTCGCCATCCCCTCCCCCGTGCACCATTGGTACCAGGGTTATTGCCCCGGTGGTTCTCTGTTCCTACGGTGCAGCCGACAGGAGCAAACTACAATAACTCGATTTCGTAGTGGCCACCTCAGAACATTGACTTATACCGAAAAGGAGAAAGTGTTTCCAACTTGTACTGACTTTTCTAAAGGCCAATCCACTCCAGATCATATCCTAGTGCTCTTGGGACTTGAAAAGGAAAATCTTCTAGAGCGGCTATTGTTGGTCATTGACTTTTTGAGAGTGTGCGGTATCATGGACCTAATATAGCTCTGCTGGGTGACACGGATCAGCAACAACAACAACAACAAGTTAAAGTTCTTTCCTTCCTTCAACTGAGTCACTGCTTTAACAAGAACAGGGTAAACAGAGGCAAAACTTTTTTTCCAAGTTTGCATTTGAAAGATTTTTGCTTATTTTTTCAAAAGAAATTTTTTAAGTGTTATAATAAAATTAGTCCGACTGATCCCGTGTCATGATAAATCAATGTATCACGTATAATCCTATTTATTCTTAAGTAATCTGTATCAGTTTTCCAGATCCATTCATTCTGCAGTAGCATATGTTTATGCCTCAAGTTGTTTTTAATATGATTCGTGGGAAAGTGTCTACAATGACGAATCATACTCCATATCATTTCTTTGACGAATTCGTAGAATACCGCTTTGACGGAGATTGTGATCGCGTGGTATTAATGCATATCTGATATATTTTGATTCGCTGAAACAATACAGAGTACTATCCACACCGATCCAATCGTGGCATAAATCTCGGTACGGATGGAATTTAATGGTACAAATGCGAATGCATCGTTGTTGTTGTTGTTTGTTGTTTTTAATCATCTTCTATTCGAATTCAGATGAGATTCATGAGGTTGTTGACCCGAAGGAAATCAATGAAGAGAACGGGGTCTGTAATGTCATCCTTTCTGGTAAGGCCTAGACAATTAACAATGTGCTCCCGGAACACGACACTGGGTGCAGATGGAGAAGACATTTCTGCCCCGTCAAAACAAAGACTCCTGCGGTGTCCACTAGCTAGCCTAGAAAGTACAGTTTGGGAATTTCTATAACAATTTACAAAATGGGATGTGCCAGGACGAAGTGCTCTTATTGTACCAGTAATGGGTGCGGGAAGTAAGCCAACAAATATCATTTAGGCATTTTGTTTTAGGGAGTAGTTCAAGGTAAGTAAGGTAAGTGCTAGAGATAGACGTATCCTCGCAGTCCAACTTACAATTCTCACCCCCTTAGAATGTTAAATATTATCTTTAAAATATACGACCTATGTCATGTAATCAAGAAATATAAAAAGCTTGTATGCATTTAATTAAATAGTGACTTCTTTCGGTGTAAAATCATGAGTAGGAAGATGCTGAGTTATAACTGAGTTTTTTAAGACTATCCATTGAGCATGTTGCATATGTTTGTAATTTATTCATCGAAATATATGCTTCAAAACTTCCACCTATTATCAACACTTAAGAATTCTTCTGAAATATGTGTAATCAAATAATAAAATATTATGCATTAAAAGATTGATAAATACATTTATATAGTTCCCACTATCCTTGCCTAACTAATTTTATTCATATAAGCATTGATAAAAACTATTAACTTTTCTATTTCTCGCCCTTCATTCATCTCAGAATGCATCCCTAATACTTATTCCTAAAAATACATTGATGCTCTAGAAAAAATATTCCTAGGCAATTACTTATTACTTGCCTTAACTTTCTGATAAATTTATCTCTGGTCAAAGGAAACCAGCATAAAGAATCAGTTGACGACGAGTAAAATAATCATCTTCACCACCTGCTACCAATACTTTCAAAGGGACACGAAAAAGCAAACAGATGTTTAGCACCACTTTAGATGCCTTCTAAATTCCTTATTACCTTATATAAAAAAGTAATTTATTCAGAGATACGTTAGAACTTAACTATACATATATCTCTAATGCTGGTAAATGTTTACTTACCCCTAATTTGGTATTTTTCAGTTCTGAAATTAGCAGAAAGCATATATGCCCTAATATACATTGATAAAATATGTGTAGAAAAGATAAGCAAACAGATGAAAGAATCTTACAAAAAAAGTGGTATTTTTAGGGTCAAATATCATGTAGATATTTATATAACAATTGCTCAGTATACGAAGAAACTGATTCATGGGAATTTGCTGTAATTTTCTAACATATGTAATGATGATTTATGCGCAGGTCTAGAATTAATATTAAGGTGAGGTAGAAAGCTCGATATTTTTCCCTGTTAACTCTAAAAATAAATAAACAAATAAATAAATAAATAAATATAAATATAAATATATATATATATATATATATATATATATATATATATATATATATATATATATATATATATATATATATATATATATATATATATGTGTAACAAGAAAACGCATCTTCCAAAATTACTTTACTTTAAAGCATATTCTAACGCGTCTTCCTAAATTACTTTGCTTTAAAGCATATTCTCTTGTTAATAAAGCACGACCCCTTTTCCAAAAATTGCAACCTAAAAGTAAATTAAGTAATTTATATTAGCCCTGCAGATCATTAAGCAGGCATGTGAAGTATCTGAACTCCATAATATCCCCAGATATGAGTGTTAGAAGTTTATGAGATTCCGAATGTCAGTATAGTGTCAAAATTCTTGAAGAGCCCTCGAATCACTCTGAAGTTATGGCATTATAACGTCAAAAACCCCACTTTGCAAGAACTTTATGGGCCACTTATCCTACGCCCAGTTCAACAGTTCACAGCTTCAACAAGCGTGGGATCTAGCAGTAAAGTCCCCGATAAACTTAAGTGGACACGTGAACGCCACGTTTCTAAAGTCGCCCAATTAAAAATTAAGTAGTTTAGGCCCTCTGGCGTCAATATCGCAAAACACCCATTTAATATTGCATGAACAGAAGACTTTTTCCTCTCTTCGTTTCTAACTTTTGTTGCTGTCGGACCTACTGTCCACAGTCCGGTCGTTACAACGCTATTCTCTTAACTCCAATGTAAGCACTGCTGTTTTTACGTCCCGTCCTGGCATGGACGCCGGACAAGTCATGTGGCCACTGCAGCTGATACCTTCGCGATGCTTCATAATTGAATAAAGGTGTTTTCCTGGATATCGTCGGAAATGTGTGTTTCTCATCAATGGCTCCATGTTTGTTTCTACTAAATTTCGTAAGTGCTTCCCTGAATCAACACCCTCGCCCGACTGCATCTCCAATAAGTGTTCTGCGCATCAATCCCCTTGTGTTAAATTTTCCAAATGTGATTATTATCACATATATATACACAGTGGGATCTCGTTCTATCGTTTTTTAGGGACCGATTGAAATTAACGATAAATGCGGGAAAACGATAGATGCGAAAACGTAACAAAGCAATATGATCGATGGGACTAGATAAAAAGAACGACACACACGGAAAAACGATGGATCCCAAAACGATCGATCGAGATTCCACTATATATATATATATATATATATATATATATATATATATATATATATATATATATATATATATATATATATATATATATATATATATATATATATATATATATATATATATACATATATATATATATATATATATATATATATATATATATATATATATATATATATATATATATATATACATATATATATATATATATATATACATATATATATATATATATATATACATATATATATATATATATATATATATATATATATATATACATATATATATATATATATATATATATATATATATATATATATATATATATATACATATATATATATATATATATATATATATATATATATATATATATATATATATATATATATATATATATATATACATATATATATATATATATATATATATATATATATATATATATATATATATATATATATATATATATATATATATATATATATATATATATATATATGTCGGACTTTGCTCTCACGCCCGATCTATTAAACGTAATTTCGACCTCTTTGGAATCATCATGCAGTCAGGTAGTGGTCCGGTGGCGAGGACATATCAAATCTTAAAACTCCATCAAGCCCTCAAGATGTTGACACAGTATCCATAGAACAGTCCAATTGATTTTACAAACAACTTTATTTAACTTCCAATTAATTACTCAGCTCCAAATCGATATTATTACGCCCCATTCCCCTTTATAATCTGTGAACCTAATTGTACACGTCTGCTCCCTTCCTAAGTCACCATGGCTCTGAAAGTCTTCGTTGTTTCCAACCTTAAAACCGACGCTTAGGCCATCTGCACACGGAGCGACTGAAAGGAAACTGAACTGGTTAGCGATTGAAATTGCTTATCGGTTGCAAACTCGTTAGTGATGTGGCTCCGCACACGGGCCTACTCAAAAGTGATTCAAATCAATAGTTTGCGACCTGTCATGGCAGGAAGAACTTCATTATTCCGGGCATTTTTTAGTTAAATTATTATGAGAAATTAATTTATTTTAAAAAATTGTCAAAATAGATTGTCTTTAATCAATCGTTTAAAAATGGACTGTACATATGGGCGCACATATTCCATACAACAAAAAACGTTAGAATTTCATTTCATCGCTAGGCAGAAGTCATGTGACTCTCGTGTTCGTCATTTGGCAGCTTGCCAAAAGATCGGCTGTAACATAGATTGTGTAATAACACGCACAATGCAAGAGAAACTGGTGGCTGAAGTTGCTAGCGACTCGACACGTTGAGTTGCCTGCGACTGATTACAAACGCGTTGCTGATGGGTTTGTAACCAGTTGCGCCGTGTGCGTGGCTCCATTCAATTACATAGGTTACGACTCATCACGGACTGGGTTGTGATTGGAGTCAGTTATCAGTTTCTTTTGAGTTGCTCAATGTGCAGACGGCCTTAGTGACACTCATTAATTATTCATTTCGCCATATCGAATGTTCTTTTAGCTGAACTCAGCATTTCCTTTCTTAGCTCCAGCTTCAAGGCTACGTCTACCTAAAATCCTCTCTGAGGTTCTTCGAAATTGAATCAAGCCGACCCATTAATTCTATTTTCACTGAAATACATTGCGCCGCTTATTTGAACTCCCAGACATTTTAATTGTTAAATCCTATATTTTAATAACTAAAATCCCGTTTTAAGGTCGCGCGATCGCCCCCCCCATATTTAATAGCCTTACACTTACACACACACACACACACACATATATATATATATAGCGTAGTTTTTGGTACACGAAATCTAATTAGACCTGGGTCAACTGCTTAAATCCGATTCTGAACGGATACAAACATCTATACCAATGGTGAGACTCGAGCCCACAAACCTTTGGTACCGAATGCCACGCCCTAGCCATTCTGTCATCGCCCTGCACACATACACACACACACATATGTGTCTATGTGTGTGTGTGCATGTGTTAGTTAGTTATGTCAAAATATACTCCTCATTCCTTAACGTATAAAACTCAGTCAATTTGACCGATTAATTGCTATTTTTTTAACCCCAGTTAAAATGCCCGCAATTTTTATACACTCATGGACAAAAAAATTAGCGCACCAAGAAATAATGGCGGGATCGTAACGAAACTTGAAATGAAGGTACATGTCGGGGAGATATGCAAATGATTAGAAATGCAGCGTGATTGCGCATTACGTATAGCCGGTAGAGGGCGTTGAACATCGTACTCTGTGGAGTATAAAACAGGTAACCAAAGCTTGTTTGAGTGTGCTGAATCATTTACAAAGGAAGATCTGAGGTAGGCATGCCATTACGCCGTGTTCGAAGACAATATAAGCAGTTGTCGCAGTTTGAGATGGGGAGAATCGTCGGGATGATGGAAGCTGGGTGGTCAGCTAGGCGAGTAACTCGTCAATTATGCCGCTCTGATTGTGTTGTGAGGAGGTGTTGGGTCCAGTGGGCCCGAGAGATGTCATGTACACGAAGACCAGGCTCAGGACGCCCTCGACAGACCAGTCGTCGAGAAGACCGCCACATCGTAAGAAATGCACGCGTACAGCCAACTGCTTCATCGGCCGCCATCCAGGCACAGGTAGCACCTTCACTAGGGGCCTCTGTGTCTTCTCGAACCATACGAAAGCGCCTGGCTGAAGGACAGTTGGTATCGCGGCGCCCATTACGTGTGCTGCCCTTGACGCCCACCCATCGACGCCTCCGTTTGGAGTTTTGGCGCGCACGAGGAAACTGGACTGCAGCAGAATGGAACCAGGTCGTCTTTAGCGACGAATCCAGATTCAATCTCGGCAGTGTTGACAATCGTGTTCGTGTGTGGAGACCCCGTGGTGAGCGCTTCAATCCTGCCTTTCCTGTACGGCGACACATCGCTCCCACAGCTGGTGTGATGGTATGGGGTGCCATTGCCTACAATACACCGTCACCCCTAGTATTGTTCCGTGGCGCCATGACAGCCCAGCGGTATGTTCATGAAATCCTGCAACCACATGTGTTGCCACTCATGCGACGGCTCCCAGGAGCCATTTTTCAACAAGACAATGCTCGGCCTCATACGGCAAGGGTGTCACAAGACTGTCTCCGCACTGTTACTACCCTTCCTTGGCCTGCCCGATCCCCAGATTTGTCTCCAATCGAGCATATCTGGGATCATTTGGGACGACGAGTTGGGCATCCCACGAGTTTGAATGAACTAGAGGCAAAATTACAGCAAATATGGAACGAAATGTCTCAAGACATCATACAGAACTTGTATGACTCAATGTCCGATCGTATCGCATCGTGCATTCGCGCTAGAGGGGGTCCAACGGAGTATTAACTACTCCGTTCTTTTGCCTTTTTCTCTGAAATAAATTTTCCTTTTTCTTTGATTTTCTTATCATTTACTTATATCAAAGTAGTCATTACGTATGTAAAATTTCGTTTCATTTTGACGACTCCTTCTTGGTGCGCTAATTTTTTTGTCCATGAGTGTATTTACCCTCAAGCGCATTACTAGCTAGAGCTAAAAATAACCACAGGAAATAGTTAGAATTGTAAATTGTAACCATATAAGGACATAAAAGTAAATCCGAAAATGGATGAGAATGCAATAAAGCTGACTACAGGAGAGTTCTTATTAAAAACTCGGGATGTTATAAGACCTATGGTTCCTTTTCTGCATTTACTCTGCAGATAGACGATGGTAGTCCCTCGGGGAGGGTCGGGCTCAAGTCGCTCTCATACAGAATGGCTTAATAAAGATGTTTTTATATACGAAACTCTGCTTTTATAAGAATGCTGAGGATTTTATACTGTTATCTGAGACATCACAATTGGTTTTGCCCCCAACACAAGCAGGTGTATTCTGTTAAAATATTTCCTTTTTTATCAAAAGTAAATTTCCATCATAATTTAAATTCTGTGGACTAAATATTTGCAAAATATTTTTATTTACTAGATGCCGAATTATATTTTAGAATTTTTTTCCTTATAATCAATGTCAATACGCAAATATGCATAGTCCATGAAAGATGTTATTGACAAAACAACAGGTGAAAGAAATTTGCGTTTAATACGTTATCAGTTCTTTGCTAAAGTGCTCGATTTTGAATCATCAAGAAATGTCTCTACTATAGAAATATGAGTTTCAAGTCAAATATTTTATCTCTTACAATCAGAAAACTTTCATGGGGCAAAACCTGTACTCACTTTAAGAATCATAATTATTTATGGGTAGATTTGACTTCAATTTCCCTGCCGCAGCATGTGACGGGTACATTTCATTTGTCTATGATGGCAGTTTCCTAAAACTAGGAAATCGTTAAGACACATAAAGTAAGGCATTTTAATTACAGCTAAGTTGAGGAGAAAATTTCTAAAATGGGATTAAATAGGAGAAAAATCTTAATAGAATGATGTTAGATCCCAAGTTACCACGATTCCTCTACAGATCCTCTACAGCCTTTAATCGGTTCTGAAAAA
The DNA here is from genome assembly GCA_907164885.2 of Dolomedes plantarius. NCBI lineage: Eukaryota > Metazoa > Arthropoda > Arachnida > Araneae > Dolomedidae > Dolomedes > Dolomedes plantarius. The sequence continues at coordinate 98,898,037 of OU015502.1, forward strand.
AATGTGGCCGTTTAGAGAGGTGGCCGGCTGGAGAAGTTTCACCATATTTATGTGTGTGTAAAGAAAGCATGTATACTGAACTACGTGCTTAAATTCTAACTTAGACGTGTTTTTATCTAGTAATTGACAGCATTGAATAATTGCAAAATGGTGACAGTTGTTGTCTAAACTTAGTTCTGTACCAGAACCGTTAGTTCTGGTACAACAAAAGGTCGGAGCCACCTTAGATGTTCAACGATTAACAACTCTGACTTCTCAGAACTTCGTATTGCGAAGCCCCTTTCTTGGGATCGCAAAACGTACAGTAGAAATTCTTATGGAAGTTGGATAGTTTTAAGTGATATTTTAACAACGTTAAGTTGAACTTTGACACACTGCTCTGGAAAGATTTCGGCAAGCTTACAATGTCATAGCTAAGATTTTCACAAGTGCGTGTTGTGTACTAAAATTCCACGAATTTTACACGACAAAACATATATGCAGAACGTGAAGAAAGGAAAATAAAAAGTATGTTGTGCAAAAATTAAGTCACTTCAGGGAAGAAAAGAAAGTCAAAGAAACATAGAGGTTTATTTACAAAGTGTTATATGAAAGTAAACAGATTAGAATAAAAAGCGTATCTATCTATCTGTCTCTCTGTCTGTCTCTCTCTCTCTTTCTCTCTCTGTGTGTGTGTGTGTGTGTACTAATAACGCCATAGCAGTTTTAATTCTATTTCAATCTTCTCTATAATATTATATAACTAATTACAACGTTCTTTCTCTCTGCTAATGAACTTCACCTGGGCATATGATACCACAGTGGGCCACGTCGTAAATGGGGGAGTACACCTTTGCACGCGCAAAAGTACACTGATTGTACTACCAAGCTTAACGTGTTGTCAAACAGTTAATTTGTCATTAATTTAAACCATTTTTTAGGGTGAATTGTATAGAGCTTTATCTATTAGAAAACAAAAGCAGAATTTTGGGGAGATTATTATAAATTATTTTATGTAAAAAAAATACTTAATGTTTTATGAAAAATTAATCTTAGGTCAATGCATGGTGAGCAGATAATTTTAAAAACTATAAGAGATATATATTAAATTATTTGTATATATTCTATCCATAGGCTATACTTTAATCTACACCTCAAATAATTACCATATTTCACATAAAAATATTTTTTCAGTCAAATGTATTGTAATGTACAAAAAATATCATAATTTTTAAAAAAAAATATTTCTGTAAAAAAATTTGTAATATGTACTTACTTAAATTTAGATAGAAATTGTATAAAGATACAAGATATAGATGTATACAAAATTTTAGCAATTTGCAACGATTAGTTTTGAAAAAATAGTGCGCACAAGTTTGAAAATAACAGTTTTCAGAAAACGCCATTTAAAGTTTAAATTTTCAATGAATTTCTTTACTATTAGCTTTATACATTTGGCCATAAAAGCGGTTCTAATTGTAATATCGACTTCATTTTTTCTCCAAAAGATTCCCTATATTCCATTTTTCAAAATTAAATCATAATAAAAAATTGAGTTTTTTGAAACTTTTAAGGTGTACTCCCCCATAAACAGAAACAAAATTTAATATATGCTGGAGTGAGCGTCGATTGTATGGAGTTTAGGATTGAATCAGGGATTGATTGGACGCTACTGACCATTCTTCCTATTTGTAAATATGTGAATAACTTCTTCTCCCTTACACATCGTATAATATGTTGAACTGTTCAATAACCATCATGTGATTTAAGTAATAAAAGCATTATTCAATTTAAATTATTTAATTGATTTGGAGTTTTAAGTGTCCAAAGACCGACTACCAAACCGAATGAAGGTTTGGCTGCCTTCTGGGATATCGTTGTTAAGTGTGGTCCATAGATGCGGCACTTCATATATATATATATATATATATATATATATATATATATATATATATATATATATATATATATATATATATATATATATATATATATATATATATATATATACAGAACGAGAGAGAGAGGGAGAATATTTGAATATAAATATACCAGTCTATAATCTTCCCAAAACAAAATTGATACAGGAGTATTTTAATGACCATACTTCCCCAGTTACGTGCTATAGTCTGTTCATTCAAATGAAATGGGAAAAAATCTAACAGTGTAAACTGATAAAAAACATGAAGGAATATCAACTTCAGATCAGAAGAGGAAGTCGAATTTAATGATAACATCGCTTTATCATACGCAATCCTTTATTTACTGATAATGTCGGGACAGTCAGTAATGAGATGTTTTAGGAATAAGATTTTAAAAAAGCAGGAAAGAAGAGTTTGGGGACCCCGAAATATATTGGCTACTAAATTATTAATTACGTAAATTTATGCATCTTAATACATTTTAAATCGCTCTTATTATTTATATATTAACTTTTTATTTCTAAATATTTTTATATTTGTAAATGTGCTATAACGCAAAATAAAAATGTGGTATCTTTCTCTTGGTAACCACTAGGCAGAACCCATGTAGTTATTAAGGTGAATTAACTTGCAGGTTTTCTCACTAGTATCTTAGATTAGACCTATTGAATAAAATGTTTACAAAGAATATAACAATTTTCTCTATATTCAACTTACTAGTCGAAGAGCAATTAGGCAGATTTAACCTTTAACTTTTTACCTTTTATAATAAGAATAAAACCTTTATAAAAGGAATTATTTTTATACCTTTTATAAAATGAATAAAAAGATTTGAAAAAGGCATAAAAGAGGCAATTAGGCAGATTTTTAGGCAGATTTGACCTTTAACTTTTACCTTTAATTATTTATTTGTATACCTTTATTAAATTAAATAAAATGTTTACAAGAACGTAAAAAAAATTTTCTATATTTAACTTATTAGTCGAAGAGCAATTAGGCAGACTTTTAGGGAGATTAACTTTTAACTTTTTACCTTTTTGAAGGAATCAAACTTTCCGCACAAAATCACAATTTTACCCTTATTTTCCATTAGCAGTATGGATACAGATGTTAGTTTTTTTAATATTAATCATAAATGCAAAAATATATGATACTTATTTATATTACAATATTTCATTTTTTATCGTAAAGTTTTAAATTATATTTCAAGGTAATTCTTTCTTTGTAATTTATAAATCTGTAAAAATTGCAAATCTGGTGGTAAAATTTCTCAGCCACCTAAATGTCTTCTATCCGATTAATAAAGGCTTAGATCTAACCCAATGAGTGAGTGGAGTTCCAAAGTCTTAAGGATTAACATTAAATTGGTCTAATTACTTACAGCTGTGCTCAAACAGAATTTAAAGTTCCGTACGGAGGTGGTCCCTAGTGATTTGATATTCAAAACCTCTGTGACTTATAGTTAGAACCCCTCAAATAAGCTAAACAGATTGTGGCTAAATATGCCTGATAGTTTACACTGGAGCTCTTGAGCAAAATATGGACCTGTAAAGAGAATAACATAATGACTTAATGACCAGAGCATATATATTTGCAATTTGAATTAATTCCAATTCTGCCAACAAAATATTTTAAAAACTGTATACGGAATTGGAAATGATAATTGAAATTTTGCAAATGAATTAACACATTTTTCAGTATATTTAGCATGATATATAATTTATAAATTGAAGAATTATTTTTGATTATTTGGCTGCAGCTACATATGAGACGATTAAAAATATTAAATGAATGCTGATTATCAGACACTCTCAACTAAAAATGCTATATAAATTAATATAAATGCTATATATACTGAATTTTTTACCCTCTGTAATGCTTAAATCCATTAATATATTATAAGGTTAAAAATAATTTCCCCTTGTTTGGAATTTCAACTTAAATTTACGGTCAATATTTCACGTTACATTTAAATTCAAATGACCTGGATAATTTTGTATCTGTAAGTGTGAATTCGATTAAATGACTGGAAAAGAAATAACTAAACTACACAAGTTAACGGCGAACAAAATATTCAGAGAGAAAAAGTATTTTTCAGCCATCTGTAGATGATTGGCTAAAGAAAGCAGAACAAGGAAACAAATGTATTATGAACAATTCTTTTTTTAACTTCATTTATATTATTTCTGTTAAAGAAAAACTAAAGAAAGCAGTAATGACAATGTGATAACTAAATGCCTAGGATCTTATATCTTAAATATTGAGTCTTTCATCGATTTTTCCACTAAGATAAGATTAAAAAAATGGTGCTACTTAAAATTTTAATATTAAAGTTTTCTAAACGTTGAGTATTGCATATACCATGTAGCACCGAATCAACAAACGACAAAAGGCCTGTAAAAATAAGTAAAAAGTTTCTTTTCCTTAAATAATGTTTGGAAAAAATTGAAACGGTTTTATGAGAGGGAACGTGTACAAAAATTCAACATTAAAACTTTATCTTCCTTTATTTTACAAAACGAAATTTTACCTGTAAATGAAAATTAACCATTTTCAAAGAAATCTGTATTTCAATCGTATTGTGTATTTCAATTCACGACGTTGATTTCCCGTAGGGAAAAAATAATTTGAAGTGGATGCCAGTTGAACGTCTCCTTGCATCTAATATAACAGTACCCCAGTTCAAAATACCAGGAATTTAAAACTTTCATTGTCAAGGAATAATTATCCTTTTAAGACACTTAATCATATATTAGTGGCCCTAGATTTACAAAATAGGTCACATTCGTATTACAATTGCTGATTAAATTTGACTTTGAGGCATGCATGTCTATATGTCCACCTATTAATTGAAATTATATTACACAAACTAAAATTAGCTTCTATGCGTGGTTCGTTATCTTTATTGAATTATGTTTTTGTTGTTTATCAATGCGGGGCACTGGTCCGTGAAGACACTCGCAAAAAATCCGCGAGAATCTTTGCTTGCTTTCAACGAGGGCACCTCAATTTTGACCGAACATCTCCAGAGGCATCATCTAGGAAAATCGCACGTTTCCCACCCTTTCTCTACTCATGGAAGGACTTTCCGATATATGGATTTAACGTGTTAACATCCATCTTAGACACGAATGTACCAAAGGACCATAGGAAAAACTGCGTTCCCTGTGCCAAGCCCTCTAACGCAGATATTTCAGATATTGCCATCGGGGAACCTATTTGCTTCGAAGAGTGAAATGGTGTGAGTTAATTGGTCGACTCCAGGATCCTCCAGTTGGCTTCACCTAAGTGAAACAGTGTTCAGTGTGGTCAGATCTTGGGAGGGTGAAGGTTTTGGCTATCTGTAATCTGGATTTCAATTGGCCGAGAGGAGAAGAAGGGAAGAAAGTGATTGGTTAGTAAACAGACAATAGATTCATAGTTCAAAATCCGTGAGTTTAATCACTATAGCTTGGAGCTTCTTCACGAAAGAATCTGCTCCACAATTATGAGAGTGTTAAGACTATGGCGTTCGTCTTTATTTGTACCGAGTAACCTCAGTTCCAAGCCTGACGATCTACCACTAGGCTACTTCAGACCCATAAGTGACATATTATCGTTTTTATCATAACACATGCTACCGTTTAAAGACACAAATGTGGACGTACAATTAGATTCAATTATTGCATATATCAAAGACGTAAAACTTGGTAAAAATGCGTGGACATATCCACGCATAGCAAATAAACGCAAAATATAGCAAATAAACGACAAGGTAAATCATTTGAAGATGTGATCATTTGGGGATTTATCTGGACCTATCTGTCCTAGACATGACACAAGTATTTAATGGCAGTCGTCGAGTTTCAAACCGAGCGCCCCCAGTTTAAAACCCAACGCGCTAACACTTGGCTACCTCGGGCCTATTATTGAACTAATTCGTGCATGTCTTAATGTCAACCTCTAAATTTAATTTATTTTATCACATATTAAAATTTTCTTTTATCCCTGTTAAATTGCTCCATATTGTCTTGAGGTTTTATTTGTATATGTATTCATTGAGTCTTGAAAGATATCAACTTTCGCAAATATTTGCACTATTCCTACTCCTGCGTGATCTTTAACTCTATTGGTTTTACCTCCTCGCTTCATATGTAAACTGACATTTTCCCCTCCCACTCATGCATTTTTCCTTTTCTTCTCCCACGTGAGTATTCACCTTTGATATATGTACTATTGTATCTCTAGTCACCTTTTTGGTACTAATGATGTGTTGGCGTCCTAGTCTATTACACATTAACATTCAGCTACCACAAAATGTATGTATGTTTATATGAAAGTATTAATTCGCGTATATATATATATATATATATATATATATATATATATATATATATATAATGCTAATGATTAATAGAATAGCAATTATTTATGAAACTTTATTTAGTAATAGGAAATTCACTTTCATTTATTTGCTACTTATCAGACTTAGTTTATATATATGTTTATTCTTTGACAGAAAAGGGCCGCAAGGAACGCCGGGATTCTATAGAATTATGTATATTAAATTCCACACTTTAAATCTTTGTTAAAATGTTATTTTACATTAATTCGAATTGTCTATTTCATTTCTTGATGTATTTATGTGCGTGTAAGTGGCAAACCTGTAATTAAATTCAAACGTATCTTCATTAATATAAATTACATTTTACAACCTGTTAGTGCATGAACATAAGGAAAATTCCATAATTTCTGTCCGATGTCCCCTAAACCCAATATCTGGTATTGTTGCCATTGTTTTAATGCCTCTTGGGCGGAAATTTCAGACCAGGTCCATACAGGCTTCGGGCTGATAAATGCGGCTTCGGTTTATATAGAACCACAAAGGTCGGAGTTCGTCGGTGTAGTCGCCATCTCTATTTTGGCTGAACACCCCCAGGAGTGACAGCTGGGGGGAAAAGTACCCTCCCCCACTCTCTCTGACAAGTATTTCAGAAAGGGTCCATATTGGCTAGGGGGCTAAGTTGTTCGGTTCTAGTTTGTAATGGCACCACAATGGTCGGAGATCGATTTTGTTAGCTGACACTTCAAGTTTGACCGAGTAACCCTGGGGTCAAACCTGGGGGATCGTACCCTCTCCCACATTCTCTGACATCATAGAGGGACTTTATGGTCCCCGGAACCTTTTCAAGGGCGGTGGTCCACTTTTGGACAGCCATTTTTCTCGTCCTTCTTTCACTTGCATTCAATGTATTCTAGTTAAATGAGCAGGAATATGTCTTGTGCTGCCATCTATTATCAGTTTAAGGAAATAAAATCATTTTAAACCTTTAATTGGAAAAAGTTTCAAGATTTTTGAGGTTAAAAAATGAGAAAAAAACGTGCACTGTGTAAACGGTGGGGTTTTTTGCCCTTGAAAGGGTTAACGTGACCAGATCCGGCGTAGACATGGATGTATTTGATGGCACTTGTCGGGATTCGATACGAGCACCCTCAGCACTGAAAGCCGGCTCGTTTCTGCATGGCTACCTCGAACCCACCTAATAACTCAACACTGTAAACTATTTTTATAGTAAGCCCATTTTGCTGGAGCTCTCCAAGATACTTACATTTCCGATAACCAAGTTTGTGTCTAGTAGTTTTAAACTGTCATTAATTTAATTGTCGGATATTTGTTTGAAATTTAACAACTGCTTGATGTGAAATCAGATTTCACAGTGTACGAGAACGTAAATTTTATTAGGGGACGTTCGCTGAGATCAGCAGCAGGCCAGACTTCGATCTTCGAGAACACTAAACTTGTGAAGCCCGTGTACTAGTATCTGTGTACATTGCAGGTGTTCTCTGTGTACCTTGTATGCAAGTGATCAGTACGTTTATAATTTTTGAGATTAAAAAGACAGCATTAATCTGGACTCATTAACAAAAGTGTTGCAGTGAAAGAAAAAAAATGAAAATGAGGAAAGATGTTAAATCAAAATATGCTGTCCGAAGGTAAGGATCAGTAATTAAAATAATATGTATCAGATTTAAGGTAATTAATAGAATATGTTAAAACATTATGTTACTGGAAAATTTCACGGATATTGGGAAATGTGTGAAAGCACGCCATTTTCTTGTAGCTGAAAAGGTGATCTGCGAATGTCCTCCAATTTTAACAAGAATTGGTAGACATAAACTATTACAAATGTACAGCGAGCCGATTTTGATTCAGGTCTTTTCTGAGAAAAGGAAGTTTTTCGAGGTCAAAGACTGCACTTACCAGCTCAGAAAGTAAAAGTCTTAAAAACATAAAAATTGATAATTAGGAATTAATTTATTGTCAACTGTGAATTAATTCATTTCATGTCACTGCTTTCCTGACATGAATGTAGAATCTACCGCTGATTCGCTTAATGACGGGGAAACTGGCGACAAAATCATATGATGAGAATAAATATGCTAAGAATATGCCGATGAGAATGAAATGTAAATTTTATAACATGTAAGAATTCATCATGTTAAAATTTATAATGCTTATGAATGCGTTTAAATATAAGGCTTATAGTAACACCAAATATATTAAAGAAGAATGTTTAATAAAGATGCGGGATTGTTACTCACAAATGTGCCCTATGTTTTAAAACTAAGAATACTGTTGTTTCTGATTGTTCCATAGAGGTAGCGGTGCATTTTTTTGTGATTTTACCCCATTAGAGCAAACAACAACACATTAGAGCAATGTCTTACTATAGGATAGGACGGGTTATAGTAAAATACATTGTAATAACTTTTACTATAGCCTGTGGTTTGGGCAAACTTTTTTTCGACTTCGACCCATTCTCTTTATATAAAAAATCCCTCGACTCCAGAGAAAAAGTTTAATGTTTTTTTGATTTTTTTTAAGAAAATTAGAAATATATTAACAAAAAATAAAAAATCAATGAGCAAATTTTGATATACTATTTAAAAAAATTAATGAACTGTAGATTTTTGGGTTAATATTTACTTGGTACAGTAAAAAAAATAAATAAATAAATAAAAAATAAATGTCTTGATTACCTTCTAAGCTTGTTTTTGAGAAATCTCTCGTGACTAAAACTTCATGTTTGCACAGTAATGCTTAATTGTATTTCATTTAGGTGTAAATTTAGGAAAAATTAGTTTTCAAAATTATTAAATACTGAAAATTATAAAGTTCATTTATTGAAACCTCCGTAAAAATCGCGGTAATAGAGACATTTCATTGAAACTGTGTGGCAACATAGAGCATCAGATGCTGCGATAGTACAATAGCGGCTTTGACTTGGCAGTTTTAGCTCTCTTGCTAATCAGTCGTGAATATGTTTCGGCAGCTGCCTGTGGCGTCCAAATTTGAAGTGCATGAATCAATCCGCTTCCTGTGGGCAAAAGTTTGTGACTTCACTGACATTTATTGGTAGTTGCACGAAGTGTACGGTGCTAGCGCAGCATCGCGCCAAGCTATCGCCAAGTGGTATCACTCATTCGAGAATTGGCCGTACAGATATCGGGGATAAGTTTCTTCAACTTCGGCGACAGATCAGAACGTTGCACGCGTAAATGAACTCATTCTTCAAAACAGACGTGCCACGGTAGACGAGAACGTCTCGTCTATTGACTGACCGACACAAAGTGCAACGATTTGAAAGTGCTCTAGCATTTTATCTAACGTTATCACCAGGAAAGTAATGTTTTTTGGGACTAAATAGGGACCGGTGACGAGACTTGGGTTCATCACTCGCACCAGAAATTAAACGCATCTTTCTCGAAAGAAATGCCGAATAGTTCCATTCCGCAGGGAAGATGTTGCTGGCGCTGTTTTTAGATAGAGAATGTGTAGTACATACCGAATTCTTGCCGAATGGTGCCACAAGTAATGCAGCGTTTATACTGTGAAACCCTGAAGTGGTTGCGAAGTTGCTTAAAAATCGACAACCTGGTAAACTTTCAAAAGGCTTTGTGCTCTTGCATGATAATGCAAGACCGCATTCGGCGACTCTAACGAGGGATCTTTTGAAAAAGTTTAGGTGGAAAAGGGTGGAATCTTGTTCCATTTGACTTACACGTCTTCGATCCCATGAAAAATGAATTTGCAACGCGACGATATCACTTGGATGAGGAGGTAAAAGTTGAAACCCAACAATGGTTATGACACATTGGACTTCAATTCTTCGCTGATGCCATGGAAAAACTGGTGCCACGCCTCAACAAATGTTAAAATAAAGGAAGTGATTACATCGAGAAATAGATTATGTATTACACTTTTATGTTAGTAAATCTTTGTTCTATAATGTCAACATGGTTTTGATTTTTCCAACCATTTTTACTAACTTTTTGACTGGCAAGTGTATAAAAAAAAGAAAAAAATTAGCCTTTTCTATTTTAAATTGCGGAAAGGTTTTTTTTTTTTATTACGTAAGTTCTTCATTTGCTGATAAAAATCAGGGGTTTTAGATTCCGCTTATGTATATAAGAGCGTAAGTATATAACCATAATTTTGTGATAATGTTCTCTCTTTATAAATGAGAACGCAGGCGGAAGCAATTTCGTCTTATGTGAATGGATGATAACTTACGCATTATGCCTTGATATTTTCCCTAAAGTATAGAGATTACTATGACAAGCCTTCACCGCAATCTCATTACTTCAGAACACGCTGCAAAGTATCTTTAGTGAAGCTAAAGTACTTATAGATCATTTATAACAACAGTATTTAATAACGAAAATGGAAAAGAATGCATTTTCTTGCATATTACTTTTCTGCATTTTATGAACTTAGTATGGTCATTATACATACTTTCCGTGCATTTGTTACTTTAATAAAATTGGAAATGTCGTGCGGGGTAAAACAGCGTTTCTAATATATCTGATACCTTTAAATTAAGGCAAAAATTGTAAATAAATGACTAAAAAGAAAATATATAAAAGGAATAAGGATTAACATAACACAACTCAATGTATTATTTCATATGATTTAATGATAACGATATTAAAATATTATCTAACATAAAATACATCAGATGAATAATATTTCTCTAATTAAATACAAGAATTTCAATAATTGGTAAAATGTGAGCAACCATACTGATATAAATATATATTCTAAGGATTTCTCTTCGATACTTCTTCAAAAGTGATTTGATATTATTAATACCTAGAAAAACCAAGCCAGCCAAAGCGATTGGCTCTAACATCGGTAAGAACAGGTATATATTAACTGTTGGTGGTTTTAATGTTAACAGTGTAATTCATAAAAGATATATCAATATATATATATATATATATATATATATATATATATATATATATATATATATATACCTTATGTTAAAAGTTTCATTTTTTGGGAATTTTCATGTAATAGAAAAATGCTTAAAGGTATAATTTTACCTTTTAATAATACAGGGCCATCGAAAAATGTTCGACACATTTCAAAAGCTCATAATTTTAAAATAAACTGAGCAAACGCAATAATATTCTTTTCAAACAACTTGGCAAGTGTCTAAGATTTCTAAATGTATCTGGTACGCAACCATGACATTGAGCTTTGCGCAGAAGCGATGCAAGGTGGAAGAGGTTTTCGTCCGGCTTTCCGTCAATGCAATGGCGACCGTTCAGGAGAAAGCTCAATGTGTGTTGTGGATAGCGGAGTACAAATCTGCTAAAACAGTTCAGCGAAATTACCGTCGTGTTTATCGCAAGCAACCACCTCTTGGGCTTTCTCCTGAACGGTCGCCATTGCACTGACGGAAAGCTGAACGAAGACGTCTTCCACATCGCATCGCTTCCGTGCAACTTTCAACGTCACGGTTGCGTACCAGTTACATTTAGAAAACTTGGTCACTTGCCAAGTTGTTTGAAAGAGTATTATTGCGTTTGCTCAATTTATTTTTGAATTATAAGCTTTAGAAATGTATCCAATATTTTTCTATTGCCCTGTATAAAACTATTATGGATTTTCAAATGCCTATTTATAAAACATATATCCCTTTAGTAAAATTATTTCGTGGACACCCTTTATCTATATATATAAAACAGTTCCGTAACTGACCCATTCATTCATTCATTCATTCACTGACTGACTGACATACAACGCACAGACCAAACCGCTGGACCTAAAGGGCTGAAATTTTGCATGGCGATTCTTCTTATAGTGTAGGGGTGCACTAAGAGAGATTTTTGAAAAATTCTTCTTAGATTTGTTTAAATTAAATTTTTAAGCTGTTTTTTTTACTTTTTTTAAGTTTGCATTTAAAATAATAATTTGAGGGTTATAAAATTTATATCACGAGAAAGATCATAAAAATTCCTTTAAAATGAAATCATTTTCGAATCTTTACCTCCATTTTCTGATTTTAGGTGAATTTTTAAAGATTAGTTTTTAGAATTTAATTTATTAAATGCTGATCACGTGACTTCTTTTTCTGGTACTTTAAATAAATTTATCGTCACGTGCATAAAAACTAAATAGACAAAAAATAATTTTTTTTTCTTGCTAATGCGGCAGACGATTGGCCATTATCCAAAAAAATATTAAAATACAGTAAAAGAAATGTTCTAGAAACTGTACTATATTAACTGTACTATATTCTTTAGTATTCTTTATATTAGATTTAATTTGAATATCTTCTTCTACATTATTTTGTCTATAAAAATATCCCTTACGATTTTTTTATAAACATATATATATTTTACATCAATTATATACATTGATCGTCGTATTTATTATATATATATTGGCATTAATTGCATACATTCACCGATGTTTTTACTTTGAATGTACTCCGTAGCGAAGTGCGGGTTTTCAGCTAGTTTAAACATATAAATTTAGATGACAAGAGAATTTCTACGTACATTGTCCGAATCACTTTACCATATTTTTTTCAGACACTCTTGCCTGTCCCTATACGGCAATCCATAACTTTGCTTCAATGATTTGGAGGAGTACTTGTAACATCTGGATTTTTCATTTGGACTTCCAGGAAGAGTGGAGCGACAGAGCCCAATTCTTCTTCGAATAACATGGGTTCGGTGATGTGGTAAACAGGTTAGCCTTTTGGTATGTATCCCTCCCATTTTTATTTCAGACAACTCCGTCAAAAAAGTGATGGATCAGACATGGGATGATGGGTGAGGATTGTGTATCTGATAAAATATTCTAACACAAATTTTATGTGGCTTCAGTTAGTCTAGTGATAGGGTTTCGGTGAGGGTGCTCGGATCAACACCCTCAAGCGCCATTAAATAACCCCTTGACTAGTACGGTTATAGATACGTTAATTCGTAGACTGGAAAGTCCATCTATGAGGTCAGAGGGAGTGGGAGAGGATACGATCCCCCCAGCGGTTGCCTCTGGTGGTGCTGGATCAAAATTGATGTAGCCCCTTTGTAGTAAGCGTATATGAATATGCTTTATCTTTAGGTAGTGTTCTAAATTGTTAGGAACTACCCAAGGGCGGCTGTCAGTTACAGATTTACGGTAGGCACTTTAGGCACCAGTTTACCACAAGGAGGTATTGTACAAAGCTCTACCATGTAGAGAGGTCATAAAACATCGGGAATTGAAGAGACAGTTATAAAGCCGAGTTCGAAGGTCAAGGAGACAGACGAAGTCCGATGAGAAAGTGATCCAGAGAGGGGCAGGCGCCAGAACTGATTAGAATGTGACACGGACACTTAATATGCAGCTAATGCAGCGAATAGGATTGAGAACGTAACGTATGAGCGGAATGACCCATCCCTCATCTCGGTGAGTAAGAGTTACGAGCGAAAGGAAATCTGAGAGGTGCCGCAGCGAATAATAATAAGAAAGAAATATTTATACCGTTTTTTTGAGATTTTCAAAATAAGTCCCTATTAAAAAAAGAAAAAATAATAATAAGCTGCACCAGCGTGAACGACAAGCACAAGACAAAAAAAAAGAATCAGTACCCAACGAAGTGTACGAATAAAAAGAAAGAAGTTTCAACAGCGCGACGAAGGACATGTGAAGTAATGAGTGAGGCTAATACTGAAAATCCACTGCCGGAACGAATGCAAGGAATACCTTCCGATATTTGCGATTAGATGAAGGAATCAGCTGAGATCATAATTCAAAGACGAGAATCAACTACGAGACGATAATAGACAGCTGATGACCAACGACCGCTGATGACAGAAATTCGGACAGACATAGAGCAACCCAAAAGAAATTCGTAAACGATTACCGACCAATGCAATCCCGAACTCTTTTTAGTAGAACTCTTTTTAGTGGTGTGTGGTGCCTTACGTACGATAATCGGACGAATTGTTTACAAACGGATATAGTGACTGTATTAACGGGCCCAAGCTACAATTACAGAAGACCCAGGGTGAGAATCTTTGATATTGTTACCTTACTCGCTTAGTTGCATTTTCGCCAGTTGTCCGCAAGGGTTTGCATTTACTTGTATATGTTGAATTTTATGAAGTGGAATGTTGAGTGATTGTATAATATAATTTATTAGTAGTATGAATTTCAGCTATATGCTATGTTAATATTATTGAATGTATATTTGTAAATAAATGTAAATATGTACAAAACCAGTTTCTTATTTGAGAGTTGTACCCATTATATTTAGCTGAATGGTCTGGGGCAGAAATTGGTCGCAAAGTAATAAACTATCGATCACGACCTATTAAATCCCATAAGGGGTTATTACACCCTGGCTAAATGACCCCGACCTTTGTGGTGCCGCTATAAACTGTAGCCACACCCCTCACCCCTCTAGCCTATTCGGACCTAGTCCCGAATACTCTCGGCCAGGGGGAAATAGAAACAACAACACAAAAATAGTTCTTCCAAGTACGTACTGAGAAATACTATATAATGATGCAATTCTGTAAGCCTAACTGAAATTCCGGAGCTTCGATTGCAGTTATAGTCAGAGAAAAATAAATGAAAAGAAACAAAATATTTAACTTTTTTAAATATAGAAATTCACTTGATCTTATGACCCAGATGAACCTGATGAAGTGGATTATTTTATCAGTTGAAACTTTAATGTCTCAGAAAATAAAATATTCCAGATTATAGATTTAAACGTTTAAAAAAATACATTAAACCTATTACAAATAGACTGTATCTGAAAATTTGTTATACTCTACAGAAACGATGATTTGGACAGTGGAAAATGTCAATATAAAATTTCAGTCGATTATCAGAAGGGCACAACGGAATAGTCGAATACCTCTGGAGAATTTTCTTGTTGACACTCTCAATATCTCCACATTTTTTTATCAGTGCTTCAAGGTCCATAGATAATCTTCCTAACATTTCATTCCTGTATAAATCCATCTCAGGAGCATTGAGAGAAACTGAATATCTGAAATTTAATGCATGAAAAGTTTCAGAAGCACCTCAAAGTGCGTAAAATGTCAAATATGCAGGGGAAAGAACAAGCTGAAACTGCATTTCCTTCGTGCCGGAATGATGGTATAAAAATACTTCAAGAATGCAATATTTTCAGGATCTTAAGTAAGCAGTCTATTTTTTCGATATTTTTGGCAAAGAATGATGGTTTTTGTATTCACATTTACTATCTTTGCATTAAAAAATATGACATTGTCCTGGGTCATGAAACATGTATTAAAGGCTGGAGCATTCATTTAATAGTTTAGAGCAGTGGTATGCAATCTTTTTGCAATCACGACCCTTTTTCTTTAAATAAAAAATCCCTCAACACCCCTTCTCCTCCCCCAATAAAAAATTTTGGTACTAGGCTTTTTTTATAGAAAAATATTAACAAAATATATAAATAAGAAATAAGAAATTTTGACGAACTATTTTAAAAATCAATAACTGTAGATTTGGGCAGTGTTGCCAACTTGGGGGTTTTCCCCCCAAATTTGGGGGTAAGTTAAATGAAAAGGGGTGTTTTTAAGGGCCACAGTTTTTAGGGGAATTTGGTGGGGGGAACATTTTTTTAATATTTTGTACAATCGTCACACGTTTTCTTATTAGATTATAAGTTCCATATGTCAAATGTTAATAAACCTTCATTTCATTATGTGTGTATTTTCTATTTATTTCAATTTATCTCTCAAAGAGGATGTCTATTTGGAACCAGAATTTCTTTTTGGAAGGTCTAGGGGGATCTCAAGTTGGCGTTAGGAGGAAACAGGGGGATTTCGAGATGGCGCTAGGGGAAGGCACTTCGTAGGGGTTGGCAACACTGGATTTGGGGTATATATCTACCCTGCATAGTAACAATAAAAATATGTCTTTTTTACTTTCTGCACCTGTTTTTGGCGAATCTCATGTGACTAAAATTTTATTTTTAAATATCAATGTGCACTTAAATTAGATAAAAATTAAGAAAAATTAAAATTATAAAAGATAATAATTTCAAAATTACAAGGGACATATTAAAACATTGGAAATAATAAACTTCATCTATTTATATAATGCCGGACGAGGTCCGAAAGGCTAGGGCTCTGGCTTTCGGTAGCAAAGTCTGTGGGTTCCATTCCCACTCTTGGCATGGACCTGTTTAAAGCGTTATTTAACTATACCATATAATATTTTGTAACACATTAAAATATAAATAAAATATCAAAAATGTTTAATTATAGAAAATTTAAAGCATGTTTTTATTTAAATAATTTAATGGGATATGAATTTACTTCAGATAATCCGCAGTCCCTCATTTTTTTCGACACGCGGTTTCCGCACCGCTAGTTTAGAAACGATGAATCCTTAAGAGATCAGTGGACGTTAAGATTATTTTTTTTACATTTTATCAGAGATATGACATTTTGTACTTATATACATTTCACCATATATATATAGAATACCTTACAAATTTCCAATCTTATCGTAATTTTAAGATTCTTTAAAAATTTAAAATTTATAAACAAAATTTTAAAATGCTCCTTGCGACTTAATTTACTTGTTGAGATATTTCCTCGATTTTTCAT
Organism: Dolomedes plantarius; assembly: GCA_907164885.2. Classification (NCBI taxonomy): domain Eukaryota; kingdom Metazoa; phylum Arthropoda; class Arachnida; order Araneae; family Dolomedidae; genus Dolomedes; species Dolomedes plantarius. The sequence goes on from OU015502.1 coordinate 98,914,854, forward strand.
TTTAATCACTTAAAACTGTTTTACAAACAAATCTGGGTATCAATTATGTAATCCCTTGAAGAATTCATTTTTGAGAGTTTTTTTTTTTCTCAACTCTATCCAGATTTTCATAAAAATTTTGCCTTTTAAAAGTTATAAATCAAATTTAATTACCTTAATGAAGTCGAATTACAAAATGCATTCCCAATTTCTTTGTAAAGAGTATCAGAATTATTCCTTATGAATTTCAAGAATTTGAACAAAAGTGAAGTCGTATGGAGCAATTAAAAAATCTATAAACGTTGAAAAATCTGTTTTGAGCAAAATAGATTTACAGTTTATTACTACACTTACCTTTATTACTTGGTAGAAGCTTCATAAATGACTTTTTACTTTGAACATCTATTTTGGTACTCTTTTCTTACATAAATAAATAAATAAATAAATATATATATATATATATATATATATATATATATATATATATATATATATATATATATACAGGGTGTCCAGCAAAGAAGTCCCTGATTTCAAAATTCAAAATCTCGAAAACAAAGATCTATAGAACAATACAACAAACGGTATATTTATAGTGAAAGCTGTAAGAATTTTATGTACTAATTTTCGTAATAGTTACAAAAGCTGCTTACAGATGACGCTGTCAGCCAAATTTACTGCAATTTACTGGCGCAGGCATCGATTGGTCTCCATATTCGCCGGACCTGAGTCCTTGTGACTATTTTTGTGGAGCACATTAAAACATACTGTCTACAGGACCCATCCCACCACGATGGACAAGCTTCAGTCGGCGATCTGTTGGGCAGCTGAATAGATTTCTGTTGAGACACTACAGGGTGTGATAGCAAATTTTATTGTTCGTTTGTGCCACCTCCGTACAGCCAATGGTGGACATTTTGAAACGATTGTGATGTAGTAATTGCAAAGACTGCTTGCAAAGAGTACAAGTTTATTTATGCATGCTGTTTATTTATCATGGCCATCACTGATGCTATAAGCAAAGGAATACAGGAAATCGACATATACAGTGGTCTCTAGAAGTACACTGCAAGCTATATGCGCATATTATTTTAAGGGAGATAGGATTGAAAATGTATAAAACCTAATAGAAAGTCATGAGATAGCAGTAAACTTACACTGGGTTAAAGCCCACTGTGGCATTAATGAAAATGAGATGGTAGACGCAGCAGCTAAACAAGCAACAACACTGAATGAAATCACAGGAAATTATAAATTAACTAAAGAACAGATTAAGAATAAAATTAAGAATTATTACATAAATATATGGCAAGAAAATTGGGAGAGAAGCAGTGTAGGAAGGAAAGTATTTGAGGTATTCCCTAGAGTTTCTACGAAAAGACTGTCGGCAGATTTCCTTGTTAATCAAGCAATAACTGAACATGGCTGTATAGGAGTCTATCAAAACAGATTTTTTGCTAAAACAGATCTTTGTGAGTGTGGCAATATACAAACTATAAAGCACTGTATATACAATTGTAGCAAATGGGCTGAAGCACGAAAAAACCTACCTTTAAGCTTTCAAGATTGGGCCCCTAGTAAATTATTTACGGATTATTATTGTAGAAGGTACATCAAGAATATTATGCAGGAACTTATGAATATACACTTCCCCCTACAAGGGGAAGGTGGATAGCCCCTCAGATTTAAAAAAAAAGACAGGTAAACGAATTGCAAAAAGAAAAACTTCGGGACCCGGTTGGGCTGGATTGCCGTCGGCATGATTAGTTTTATTATTGAAGGGCCGTATAACTTTCGGGTGTGGACGGCGGCGATATTACTTTATGCATGCTGATACGAGGTGTAGAGCGCCATCTGTTAGCAGGTTTTGTAACTATCTCGAAAATTGGTGTATAAAATTCTTACAGCGTTCACGATAAAAATACCGTTTGTTGCATTCTTCTACAGATCTTTGTTTTCGAGATTTTTAATTTTTAAATCAGGGACTTCATCGCTGGACACCCTGTATATATATATATATATATATATATATATATATATATATATATATATATATATATTTACAATAACACAATCACAATTACAAAATAAAATATTTGCTCAAAAAAATTGGCCCACGGTCCCCTTAATGTATGTACTTTATAATCGATTGCTTGTATACTATCATATGTAGTCTTTATCTGAAAAAGGAAGGGATAAGAGATACACTCCCTCTGGGCATCACGATGCCTCAAAATGTGTTAAAATGAAAAAAATATACACTAAAACTCTTTGAATGAAATTTAATCAAAAAATCGTCCGAAACTATGATACATTGATTTTAAATACACCTACACATCGTTATACGGCCGCTCTTTATACCGCATTTCGGTATAACGGCCTTTTTTAATTATGACACTTTTTCGATTTACGTCCCACATTGCTTTATTATACGGCCACAACAGCGGAAAGTGACGATGACAGCATATTATAGCTTAATGATTCATCAGGTTAATGTTCGTCGTCACATTCAAACAGTTTTTAAACATCTTATTTTATGTTTTTATTGGAACGAAGTTCTTTTACTCGGCTTACAGTAGAGTGAACTAGTAGGAATCGTCACGTGACGAAAAAGCGTTATTCCCCTTTCATAAGAGCTTTTCCTCAAGGACTCTGTGGCTGAATGGTTATCGCATCGGACTACGGAGTATCGGACTATCGCACTACGGAGCGAGAGGTCATGGTTCAAATACCCGCACAATCGCTGGCCGTTTTTATTCCCACTCATTCTTGGAATAGCGCAGTATATATTTATATATATATATATATATATATTTGTATATATATGTGTATTTATATATATATATATATATATATATATTTATATATATATATATATATATATATGTATATACATATATATATATATATATATATATATATATATATATATATATATATATTTATATATATATATGTATATATATATATATATATATATATATATATATATATATATATATATATATATATATATATATAATCAATAGAAATCTACATATTAAATCACGTTTATAGTTGAAAAAATAACGTAAGGAACTTCGTTCCTGACGAGGGTCCCCCGACCGCACAATTTTTATATGTTTACATATGTGTATATGATTTCTTTTGTTTTTAATTTATATGTTTATTTTTTTAATTTTTGTTTATTATTACATTGTTTTGTACTTTTATTTTTATGTAAACATTTTTATAGGAAATAAAAGAATAAAATACTTTATGAACTAAAAACTGTATTATTTATAAAAAATTGGAACAGAACCAAATAAATTTGTATAGGTTTGTGTCAAAATAATTCATTCGTTATTCGGGTTTTCGCTTTACGGCCAACTTTTCCGGAGCGTATCTAGTCCGTAAAGCGAGGTATGGGTGTACATTTATCATATGACCTGCAATCTGTGTTCTGCCTGGTTAAGTTACTAAAAGGCATTAGAAAAGACTGAATGGGTATTTAAAATTATAACATTTCTTTTAAAAGAACGTCAAAAGCATAGAAAAATCTAAGTGTACTCACGGTCTAGATTGTTATACAATTACACCTTTTAGAGACTGTATGAGTTCCCATAGGGATAACTCAAACAATGTAAATAATTCAACACAAAATAATATACATAAAGAAGGCATGGACAGCCGAACAAATTAACAGTGGCACTACCCTGGCGTTGAAAAAATTTTAACTTTTCAATAAAAGATTGCGCAGATGCAACAAATCCTCATACTAAAAAAAACAATTATACATAGTAAAATGTAAATAATTCAACAGAGAAAGATATTTACTAATAGAAAGAATGTAGACAAAATAAACAGAAATCATGCACTTAGAGCTAAAAGCACCATAATGGGCCTTGAGATGTCTTTTGGATAGATCTGCATCTTAATCAGAAAGTTCCCCCTTGCCGTAACCGATTCGGTTGGCCTCCTGATGAAGAGACCGATCGGTTGCCTCGTTATACGATTCAGTTCTTTTACTGCTACAGAATCTTGCATTTACGGTGCATTTAGATGTAAAGGTAGGATTTCTGTTAATTTTTTCTGCATTCTTCCCGTTAGTAAATACACTCATGGACAAAAAAATTAGCGCACCAAGAAATAATTGCGGGATCGTAACGAAACTTGCAATGAAGGTACATGTCGGGGACATATGCAAATGATTAGAAATGCAGCGTGATTGCGCATTAGGTATAGCCAGTAGAGGGCGTTGAACATCGTACTCTGTGGAGTATAAAACAGGTAACCAAAGCTTGTTTGAGTGTGCTGAATCATTTACAAAGGAAGAGCTGAGATAGACATGCCATTACGCCGTGTTCGAAGACAATATAAGCAGTTGTCGAGGGGGAGAATCGTCGGGATGATGGAAGCTGGGTGGTCAGCTAGGCGAGTAGCTCGTCAATTAGGCCGCTCTAATTGTGTTGTGAGGAGGTGTTGGGACCAGTGGACCCGATAGATGTCCATTACGTGTGCTGCCCTTGACGCCCACCCATCGACGCCTCCGTTTGGAGTTTTGCCGCGCACGAGGAAACTAGACTGCAGCGGAATGGAACCAGGTCGTCTTTAGCGACGAATCCAGATTCAGTCTCGGCAGTGATGACAATCGTGTTCGTGTGTGGAGAGCCCGTGGTGAACGCTTCAATCCTGCCTTTGCTGTACAGCAACACATCGCTCCCACAGCTGGTGTGATGGTATGGGGTGCCATTGCCTACAATTCACGGTCACCCCTAGTATTGTTCCGTGGCACCATGACAGCCCAGCGGTATGTTCATGAAATCCTGCAACCACATGTGTTGCCACTCATGCAACGGCTCCCAGGAGTCATTTTTCAACAATACAATGCTCGGCCTCATACGGCAAGGGTGTCACAAGACTGTCTCCGCACTGTTACTACCCTCCTTGGCCTGCCCGATCCCCAGATTTGTCTCCAATCGAGCATATCTGGGATCATTTGGGACGACGAGTTGGGCATCCCACGAGTTTGAACGAACTAGAGGCAAGGTTACAGCAAATATGGAACGAAATGTCTCAAGATATCATACAGAACTTGTATGACTCAATGCCCGATCGTATCGCATCGTGCATTCGCGCTAGAGGGAGTCCAACGGAGTATTAACTCCTCCGTTCTTTTGCCTTTTTCTCTGAAATAAATTATCATTTTTCTTTGATTTTCTTATCATTTACTTATATCAAAGTAGTCATTACGTATGTAAAATTTCGTTTCATTTTGACGACTCCTTCTTGGTGCGCTAATTTTTTTGTCCATGAGTGTATCTTTCTCTGTTGAATTATTTGCATTTTACTCGTTATAATTCCCATAGAGATGTTATAGACCAGTAACAAACTTTTCTTTTATTTCAGAATTTAATTTAATAATTTCATCGAAAAGTAACCGTTTCACCACAAGAGTTCTTTCTCTCGTTAATGTTGATCACAGTTTTATTCACCAAACTCTTACATAGAAGATTCCCCGGTTAATGACGTTGTAAAAAGTAGATATTTTATGATGTTCTTTCCCTTTAGCATAAGGGTATATATATATATATATATATATATATATATATATATATATATATATATATATATATATATATATATATATATATATATATATATATACATTCTTGGGGCCGTATTCTTGAGATACATCCTATCCTAGCCCGAAAAAAAAGGTTAAAGCATATATCTCTCAAAAAAATTTCTTTTTGTGTTACATTATTTTAAATTTGATTTTATAAATAATGAACACAAAGTTGAAATTCACTCAATATTAAAAGAAATTTGAAGCATTTATCAATTGAAAAGTATTTAACAGCTATGTTTGAAAACAACTTTAACAAATTTATGTTGAATATATGCTAAGTTGGCAACACAATAATCCACAGATTTTAAAAGATAGGTGGATAATTTGTCCAGTCACTGCATTCTAAATGTGTTGTATTAGGAAAATAACACTAGATGTTCTTTACTAAATATTTCAGTCTATTTAGAGTACCCTTAATGGTCTTAAGAGAGAAGTAATAGACGAACGATTGCTGGATCTTGATAATGGATCTACTAAATGACCTATTGAAAACGAGCTGAGATATAACCCCGTTAACTACATGGCGTCTGCTTCTATTTTTCCCTAAAGGTGTGCTACAGAAGGGAACATTTCTAAAGACAATCAGAGATGCTAAATGCTGTAATAAGCTCAGAGAAAAGAGATGAATTATGATCTGTGAAAATTACCTTTCACTAGCCCAAAAAATGCGAATATTTGGATGAAGGAATTCTCAAAATTCTAAGTTTGCAATATGATATATTTGAGAAGCTACGTTATTTTATCCCCAAAATGTCTTGAAAAGGGCTATAGATATTTAGATCTAAATGCAGTAGGGGATCTATAATCCGAATCCATGTAAACAAAGATATTCTGAATACCTGGTCACTTTCAGAATTATTTGACGCTTTTTTCCTTTGTTAATATATTGTTTTATCAAAAAAGAATATTAGAGATTTTTAATGGACCAACTCGCACACCAATATAGCTACTCTCTGTTCTCTTTTCCTTTATGTCACTCTGGAGAATTTATTCCTATTTATGAGTACCTAATTTCAGGCCTCTTTGAAAATACTTCGAATTAGAAAGGATTGTGTACATGAAAAACTCGCAAGTCACTTCTATTTTACAACTCGAATCGGCTTGCATATTACATATGCATCGAAATATGCTGTACGAAATCCTGTTCCGAAACCATGCTGTTTTTCTTGTAATTCAACAAATATTTCAGATGCCTTGGATGTATATATAAATCAATCAGTCTGAAAGAGTCATCGGATATCTTTCGTACTGCAATTCGGTTAAATGTAAACTGTGACGATTAATGCCATCTTTTCATTGATAGTACTTTTGACCGCACAAATATCTCCCAATTCTTCACTGATGGCCCTACTTCTATCCAGTTTTATTAAATTTCTTTTAGAAAACTTTAGAAGGATATCAGTGCTGGAAAACAATAAAAAATAATACTTTTCATTCAACGCAACTCTCTCAGTTGTAACAAGAAAAAAAAAATTTCAGGTAGTCTCTTCAAACGAAACTACCCCGGGTTATTAACGTAAGATTAGTTATCGTTGCTTACCGCTTTTTTTACGCATTTTGGTACCTTTCTGTTTAACTGTTTAATGCTACTGGATTTGACGCGCTGACAAAATTATACATCGCGACGCAGGATGGACTCTGGATTTTTTTCTTACTTGAGAACTGTAATTGAGGAACGTAATCCTACGTTAAAAACATAATCGTTTGCGTGATGGACTTTTGTCCCCTATCAATGATGGAAAAACCTCCACAAAAAACATGTACCATGTTAAAATTATTCTCGTCGTGTTAAGCAGCACCTTCAGATTCTGGAGTAGTTCTGTAGATGCCACCACACAAATACAATCTCAAAAGTTAAAATTATATCAAAATTTTTCTTGGGTTTACCAATAAGATTTGAAGCTTAAAAACTCAATGAGGGTCTATTTGTCTGTGAATTATCAGATCCGTTGATAATCATACAGTTTTACATTTCTCATTTTATTACATTTGTATGTGTTTTTAGTATTTATGCTGCGTATAAATGTGTTGCCATCAATTAGTTTACATTAGGGGTCTTCGGCCGAAAGATTTTGATCATGCAAAACGAAAACTTATGTAAATTTGAAAAAAAAAAAAAAACCTTAAGACGGCAAATTCTCTTACCCGAAAAAGATCAAGAATGCACCTGGAAAAGTAACCCACCGCACATGTACTTATCAAAATAATAAACTGGTAATTGTATTCAGAATCTTAAGGCGAAATAAACACAAAAAGTGAAATGCCAAGGATTTTTCTTTCCAGTATCTCACGTGCATCTCGTCTTCCTGCATTCATTCTGTTTCATGCAATATAAAGTACAAAATACATTGATTCAACTCCCATTCTCTTGCAGAAATCAATAAATAAATAAATTTTTTTAATTAATAATGGTTATAAAGGTACAAAATACTTTTTGAAACACACCATGCACGCAAAACTTCAGTGACATGTTTTGAAGGAATTAATACTTCATCATCATGCTGTAAAAAGCAAATCAAGCAATCTTCTCAAAAGCTGAATCTCATTTGCAAAGAATACATTTTTTTCTTCTGCCAATCTACTTATTCCGCAGATGTGTGGCCCGCGATCATGAAAAGTTTGAAGACACCTGGTTTATATAATTGCATTTATATGTAACCCAACGATCAATAACATCAGATAGAATATTTAAAATAATATTGATTATCTAGCTTTAATTTATTTTACATCAGGAAACAAAACTTGAAGTCTGTTTACAGTACCGCATTCTGATCCTTTTTTGGATTATGACTTTACTAAGTTGAAATCTCTTTTGCGTTAGCATTTCAGGAAGACATCAATCGTAGCAAATCATTACTTCGGGCTAGAGGTAGCCTAGTAATAACGCGTGGGCTTTGCTAGGCCCACGATCGAGTTCTGGGGGTGCTCGGATCGAATCCCGATAAACGCTATTAAATATCATCGTGTCTAGGCTGGATATGGGCACGTTAAATCCATAGACCGGAAATAACTTCTAAGTTTTCAGAGAGGGTAGAGAGATGCCGCCGGTTTTGGGTGCTGGGTCAAAATTGAGGTGGAACTTGGCTAAGTCGAACTCCGACACTTGTGATGTCATTATAAAACCAGAAACGTACCCCCTCAGCCGACTAGCCTATATGAACGTGTTCTGGAATAAATGCCGGCCAGGGTGCATTAGAAACAACAAATCATTACGTTATCAGAATAGCACTATTATGGGTAACTTGCCAGTTCTGTTGAAAAACCCGTTCCTCTTATTTAATGAACAGTCTTATGTCTTGCTTCTTCAATGTATTGGAAAAGTAAAATAATGTAAATATCAACTATTAGACTTTTCAAATAATAACATTAAATGACAAAAAGACTTCAGAAACTAATGAGAAACAACAGGGGAAAGAGGGATAACCATTTTGAGTCATTGAACTGAGTAATTGTTTTTTTTTTTTTTTTTTTTTTTTCAAATATCAGTACGTTCTTGGTAATGGCGGATTTCAATCTCCTGTTATTTTGCTTTACCATCTTTGCGTATGAAACTGCAAAGGACATTTATTAACTATCATACTTCACCTATGGTTGTCAAGCTTTTGGATTTTTTTCAGCATAAAATTGCCGTTATTTTATTTATATTATATAAAATACACTAGTATATTCTAATGACAGTTTACGCAGTCTTTATTGTTAAGAGCTGGAGAGTACGTAGAATAACTCACGAACGTTTATGGTTTGTCCTAAATGTTGGCAAAACAACCCCCATGCAATATATTTGTCTCTGTAACTTTGTGTGTATAGTACATTGATGTTAAAACGTACGTGCCAAAGTATAATTGAAAGTGAAACCTCTTTCAAGCGATATATTTTTGTATAGCAAACATTACTGGGGTAAAATACAAATTTGGGAATGTGAAGACGAATGTGATTTTAAATTTGTCTCTCTGATGAGTTTAGTGGAATATTTAAGATTCTATGTAATCACAAAAATAATGCGTCTCGTCGTTTAGACATGCGAGCATGAATCCTGAAGACCAGCCGCTACGTAGCAAAACCTGTATACGCAGCCGAAGGTAAATTTCCCATGTTCTGTGATCAGTGTCATTCATGTAGGGCCCGAGGATGCCGGATATACAGTACAGATCTGCAATACACTCAAGGCACCCCCACGCCCCTAAGATTCCATGTAAGTCTAAGATTAGCGTCGGCCCACCTTGACGGCATCTAACAGAGTTTTTATGAAGACCGGTCGTCGCGAAGGAGCACATCCCTAGCTCCAACACTTGGCTACATCTGCAACTTTACCGAGTCTCTCCACTGAACCAACCGCCTGCAGAACGACTTTTTCGCTATTTACACATACTTTATTAAAAGGTTACATCACAGCAAAATGCATCAAGATTGACAAGCTATGGCTGCTGGACGTGTTCGTCCATCAGCCTTTTAACGATTTTGTTTACTACTCTGCAACAGTAGTAATCGTTATATAGTTTATATTTACTCCAAGTTCTTGCATTCCCTGGCAGGTCGACGCGCAGGTCATCAAAGTTTATGCAATCGAATAGACAGTGCTCGACTGTCTGTATCTCGCCACAACTGCAGTTGTCCGTCTTCCCGAGGAATTTGGCCTGATACTGGCCAAATCTATAAGATTCCATCTAAATAAGCTATCGAAGAAAACTTGGGAAAAGCATGGGAAAAGGCCGGGGGAAAATGACTGCTCTGTAGGTGTCTTATCTAAACGTTCGCAATAAAAAACAAGTAATATATAAAAAAAAAATTAAGTCAATTCCTACTTAGTTAACAAAGAAAAATCTGAGTGTGAACTAATAGTAGGAATTGAAAAAAAGGATTGCCTGCCAGAACCTTGCCTACTGTGCGAGATTATGAGGGGGGGGGGGGAAAGAGAGAGAAAAAGTTTGTCAGGTTGGGGATTCGATCTCGCAACCTACAGGACGGGAGGAGCCCGCGCTACCGCAGTGCTACCGTTTACACAGTAAGAATGGGGAAATTACTATTCAAGAGCAAGAGACGGTCTAGGTCTAAAACTAAAATTGATTAATTAAATTTAATTAATGAATTAATATTTGAAAAAACTGTATTAACATCGAGTGTCATCCACTACAAGTTTAAAAAAATGTATTTGAACTTGAGTGGATGAATAAAAAGTATTTTATTAACGATTGAAAATTTGAACAAGATATATATAGGGAGAGTGTGAACTAATAGTAGGAATTGAATTAGATTCATTATTTCGGATATCTAGGGGCATTCCTAAATTTCCAGTCTGTGATCGAAACCCTTTACCTAGCATTTCACTTGTTTCCTAGTATCTAAATTATCGCTATTTGCTTTGACAGTTTCTTACAGATCAGATTCTTACTTTTAACATAATTAGCTAGCTCGAGAAATCTTGTCTAGCCCAAGATCAGGGCAATCATATTGAGAGTTTTGAATTAACTACGCAGAGAAATTGTTCACATACAATGAAGTATGATAGGATGGAAATATTAACATCATACATCATAGTGTTTGGTCCATTCAGATAATACTACATTTCTATCGCAAATCAATGTATTGGCTATGATTTGTTTTAACAAAGTTAAGCTATTGAAACTTCATCCATTATTAGAACACAAAATATTAGTTTAATTGCATTGGTTAGTGATCTTAAAACAGAGCGATAAAGAGAGTAAGGGCCTGTTCACATGGGAGTCCGTTGCGTTGCGTTAAGGAAAAGATGACGTTGAGACGAAAATAAACCAATCATAGGCCTCCAAACGATTAGCAATGAAACTTTTAACGCCTATGATTGGTTTATATTCGTCTCAACGTCACCTTTTCCTTAACGCTACGAAACGGACTCCTATGTGAACAGGCCCATAGGCTGTAACAATAGTACTATTAAATTTATTGAAAATAACACAAATACTGTGGACAACTACGGAAAAACTGCTGAATTAGATTTCAAACATGTGAAAATTATTCAAAAATATTTCAAATAGGCTAGGAGCAGAGCGCTGGGTACTCACGACAATTTCTTTCCGTCTGTTGGCAACGATGGATTTATTTACTGAAACTTCAAATTGAAAAGCAACTCATCACTAAGAATTTGAGGCAAAGCTAATTTTAGTGGTTGCAGAGATGGCCTCGGATATATAGTAACCCTGAACCAACACAACTCCGTACATTTCTGTTTCATTACCGCTTTCTGAGGGTGCATGCGAAAAGCTTTGTTAAATTTTGTGAAGTTACTCTTTCAGTTGTTATGTTGCACCATAAAATACGCATTTTGAGTTCTAAAACTTTGAGTAGTTGTAAAAACGCCAGTCGTAGCAGATTAGGAGTTTGTTGTCTCTGTCGATTGTTGCAACTTTCAGTTGAACATTCTACTTTGCTGCAAGATGTGTTTTCTCATAGCTCAGTACTTAGCATACTTCTACTGCATTAGTCCTGTCAGCAGTCACAGATATTAAGATTTACGGAAGGTAAGGATTTAACTTTCTTACTGATATACCTATGTATATAATTTTTAAGTTTATACATTTATACTTCTGTATACTAAGATTATGGGCTTCAATAATGACATCCCCCATATTCATAAATAATTCTCTTGTTTGCTACCAGTAGAAAGTATGTTGATCATGTGTGTATATATATATATATATATATATATATATACCAAAAATATATAATCGTCGGGACTGGATGAAATAAAGGACACATACGGGAAAACGATGATTCGAGATTCCACTATCTCTCTCTCTCTCTCTCTCTCTCTCTCTCTCTCTCTCTCTCTCTCTCTATATATATATATATATATATATATATATATATATATATATATATATATATATATATATATATATATATATATATATATATATATATATATATATATATATATATATATATATATATATATATATATATATATATATATATATATATATATATATATATATATATATATATATATATATATATATATATATATATATATATATATTACACACACGGTAACTTGAACATAAGTTCTTTATATATGATCTCATGTTTACACGACAAGATATCGTCATATGGAATAACCCGAAGCATATATACAAGATGTACAATGCATTAACATCAGCAATAAGCTAGTTTTTTTCAGATAATGCACGTATTATATTAATAACAAACTACCTTTCCTCTCTTTTACTTATTGCTTATATGCCATATATATTTTGGAGGTATTCAATGTATTATATTGATTGAACACGTTAATATTTGGCTTTGCGTATTTAGAGATGAACATTAAATTTTCACTTGCTATGAAGGAAGTTTGTCATCTTCGGCTTTCGAAAATTACTTATTACAATGTTTTACCTTTACAGTTTAATTCAATAGGTTCGATTAAAAATTTTCAAAATGAAAATATTTAATTACAATTGCCTCTCAACTTTTGCTTGTAGAAATTTTTAAGATTTCATTTATCATTGATTTAAAATGAGTAGTTAACTAGGTATTTTTTTAAAATTCTGTACGTTGCTACTGAATTTTACAGTACTTCATATAATTGTTCTATTTAATTTATAACAATATCGCTGGTATTTTAGACACTGGTTATACGTAATGTTTACCACGTTGTTACTTTGCTAACGTGTATATTGCTGATATTGTAATTTAGCATTTAAAAGAACATACGCATTCAGTGCGTTTTACTAATTTTGTGTATAAAATTTGGTAAAATGTCTTAACATTTTAGGTCTAAGATACCTTGGAAAATATTTTCTTCTATCGAAGGAATCCTATACTTCTAACTAGCGTAATGTAAAATGTTGGCAGTATTAAAGAATAAATTTAAAATTGTCCAAACTTTTTAATTTAAAAACTTAGTTTAATCTTGTTTTCCTTGATCAGTTTAATTTTGTTGAATAACTCATGCTTTCAACGCGATGAAAAGCACATATCAAAATGGTTAATTATATAGTTGTGTACCGTGCTCGTTGAAAAAATAGTTGTGTATTTTCTGTGTCTTACGTAAATCTATTGTTTTGTTGAACAATCCTGATATATAACGGTTTCATAAGGATTGCAAAATAAAGCCAGTCATTAAAAGTACAGACAATACTTAATTTGTGATTTAAATGGTCCCTTGGAACAGATGTATCAGACGCACCTCCCTTGGCGACAAGTTGGCGCCAAAAGCTTTGTCGCCAACTTATCGCCAAAGGGGTTTCCGCAGACATGTTAGGCTTAAAGTGCGAAATGTAAACAAAATATGGAACAGATGTAGCAAACGTAATAAATTGGAAAACAAACTTACTGCTAGCTTTAATAAACTCGTAGGAGCACACGGGATCTTAAAAACACATAAATGCAAAATATAAAAGCTTAAAAAAAATTAGAAATTTGTTAGGTGGGGGCAGCCCAACTCCCCTGCTAAAAAAATTATAATGCAACTAACAATAACTCATTTAAATAAACATAATATACACCTTGGTTAAATTAACCACGATTTAAAATAGCCTTTAAATCAACCACAACTTTTTCGAAAACTCAAACGTAGAAAGGCATAACACAACCAACATGTAAGTCCATCAAACTACATCTAAATTAACCGTTTAAATTAACTGTTAACTTCAAATAAACCGATAAAATCCTCGTTTAACCTCCCACTTTATATCCGTAACAACCCCCCAAAAGTACGCCTAACTCTCAAAAATCTACATCTAATACTATCCAAAATACATCATTAATATTTCGCAACAACATGGCCGCCATATTATATCACGTAAACACGACTAACCATTCAAACTGGGTTGCCACAAAATAACAAAATCTCGCCAAAATCGCATGGTTATCACGCCAAAAACAAAATCGCCAAACTTGGCAGAGGGACCAAACCACATACTTGGGGCTCAAGGGTATTACAAAAATCTCTTGTACATTGTAAATAAGAGAATGCTAATCTGTAGAGACCTTATATTATGGTACCGGGATAATTGATACAAAGAATATTCGGGAGGAAGGGTCTCTCATCAAATCCTTCTTGCTTTGCGGCCGGACGATGTCCGAATGGCTATGGAGCTGGCTTTCGGTACAAGAGTCTGTGGGTTCCATTCCCATTCTTGGCATGACGTTTGAAGCCATTCGGAATCTGCCTTAACCCTTCAGCGGTGCGTCAATTTTCGGTACACCAGCAGGCGCGCGCTGTATTAAGTGCAACGTCTCTTTCAACCTTGATTATTCCTTTTGTAATAAAATTTCTTTTCCAAATTGGAAATATTAATTCTACGTTTTATGACAAAATATAAAATGTTGATAATATTGAGATATATTTATAATTAAAGGAATGCAGATACAATCACCTTATTTCAAAACTGTCTGGTTTAATGCATGTAAGGACAAATTGCAAATCGATTCCTGATGTCCAAAAACCTAAAAAACAATGAAATTGTTCATCTGTGTGATATGCGGAATACCGTGAAATAACTGTAGATTTGATTTACTACTTCAATTCATGATTTTGTATTGCAATCCAGTATAATCACTGGTTTACCACGGTTAAATCACGACTAACAATGAATGGAAAGGAATACGAGGATCAGAAAATCAGAAAGGGTGTAGGTATAAATAGAAACTGCTTAGAACATTCAAACCTTACTTGTAAAAACAAAACATTAAAAATTACGAAAATGTTGCACTTTATACACGGGCACGCCCACTGAAGGGTTAAGCAGTAGGTACCAGTCTAGCCCTCATGTAGCCAAAAAACCCCGTAGCGTTCCAGACCAAACCGACCTTCTTGTTTTAATTCCTTAAATATTTTCCTTGATACCTTTTGGATTCACGATGGTAATTATAGTATCTGTCTTAAACGAATTTCCTTATGATAAACAATATGGTGCATATTATCTCCTACGCTCCCAATTTTTTATATTTGAGCAGTCATAGATTTTTTTCTAAAGAATCTTATTTGTGGCAATTGTAAATAACCTTTGAAATTAAATAATACTCCTTTAAAATGGAAACAGTCAGCATCGCCATTTTGAAATACTACTTTTGAAAAAATAAATCCTTACAAAATGATTGTAACTAGATGCTTTCAGGAGAGAAACATAAAATATCTACAGTGAAATTCTTGAATGCATTATCATTGATTCTCAGATTCTGTTTTATAGCTCTATCTGTATTCGTTTCAGAATACGCGGTGGAGTTAAAAAAATATCTTTGTTTCGTTTATTTTTTTAACTAACTTTAAACAGTAAAAATATTTTTTTTTCAAAACAAATTACGTGTAAAAGTTAAAACTAAAATGAACTTCATTTTTTTTTCTGAAAAATGGTAATCAGGCCCCGTACCATTTATTTCAATTGATCTATCGCAGAGCAGGGATGATATGCCAAACTACCTGAATATTGATTTACTACAATGCCAGAATTCGTATCTTTTCTCTTTGAAACTTTAGTTTTGTGGGAACTGGATATTTTGTATCATTAAACGTCGAATGGAATTGACTTTTTGAATTGCTTTCTGTTTTTATGACTTGCTCTTTTTTTCCGTTTTACCTTTAGCTCAGTTTTCTTTTTGAAGATTTTGTTCTTCTTTCTATTTAAGTTTATAGTTTTGGACTTTTTTTTGCGTAGTAGTTATGCTTATAGATTTGCCCTTTAGAAATTTCTTGTCATTCGTGAAATGTAAATTTTCATTATTTCTGTAAAAGTGCATTTTTATTCTCTACACAAATTAGGGTATATTTCTACACCCCCAGTTATAACCTACATAACATATTCCCCCCCTGAAATTATTTTGCAAGTCGTGATATGAAATTTTCTATATTTTGGGATCCTTTCTAAAAAACTGAGTTACGAATTTTTAGAAAATAATTATGCACATATTTTTTAAACACTAAATCATTTATCTCCTGATTGCATAACGTATTCCACTGTTGTGCATGGAGATGAAATAAACGCATTATTCTATTTAACTAATCTTCAGGTAGAACGTCTATAAATATGGGTCCCTAGTCAATGTTTCTCTTTGTAGACATGACGTAGTTTTGCATGACGTAGTTTAATGACGTAGTTTGGAATCTATATCTCTCTACAACAAATTTCGGAACCTTTCAGAGCCTTCCTACATATTGGAAATGCTCTGTACTTTAATACATGAATAAAAAAGAGTTTAAACAAGTTCACGCTCTACTTAGATATAGATTATTAGGTGGTCAACCAACTCATATCGATCCTAATTATTCCGCTAGGCATCCAAGCCCTGTGATTGAATATTTTGCGTTTGCCATAAAAGGTTTTAATAAGAAAATTATTTACTTTCAGGATAGGGGCAATGAAGTGTTTGATAAAATATTTTTGGGCTTCATAATAGAGGCAAAAATATTTTGTAGGAAATGATGTTAGGGCTTCAGGAAAACTCGTAGAAATTTCCTCTCTGAATTGAGGACAATTCACTAAATATAACCCGACCCGGCCGATGAGGAATTAGTCGTGTTTTAACCTGCAAACCAATCACTACGCAACAACCCTGAATACGCAGCCGTGGGTCTGCTTATTCGTGATAAATTTAGGACTTGGTAGTATGTACTACTCTACATGGCTTCTGACTTTTCGCTCCACCGTCCCCTTGAATTCGGGACAAATATGCCAAGTAAAGTTGCATACATTTCTGGAGTTTATTATTAATTATTCACTTTAACTTTTCATTATTGCATTCCTTTTATATTATACTAGCTGAAAACCCGCACTTCGCTACGGAGTGCATTCAAATTAAATACAACGGTCAATGTATGCAATTAATGCCAAAAAAATAAATATATATATATATATATATATATATATATATTTATAATAAATACGACGATCAATATATACAATTGATGTAGAAAAAAAATATTTTTTAAAAAATCGTAAAGGATATTTTTATAGACAAAATAATGTCCAATCGTCTGCCGCATTAGCAAGAAAAAAAAATATTTTTTTGCCTATTTAGTTGTTATGCAAGTGACGATAAATTTATTTAAAGTACCAGAAAAAGAAATCACTTGATCAACATTTAATAAATTAAATTCTAAACATTAATTTTTGAAAATTCACCAAAAATCAGAAAATAGAGGTAAAGATTCGAAAAAGATTTAATTTTATAGGAATTTTTATGATCTTTCTTGTGATATAAATTTTATAACCCTCAAATTATTATTTTAAATGCAAACTTAAAAAAAAAAGTTACTAAAACAGCCTAAAAATTTTATTTAAAAATCTCTCTCAGTGCACCCCTACACTATAAGCAGAATCGCCATGCAAAATTTCAGCCCTTTAGGTCCAGCGGTTTTGTCAGTGCGTTGTATGTCAGTCAGTGAGTCAGTTAGGGAACTGTTTAATAGATATAGATTTAATTCTTGGATTTGGATATGTTGTTTAAATATTAATATTTTGGGCTGATCAACCAAATTCTCTCCTCACTAGTGAGTAGTGATCAGCAAAATTTCTAATATGCTCTCAGGGGAGGAACCCTTAGCTGTGCTGTGGGAGATGTATCACATGCTGGTTGAGGTAGTCTTGAATGTAGACTTTACACTCGTAAATAGGTTCTTCGGCAAGTTGTTGATCAGAGTTCCCCACACTATTTTCCATGGTACACTGGTGTTCCATGGAAAGTTAATAGGTGTTTCGCGAAAACCTGGAAATATCTTATATCCTGCAACGACTACAAAAAATTCAAACGTGTTTGACGAATTAATGCTTTAAAATGTCTAAAACATCAAAATACTGAATAAATGATTGTTTTGTTTTTCTAATTTAATTTTTCATGTGTTATTACATACCCTACAAAATAAAAAAAGTGTTCCGATAAAGATTTCAGGATTTACGATGTGTTCCATCGCAGGAAAAGTGTGAGAAACCCTGTTGTATATTATGCGTAGACATAAGAAAAATAATTTCTATAGTAGGATTTAGTGTCTATACATAGCAGTCTCGAAAATGTATCCCATAATGCTACCATCCCCTGATGCCCAGAATCAAACATTTATCGAACTGCTATTCTAAATAACATACCCCTGAAGAGAAGAAAATGTCTGAAAATCAGAATGTGAACAATTGGAGATTTTTTTTGCTTAGAAGTTATAAATATTTATGTCTAGCTGTAAATAACTTTATTTTCTACACTATTAGAAGGCACAAGGTAGCCATTAAATACTGTTATTGGCTTAAAATGTGTAATTTTTGCTTATTTCCGTAGATTTTTGTATAGTTAGAGACAATGTCATGAGTTGGTTGAAAATGAGACATTCTCAGCCCATGATTGCTGTGTAAATGTATAAGTGATGGCAGAACAGTTTTAAAATTGCATTTTTATCAAATTTGAACTAGCACAAAGTACTGCGTTGATAAATTTAAATTGAGACTCTTCATGGAAATATTGCTCTAAAAACACGAATGCTGTATTTTGCTTCTACACAAAGTTTTCCTTGTCAATTTTTACTTGAGTCAACATCAACGTTATTAAAATTTAGTTTATTGAAACAAATTTCGTATTTTCAATTTTATTATTTTCATTCAAAGGTCATTCTTTTTGTTCGTTATGTAAAAACATACACAGACGGCTTTTACACATGGGCACTTCAATTAAATCGGTAATGGGAGTTATTAAGTGGGTGTTATAAGTCCAGGAATTTTCATTGGGTACAAAATCAACGCAAAATGTATTTTAATAAACAAATATGAATTTTTCAATTAAGTTTTGAAGAATATATGTACTTACCGTCTTTTATAAAACTTTATAGATTAAGCCTAAAGCAAATAATAAGTATTTGATATTTGAAATTTTTGCTATAGGCATAACTACAGCGTTTTTGTACAGTACACTTCTTAAACATTAGGTTTTGGTCGAAAATTCTATCGAACGGATTCTAAATTCGAGCCTTGGCCATCTCTCTGACATTTCCTGCGTCATCAATCATAAATTGGAATTGCACCTTGGGCAGTTTTATTTGAAATATGATTACCTGCTTTTTCTTTATCCTGACACATATCACCGATGACAATAAAAAGCATTGAAAACCATTATTTATGAACTATTGCAATGCCTCACTATTTGACTGGCAAAAATATTTCTTGCTGGTTCTGTGAAATGACACCATCGCTTTGTTTTCATATCCATTTGATCCATCAAAAGACCATTTCATCAACCCAAAATCCAGCTTTAAAGGTCAGGTTTTGTTACCCAAATTATATATATATATATATATATATATATATATATATATATATATATATATATATATATATATATATATATATATATATATATATATATATATATATATATATATATATATATATATATATATAATCACTCACTCTTTCAACAACGTCATATCTCAGCCCTCAAAATTTCCAGCAAGAGAGCAGAATTAAAATTTATTTTCAATACATTGCAATGTACTTTTAAACTTACAAATCACTATCCTGAAAAATCTTGTTTTTTGAGATATTACATTGTTGAAAGGAGTGAGTGAAAATAAATATATATATATATATATATATATATATATATATATATATATATATATATATATATATATATATATATATATATTAAAAACTAGCAATTTTTTAATTCAACACTCTTAACATTTAAAAACTATTAATTCCTCACTTCACTATTCAAAATTACATACCCATTTTTAATCCCTTAAGTTATTTAATTCCCTTTGGGCATTCGCGTTAAATTCCATTATTACAGCCTTAGGCAATGTCATTAAAGATGGCTGTCTTTTTTAAGTAAAGGGACGCGGCGCGGCGTCAGTACAAATTTAAATCAGTTCTGCACATCAACAATAACTTTAAACCAATCAACTATTAAGACACACCCTTTAATCACGTGATGGACTGAAGTTTATATAAGTGTTGACATCCAGAATTAGAGGAATTCCTGTACTTTCTCTTGCTGCATTCATACCGGTGGAGCGGTCGGTTAATAAATATGTAATTCGAGAAATTTGTGTGTCCGAGGGTTGCGATGATGCGGGAATGGATGTAAACATTTGTGATGCACGGCCGGGCGACAAGTCATCCATTTTAACCTCAATGAGATGAAGCAAGATGAATCATTAATCAAAACTATGCCACTCAGCCTTTCATTCTTCGGCCCGCGCCCGTGCTATTACAAATATATATATATATATATATATATATATATATATATATATATATATATATATATATATATATATATATATATATATATATATATATATATACATACACACACACACACACACAGGGTGGTCATGGAAAAAACTTTGCCGATATATGAACTTCTAGAGGCTTTTCCGTTCCACCGATCGAGATGAGATTTCACATATAGTTATTCAGAGGTATGAGCTCGGGATTCTGTTACCGGCAACCAAGTGGCGCACACGGCTACGGTTATAGGTACAGAATCTCAAAATTTTCGAATAGCAGCGCCCACTTTTTACGTCGCAAAATGCTCAGCGTATGCGAAAGCCATAAAGAGCGTTGGAACGGTATGTGTACCACAGAAAACGGACACATTATGAATGCACAAAAACAGCTCTGCGAACGGCCAACAAAAACGCGCACGGAAGCATGGAGGAAATTTGCAGATTACAGAGGCAAGACACCAATCACAACGCAGATCGGACAAAAGGAAACTTTTATATGAATTACACATTTTCCACATGGGTGCCATCCCAGGCCGTTCGAAGAGCTGTTTTCTGTACGTGCATAACGCGTCTCCGTTTTTTGTGATACACGTACCTCTCCAACGCTCTTTAGAATTTTCGCATGCGCTGAGCAGTTTGCAATGGTAAAAAGTGGACTTGCTATTCGAATATTTCGAGTTTCTGTACCTATAACCGTGAGTGCTACTTGGTTGCCGTTCACAGAATCCCGAGCACATACCTCTGAATAACTATATCTGAAATCTCACCTCTATGAGTTAAAAGGAACTGCCGCTAGAGGTCGATATATCGGCTAAGTTTAAGACCACCCTATATATATATATATATATATATATATATATATATATATATATATATATATATATATATATATATATATATATTAAAACCCATTAATGCCTATCGGTACGAAAACATACCAGCTTAATAATATTTTTATGTATGCTTAATCTATGCACTAAGTGTATCTAGTTGTCCAATATTGTTCATGTGCTTCAAGAATAGTTCACTGATAGCGGGAAAAATAGATTTTTCGCCATTTGATCTGAAGTTCTTGTTGTTATTTGACGTTATGCTCGGGTGAAAGCGTCGTGAAACAAGATTCCACTGACATCACATAGAAAATAGTAAGTTTAAGAGTTTTGGATTTATCTCAAAATTATATATTGACTATTAATCACTATTATAAAAGTGTATTTTATAAATTCATGCCACTTGAAAGTCATGTTTTGCTTTGTATTATTAAATATAAAAACTTGTATATCGTTGGTACGAAACCGTACCAACCGGCTAATGTATAGTCAAGTTTGAATTAAAATCGGAAATCTTTCACGTTTGAATTAAAATCGAAAATCTTTCACGTTTGAATTAGAATTTTTTTTAAATAATATTTTGACTTTAAATTATTGTTATAAAAGTTTATTTTATAAATTGTTGCCCCTTGAAAGTCATGCTTTTTTGCTGTTGGTATAAAATTTTGAGTGTAGATGAGTCTATAATTCCATATTTCTTGCACCATGGACTAAAACAATTCATAAGAGATAAGCCGATTCGCTTTGGCTTCAAACTTTGGACTCTGTGTTCTTCTAATGGTCTTTTATTGCATGCTGAACCTTATTGTGGAGCATCTACAAAATTATCAATCTGATTTAGGACAAGGGGCCGATGTTGTTCTTAGGTTGCTAGACAAATGAGAGATCTCACCTGGGACACAATGCGAGATCTCACCTGGGAATATTAGCTTTTATTCTCGATGTGTACTACACTACACACGTACGCCGATTGGTATGGAAACGTACCAGTAAAAAAAATAGTTAAAATGCAACTAAAAATATAATTTTAGTATAATACACATTAATAGACTTAAAACATACAAATGTGAGAGAAGTAACAAAAATGGTTAAAGAAAACGAAGTCGGCATTAATAGGTTAATTACACAAAATGTTTGCATGTCTAGTCTTCCGACAATGCTATCGTTGATGTCTGCAGTCATGTCTCAATGCACGTGTTCTGATTTCTTTTCTAAACAAGCAACATAAAAACGAAACATTCTATTTTAAACTAATGTTCAACAGAAAGTTGCATAAGGGAGGGGTTGCAGTGAACTGCAGTCGGTCACCTTGACGAGGGTATAATCAAACTGAAAGTATAATGACTAACTTCGGTCGTTTAAATTTAAATGACACTTAAATGTCATGGTTAGTTAAAGAAAGTTTGTCAACAAAATATATTAACTTGTCTAGTTTCAGCTTTTAAATAAAGTAGTTTTAATAATCTCTGCTTGAAAGATTAAATTACCAGGAGGATTCTCTTTTTACTTCATTTTTAAAATCTTAAAAGGAGAATTTTTACATATTAGTTTTGTTTAGTTTTGTTTTTGCAAAGGGAAGAACTTTCAACATTTGAATCAAAATGTACTAAAAAACTTGTGTAATTATTAGTTAACCCATTAACGACTGACGTTAATGGGTCATTACCCTTTACATTTCATGACATTTTCACAGATTATACAGTTGTAAGATGTAGGTCCCGGTCAAATTAGCAGTCGTGTAGTTAAATTTGACCGTAGTGTTACATGCTACAAACCATTCCAAACCAAAAATTATACAACTTGCATGGAGAAAGAAGTGTTTTATAAATTAGTAGCTTTAGAGCTCAAACTACAGTACTGTGCAATTTCTAAGGACAAACACAAAATTTGTCACATGTTGTTTAATTATATAGAGAAAATAGCTCACTTCTACTCAGACTTGGGTGTATATAATTTGAAGTGGCACTCTAAATGAATTTCATACAAACACAGTTTATACATGAAACAATGTTTATTGAATTCGTTGCACATATAGAATTTGCTTTTACAGCAATAAGCATACGTACTACTTGTACGGAATATATATATTAACATTCAATAGAAATACACATTTCAATACTCACAAACCAGCAGAGAGTCAAACTAGCAGTTCTGCCACGTAAACTTCGGGCCCCCTAAGCACTAGCGCAGGATAACACCTGGAGCTACTTACCCCGTAGCTCCCTCTCGCTTATCTATCAACCCTAACAACCTTTTTTATTAATGACGCTGCATGGTATTTATACTAAGCGCGTATGCCGAAATTAGCATATCTCAAGCAGCTGCTTTAATTCATTCACTCAAAAGTTCGATTCTTGTGAATCGAATCTTGTGTATACCTTACACTGGCCTTCCTCGAAAAAAAAAATTAGGTAACTGAGGTCTGAACGGCTTCAGTTAACTGATTGAAAACGCGTGTTCGTCTGACTTTTTACATAATGGGTGGCAAAGCCAAAAAACCTTCCACACGTTGTGTGGAGGAAAAACGCCACTCTCATTTTACAAAACTAACCCCGAAGGGTCCAGGTGACACCAACACACAGTGGATTTACAGAGTTGCGGATACTGGGCTGGCCAACTGCGCCCTAAAAAATCTGTTTTAGTTAAAAGTGTCAACACAATTGCACAGCATGACATTTCTTGACTGTTTGTATCTGCTCTCCCCCAATTTATAATGCACATGTGTTATGTTTTGTGAAGTTAGTATATTAGTGGTTAATTATTATATTATGCAGTATGTATTTTTTCTATTCCCTACATGTCCCTGTTCGGGCGCCAGTATAGAGAAAATAGCTCACTTCTACCCAGACTTGGGTGTATATAATTTGAAGTGGCACTCTAAATGAATTTCATTCAAACACAGTTTATACATGAAACAATGTTTATTGAATTCGTTGCACATATAGAATTTGCTTTTACAGCAATAAGCATACGTACTACTTGTACGGAATTATATATATTAACATTCAATAGAAATGCACATTTCAATACTCACAAACCAGCAGAGAGTCAAACCAGCAGTTCTGCCACGTAAACTTTGGGCCCCCTAAGCACTAGCGCAGGATAACACCTGGAGCTACTTACCCCGTAGCTCCCTCTCGCTTATCTATCAACCATAACAACATTTTTCAACCCTAAAAACCTTTTTTATTAATGACGCTGCATGGTATTTATACTAAGCGCGTATGCCGAAATTAGCATATCTGAAGCAGCTTCTTTAATTCATTCACTCAAAAGTTCGATTCTTGTGAATCGAATCTTGTGTATACCTTACAATTAGTATACGTTCACTTCCATGAATGGTATAGCAATCTAGTAGCAAATATGTCCTCTTCTAGCTTTAATGATACCCTATACACGTTTTGGCATGGATTCCACTAATTTAGCACTTTTTTGACGTCGTCATCACGAAACCAAACTTTTATGACATTCTCAATCATTTTTCTCTTGGTTGAGCAGTTCATCTTACTCACACGTCTCTTCACAATGCTCCACAAATTTTCTTTATTTGTACAGATTAAAATCATCTTACAGCAACTGCGTCAAGTTAACCCCAATTATCTTTTCAACTCCCTGTTTTTATTTTATTTTTAATTCCATACCTGCTACTTTAGTTCATTTGGCTAAACTCTTCGTACATAATATCATAATGATTATTAGGTTTTTTTTAATTCATGGATTTCTACCGACCAGTTGTTGCATCATGCTAGTTCTTTTGTTTAAAACTCTCAACTCTTGTTTTGCTTTAGCATATTTTCCTCACTGGTTATTTCATTATTTTGTTCCCCCAAAAAATTTAAGGGATGTCGTTTGTTATTTCGTACATTCGGAACGTAATTCGTAACTATGCATTCGTTAGTTATTTTGTAGTTCCATGAATACACTCCTTCATTATCTATTATTTTAGACATTGTAAACATTGTATTTTTATGATACAGTCTGTGAGATTTCGTGTATTCCATATATATATATATATATATATATATATATATATATATATATATAAAAATGTAATATTTGCGGTCATTTGTAATATAAAATGAATGATTCGTAATGGCACAATCTTCTGTTATTTTGTATACTAAATACAAGTTACATTTTACAAATAATTTACAATAATCTATTTTATCCCTATTTTACGAAATCCATACGAAATTTAAAATATCTCATTTTGACAAAAGTTAGATAAGCGACTGTTCGAAATTCAGTCAGGTCTAACGGCAATTGCTATTTGGGTAAATGCGTATAGAAAGAATCTGTAGCAATTGTAAGTCTAGAAACTAATCCCACTGCAGACGACATTGAAAAATACTTCACTTTTTAAAGAAGTTGCCTGGCAACTACTATGACCCGGTACGAGCGTATCAGAAAAAAGAATTCATCTGTATTCGTTGTAATGATTTTTGCTTCGTAATTTTTGATATCCGTGTTATTCTTTAATTTGTACGAACCGTATTTTCAATGTTAAAATTTATGGAATAAATATTTATTTTTTTCATATTTAAATTGTGATAATGTGCTTTGGTTTTGTGGTATATAAAAACACTCATTGAATTCACTGTTAGCCATTGACAGTCACAAACTGGCGAATCCTTAAAAAACAAATTTCGTTTGAAGAACTTCCCAAATTTCATTAATTTGAAAGCATTTCAGTATTCATAACTTTTAATTGTTTTATATTACCTCGTTAAATTTTTAGACTATTACGCGATTACAAATATTCCACAGTAGGTTTTCAGAAAATCTGTAAAAGAATTATAAATCGCACTATTATGCAAATTCCTAATAGCTACATACTAAAGAATAAAAAGTTGAATGCGTTACACCACTATCTAATTTTGATTTTCTGTATTTAAACGTCATTCATAAACTCTGAGATAATCTTACGTTAGAATAAAACTCACATTCCTTTCAAGGAAAAAGCAAATACTTTTTTTACAGTCATCTCTTTATTCAAAAGGAAACAATATTTGAATTTTCTCTGAGTAAAATGAAAAATACATTTCGAATATGTTGCACAGCATATTTCTTTATTTCACGGTGTGTTTGCCGAGAGAAGTTTCCTTTTGAAAAAAGTGCGTCTGAGAAATCGCACTTTTTATAACAGTTTTTCAACTTGTTCACGATCCAGACAGAATAAATTGTAAAAAATTCGTGTTTTCAGATACTTCTTTTAAATGATATATATTTGAGATTCTGTGTCTATATTTGAGTGGTGTAGAGTCAAAACCAGCAATCCTCATTTTTTTTTCAAAATTGAGTTAAGGCTGCTGTGTCGTAATTCTACTGGATTAGCTCATGTCAAAGTTCACTTTTGGAGAAATTATGCGTGCTATTTACGGTGAAATAAATGCTTAGAATCCAATAAAAATGGTATTTCCAGATAACATTAACTTTCCTGCACCTTGCAACAGGATTCATTTTATAAATTTCGCCCATCAAAGGAATTTATGAACGTTTAAAACGCACTATACCAGTTTTTCCCGAATAATTTAAATTTTAATATGTTATTTATATTTTTTTTAAGCGAAACAAGCCTCATGAAGTAAAATTTCTTTCTCTATTACAGAGTACAATTTGTTTTCAAAAAACCTTTAAATTGAAGTCTGCAATCCTTGGATAATATTTCTCTATAGGTTAACATTAATGTGAGAGAATCCAATATGGTTAGTACACAAGTCTAAAGGATATTTTTTTGTAGTTTTTCTGTAGCTCTATTTCAGGGGTTCCCAACCTTTTTCTTACATCGACCCATTTTAAAAGAATGATGTTCTTCATCGACCCCCTCACATTTTTCTATATAATATGCAGCATACAACATAATTATAGTACTAATAATTGCACATAAAACACTTAAAGATAACAATTTGACTAAGAATATGAAAAAAAATTAAAAGTAGTAGTTCATTAAGTTTATATTATTATTTTTGTACTATTTTAATTTTCAACTTCATAAATGAGGCGTTGAAAGGCAAAGTGGTGTAAGTCACATTTTGAACTTTTTTCATTTGAGGGCAAATAAATAATCTCCATGTTCAATTTATAGTGGAATTGTAAAAAGTTATTATTTGCAGTATTGTGTTAATTGTTATGAATTATAATTTGTTCAATTTATTGTGGAATTTTTTGTAGTTTTTGCAGTTAAACTCTTGACTTACACCACTTGACTTACTGACTTACACCATTTTGCCTTTCATCGCCTCAAATATAAACAATATTTCAGAAACACAGATTGTAATTGCACAAAAGTTCGATTTCAATTAATGTGGTGGTTGTGCTTGATGCATTACAATTTTTTTGGCTTGATGCATTACAATTTTATCATGGTGTTGTCCCAATAACTAACATAACGAATATTAATATATATTTTACTAAACAATTTTACTCACTTATATGCAATTATAATATAATTTCCCTCGACACATATACAAAAGCGTCACAATATTCGACTTTGGATGGGTGGATCACTCCGCCTTATGCAAATCTGTATTTATACATGTTAAAATGGATATTATTATATAATAATTACATTCCTGAAAAATTAAATTCATCGAAACCCAATAGACACCTGGAATACTATAGACCAGGGGTTGGCAACGAGGTGCCCGAGAAATAATTTTAAAGTGCCCTCCGCTCAAATATCTAAATTTTAAATATTTGAGATTAGATATTTGATTTTAGATATTTTTGATGGTTTGATTTTAGATATTTGTTTGAGAGAGATCAGTAGAGGAAAGATATTTGAGCGGTTTTTAAATTTATTACCACAAGTGAATGAATTTATATTTTCCAGGAATAAATTTCTTTTAGAATTAGAAAAAAACCTTGGTTAATTGCATAGCTAGGCTTTATAACTGATGTAACTGTATAATTGAAGGAACTAAATATGAAACTACAGGGTAGAAATCATCATATTGCTTCTATGACAAGTACGATTACTGCATTTATAGCTAAATTGGCGCTCTGGAGATAGCATATGGAGAAAGATAATTTATCACATTTTCCAAATTTAAAAATGGTGATAGAAAGCTATTACGATGGAAATTCCACCAACTATCAGTTTGCCAAACATTTTGATTCCTTATTGGAAGAATTTAATACCAGATTTGAAGAATTGTATGAACTAGAGGCATTCTTGGCGTTTTTTTATTAATCCTTTCTCTCATATGATGCGACTAATAAAATTGCGACATATTTTGAATTTTCCAATACAGGGGACTGCGAATTCGAAATTATAAACATAAGAAATGACATTGAATTACATCATAACGAAGAAAAATTCTGGTATTTAGTGAATGGAAATGGCTTCCCCTTGTTGAGAAAATATACTCTGAAAATGAACTCTCTTTGTGCGTCGACAAATACTTGTGAATATTTGTTTTCTAATACGAAATTCTTAAAATCAAAGAACCGATCAAGTCTCACTGACACTCATTTGGACCATTGCCTGAGAACTGGGAATTCTACTTAAGGGCCACATTACAACGAGTTGGTCGAAGATTTGCGATGTCAAATATTGCACTAATTATCAATTTTAAGACTTTGTTTAAATTGAAATTTTAATTTATCTACTAAAAAATATCACATTAATATTTTCATGCTTAAATACTAACCCCCCCCTCACCCTCCTCCTCTTCGTCCAGGGGTGCCCGCTAAACTCCCGCATTTCTGAAATATGCCCTCCTAGAAAAAAGGTTTCCGACCCCTGCTATAGACCCTTTAAATCCCTATAAAAATCATTTTGATTTGACGAATCTCTTTGATTTGACGAAATCTACTTCGATATCTGTGTCACAGTCTGCTGATGAATCATGATTGCTATTATATTCTTCATCATTATCAAATTCTTCTTCGTCATCAAATAAACTTTCTTCATCCGTCAAAACTGTATCGTCAAAGTTCTCAAACGCTTCATTTCTTCGTCGTACGTGAGATTGCGCGCCATATTTGTAAGGTGTCTGACTCCCGTGGCGGAAAAATCTGAGCGGCAATGATGGGCGCGCTGGGTATAACATACCCGAAACACAAAATACCGGAATTTCTATTTTTTTAGATTCGTCTGCGGACCTGGCCTGTTCAAGGTCATGACCCTACATTCAGCTATACCGAGACTCGTCCACTTTTAAACGAGGGGTCGGGAAATAGACAGAACAAAAGATGGGAGCGGGTATGTCACACCCTGCGCGCCCGTTCCCGGGTTAAACTCCCATCAAGCCCCAAGGGGTCCACCTGTATCCCGTTGGTAATCCCTGCTCTATCTAATGGTGATCTAATGGTGATATTGATTTGTATCAAAACTAGACATATCCTCCTGTAATTTGACTTTGATAGTTTCCATCCTCACTAACTATTTAAATCTCCAGCTGTAAATCTCCAGTGAGAATCAAAGCTAATAAAATCCAGACAACCATTTTGAGGCCTGCTTTGACCAACTCACTATAGTCAGCTGCGTTTGGGATTATGTTCATATTTCGTATAACCAGCTAGTAACCAATTACGCCTAATTTCTCGTTATTAAAGCCAAGGTCATTGATTTTTTTCTTTTTGTAGAGTGTGGCGGGAATGATCCTTAAATTCTGGCCAGAATTTTTGTAGTGATTCCTAAGCAATGCTATTTTAAGTTCTCAAACTGCTAGGAAGAATCAATTTTACCTCTTTTGGTAACTCTCGCTGTCAGATGATTTTCAGTGAGCACCCATAGTTCCCTTTATTAATTTTATTTTGCCTCAATGATTTCTGAATGATTACTTTCACATATTAAAATCAGTCTTCCGTAGATATCAGTGTCATATTACTCTTTAGTCTGAGTAAATGAGTGCAATACTTCAAACGAAAATGATAAATGGCTTTTATTAAAGACTGCTTTATCACTCAGATCCTGATTCAGCTGGAGTGTATGTTTGGAGAGAAATTGTGTTACAGATTGACATTATATTATCAAAAGCTCAGAAATTGGAGAGTGCATAAAAGCATAATTAATAGAGAGTGAAAGTCATTTAAAGGAAGGGTATATAATTCATTTTAAATCGGAGTCTAGGATATATTTATCGATATTCATTTATTCAGATAGAATATATCAAATGAGATAAATGGGGGGGATATTTTAAATAAATGTTAGATGATGCATATATTTCAAATGCAGTCTATTGGGTAACATGCACGCCTAGAGAAGCAAAATGGAAAATTTTCTTTCCTTTTTTCTGAATAAAATAGTATCTATAGAAAACATATGACGAATCAATTATTCCGATGCAGTTTAATGGCGTTTCAAATAAACCTAGAACGTAACTCTTGTTTTGGCTGACACGCGTTGTCAATATGTCTTTAGTTCTCTTCAAAAAACATTTACACTTGGTAATATTTCACCAGGTGATAGCCGATGGCAAGCATTCGGTTCTGACCCTGTAGGCTCGAGTCCCATTGTTGGCATTGATGTTTGTAGCCGTTCGGAATCGGCTTCAAACTTTAGGTCTCGGTCTAATTAGCCTTCGTGTAGCAAAAAGTTGACCGTAACGCTCCAAACCAAACCAACCTTAGTCTTATTTCTTTAAGGCTGGGAGGAAAATTCACCTGATATTAAACAACAACCAGTGCATGTAATAGTCTTTCAGATAAGGTATAAGGAAATTATTTTATTGCTGGTTCAAGAACAGGTTAAATATCGCACCTCTACTAAAAGAGTGTTACATCTCAAAATAGCCATATTTTCAGGAATAGCTAAAGAATATAAATGCCGAAATTTTTATTTCTTGTTTTATGAATGCCTATGATATTTTTGGGAAAACCGAAAATAAACCTTTTGGGTATTGTCCGAATCACCTCAGAAGGCAAAACGATATACTATTAAAGTTGTTTTCAATTTTAAGAGAATGATTTTGAATTTTAATTACAAGATATAAATCTCTTCTAGTAACCTCATTTTGTCAATATGGACTGAAAAGCTTGAGGGAAAACTGTCATATATCTATGCTAATGCACAATATATCTAAACTTTTCACAATAGAAAGAAAAAAACCTTGATAACATGAACAGCAGTTTAGAAAAAAAAATAAAAAATTTATTTTCCAAATAAAATTTAATGAACATTTTTATTACAGGAACATTTTAATACAACAGCATTAGGCACTCACAAAAATCTTATTTTCCTTCTTCGTGCATGAGGAAGTTCCCCCTCCTAGTTGTGGAAGATGGCAATAAGCGCCATCTAGCAGATTGTGTTGGTACTAGGATTATAACATTATTCGAGAAAGAGAAGCACTTCTTATAGAACATTGTGGTGCCATTATCTCAAAATCGAAGATTTCGGAGATGTAACAATCTTCTAGAAGAGGCGCGATATATGGGTTGCCCAAATCAAAAGGAGACTTTTGGTGTTTCTCTGTAATGGTTTATTTTTTGGAAAATGAGAAACATTCAGGAAGTAATATTGTTACATATCCGCTGTATATAAGTCATAATGGCGGTTCAAATAAGCACTAGATTTTTGATATCTAGGGGGAGAACGTCCGTAGTTGTCCACAGAATTAGTCTTGGACGACAGCCCAGAACTCTACATCTTTAGCAAACCGGGATCCCTTGAAAGCTTTTTTCAGTGGTCCAAAGATGTGATAGTCACAGGGACAGATATAGGGGCTATTGGGAGAAAGGAGGGGGATGGACGAGGACCTCCCAACTCTTGTGCCACAGCAAGTCTTGTCCAAGGCAGTCGATTCCATGGTGATGACGAAGTGTGCTTAAGCAGGTCTCGGCATATCCCGTGCTCACGCGTCTATTACGAAATCCCCTAAACCAGCTGAATACTGTGTAATGTAACACACTCATACGTAGAATCACCCCCTCTTATTACGATTAATTTCGGCTTAACTAACCAGATTCTGCCGTCAGAAATGGAATAATCTCTCGCTGGGCTTGTTCGAATGAATCCATGTCATGACCGTACGTAATCATCTTGCTTAAACACCTTCAAACAGCACACTGAAACTTTCTGACCATGGCAGCTTTGTTTCGTAACATGCAATGTGATCTACTGGCACACACACAAAAAAATCTGAGTATTTAACCTCTGCCTCTAAAATGAAAGTCGCACTTTTATTTGGGCCACCCTAATAGAAAAACGTGCAATAGGGATAAATTTTTGGAGCTGTAGCCAACAATTACCTAGGTTGATTTATAGGTAAACCTTCCAGTAAAACCTTTG
The DNA here is from genome assembly GCA_907164885.2 of Dolomedes plantarius. Taxonomy (NCBI): domain Eukaryota; kingdom Metazoa; phylum Arthropoda; class Arachnida; order Araneae; family Dolomedidae; genus Dolomedes; species Dolomedes plantarius. Next base: position 98,947,700 of record OU015502.1, read on the forward strand.
GAGATAACAGTGGCGAATCTACTATGGACGTACTTTGACTTTAAATGACTTAGCTGCTGGCAAGAACAAAATGGGGAAATCATTTACCAATCTTTCGACACTGCAGAAAATGTTTTCCTTAGTTGACAATCTAATTACTGATGATAGAATATCTCTGTTTATCAATGACAACCTCTATTTTTTAAAGGATAATTTAAGAATTTACCTAAGCAATTAAAACTCTAACTTTTTCAAGGTGACTGCAAGCTTTATTACCTACATGACAATACCGGCCTTTATTTAAATTGATATTAGGCTGGTATCAGAATTTCGGTTTTATTCCACAATTTCTTCAAGTAAACTGTTTCTATAGTAAAAGCTGATGATTAGTAACTGTCTAATATTTTATCTAACATATAACATGTTATAGACCTACTCAACCTATATTGTTATGAGTTGTTGTTCGTGAAAAAATCATTTGCAAGGTAAATTATTCTTTGCTTCTTTCTCTTTTTCCTATCAGCTAAGTGAGGCACATATACTAAACAACCAAATTGCGTCACGTCATTCTGCGTCTCATTTCCAGATTGAGTGATGTGGGTATTCGTATTCAGTAATTTCTACGTGATTTGGGCTGTTTTACGTAGTTTCACTAGCAAGAGGAAATTGCGAATACGTTTCAGGAATCAGACTCGAAACCTATTCATAATTTCCTTTTAAATCAGGGCCCGGATAACATTGCTTAACATAGCATTTCTTAGGGCCTGTTCACATAGGAGTCCGTGCGTTGCGTTAAGGAAAAGATGACGTTGAGACGAAAATAAACCAATCATAGGCGTTATAAATTTCATTGCTAATAGTTTGGAGGCATATGATTGGTTTATTTTCATCTCAACGTCATATTTTCCTTAACGCAATGCTACGGACTTCTATATGAACAGGCCCTTACACTTCATTTCCCAGATTCGAAATGCGTAATTTCGTGTAATCAAAGATAGGTTTTCGAGATAATTTCTATGTACATCAGGAGTAACTATGCTAATCCTTTACAGTGGAAGAAATATCGTTAAGTCCCTGGGAGTGAGCTGAAAGAATCGCAAGCAAGATTTTTTTTTTACTATTATAGGAGTTAGAAACCGTGAAAAACAATATCACATTAATTAGTCGATTAGCTAGATAATTTATCACCAAACAAGTACTAATGCTCCGAATAAGCTCTAAATATGATTTCAAGTAAAGCACAAAGAGTGAAGTTCTCAAGCAATTGATTTTTTCTTGACATTTCAGGAAATTTTAATACCTTTATCCTTAGCCAGGTGATAGCCGAATGGATAGGTCGCAGATATTCGGTTCAGTCCTGTGGGTTTAAGTCCCACTGTTAGTATGGATTTTTGTAGCAGTTCGGAATCGGCTTTAAACTGTAGGTCCCGGTTTAATTAGCTCTCGTGTAGCAAGAAGTTGACCGTAGTGCTCCAGATCAAACCAAACCTAATATCTTATTCTAAAACTCATGTGTATTACTGTAGATGTTTAAATATGGTATCACAATTTAAATAAAAGAATTAAACAAGGGCACTAATGCTAATTAATCATTAACTGTGAGTAACATATTGGATAAATATTTCACAGTAAACATATATCTTTTCGGTTAACCTAGTTAATAAATCATTTAATTTCATTTTCTACCTTAAAAATGATGCATGTTTCCTAAGCCGATTACACTTATACTAAGAGATACGAAACCTGATGACTACCTAAATATCGTGGGCGCAATAAAGATTAATTCTATATTTAGAACTGAAAAGAATACGAAACAATGCTGCGAAGTAAAATATCGATTCAGAACACTTATATTTGCTCTGCTATTTTCGCTTTTGTAGTTTAAATCAACAGCATGCACAATGTTTTCCAAGCACAGCTTATTTTTAGAATTTCACTTTGGTTTCTTTATTTTGCACAAACTTCTATAAATAACACTAAAAGAATTTTTTCTATGCCCCCGAAAAGTGTGACATTTGATGTTTCAATTCTGCCACATGAGTGTGGGCAGAGAACACATCAGTTTGAAAAGGTACTAAGGCATTTCATTTGTGAATCATATAAAATACTCAAATGCCATTCCTCAAGCTGTAGACAGGGCGTTATTAAACTGAAACAAAATTGAGGAAAATATTGACATTCTTAGAATAAGGAAAATGAAAGTCTCGTTGAAAATGCGTTATGAGTGTACAGACTTCTTTAAAATAAATATTTGGTTTTAATATCTTGTAACAGAAACTTTTCAATTCGGACTTATTCAAATGATAGTAAATAATTAAGAGTTTTATTGAAAAATTGAAAATGCTTTACAAACATTTAAAAGTGGCTCCTGGTAGCCTAATGGTAGCGCGTCGGCTTTCGGTGCTGAGGGTGCTCCGATAGTATCCCGAAAAACGTTATTAAATATCTCCGTGTCTAGATAGGATATGGTCACAATGAATCATGTACCGGAAATCAACAAAATGTTGTCTGAGAGGGTGGGAGAGAGTACGATCCCCTAGATACCGGCCCTGGGGGTGTTCGGTCATAATTGTGGTGGCACCTGGCTAAATTGGACTCCAACCCAAGTGGTTTCATTATATATGAACCTGTTTTAGAACAAATTCCAGCCAGGTGGTATTAGAAACAACAACACATTTAAAAGAGAGAAAGAAAGTAACATGAAATCTATATTTTTATGACGTTCCAAAACACTTTAAAAATAGTTCGATCCGGAATTGTTATAAAAAACATCACTTGTTAATTATGTTTTGAAACACTCATGTGTTTATGGTTTTACATATAACAGTGTGAATTTAATATATGGGTTACTTATGAACTGAAATCCATACCGTGTCTCCCAAATGTGATAGGTGTGCCAAAGTGTTGCCGAAACTTTAAGACGTAGTTTTGTCTGTAGTATACGTATTCTTAATTTTCCTCCTCAATTAGTTACCTTTTTGAAGAGAACACGGAATTTAAAAAAAGTATATTTTTATTAAAAGACAGGAAAAAAATCTAATAAATGTTTCCGAAAACTAAGAACGGAAACAGATTTGTTAGCAATAAATGTTTGTAACAAACACAAGGGACAACATTTGAAAAATCATCTACTTGATTTATTTAAAACGTCTTAAAGTTCTGCCGAAACTTTAAGAAGTGGTTTTCTCTGAAGTATACGTGTACTTAATTTTCCTCCTCTATTAGTTACCTTTTCAAAGAGACCACTGAATTTCACAAACTAATATCTTTTACTAAAAGACGGAAACAATTCTAATAAATGTTTTCGGAAACTAAGACTGCAAACAGATTTGTTAGCAATGATTTATTGTAACGTAATCTTGATATTATTTTAGAACAAACACAAATGACAACACTTGAAATATCCTCTACTTGATTTATTTAAAAAGTTTTCTAATAATGTTTTTACTCAGTATCTTGTCATTGCTTATTTTAGAGATGACACGGTGTTAGAATTTAGAAATTTCTCTCTTTTTTTCAATTAAAAAAAGAAATCTACAAGAAAAATTCTAAATACTGTATATTTAAGCAATTTATCTGTTTCTGCTGCAATTTAGGTTATAAACATCATATAATTCAAAATAAAGAAACAAAACATGTTAAGCTCTTCCGTGGAATAATACAAAATATTGCAAGAAATATACAGTGTCCGTGAAATAAATAATGGGGTTTCAAATGGTTAAAGCCTTGGAATAAAGTATTGTAGAGATATGAGGTATAGGTCAAATTGAAGAGGAAATCGCCAATTTTCCTACCTGCTTAGCAGACTTCAATGTGTGATCCCTTATTTGCCTTGCAGACGCCAAGGTAACTAAGGGATCTCCAAGGTCCAGTTCGACGCCAAGGTAACATGGACGCGATATTCAGTGTCTTCCCTAACACGGCTAGCCCAGTCAAAATAGGTTTTATGGCTAAAAAAAATATGAAAGTTTTGAAAATTGGTGGAGATGTTTGTTTAGGCATGCTAATGAACATACTAAAAGTCCCCACCGATCAGACTTGAGCTTTCGCCACCATCTTGGAAAATGTGTACACTTTTTTGGTTTTTTGGAAATAACTTTAAAAATATTGATTTTATAAAAAATAATTAAATACAAAAATTAAAGAACATTAAATTATGAACAAAAATCATTCATAACATTTTTTTATATGTCTAACAGGAACAAAGATAATTGACTTTGAAAAGAGCGCACTATCACACCTGGGACGCGCAAGCGCGGTTCCCCATCGCGGTGGGGGGAAATACCCGCGCATGTGCATACCATAATTAGCCAAATTAGTTTTACACTAAATGGGAAGGTTTTTTGTATTTTTTCAAATAACTAGGGAAATATTAACTTTACGTAAAAAAAGTTTGTTTCAAAAATTAAAAAACATTAAATTATGTGTAAGGTATACACAAGATTCGATTCACAAGAATCGAACTTTTGAGTGAATTAAAGAAGCTGCTTCAGATATTCTAATTTTGGCATACGCGCTTAGTATAAATACCACGCAGCGTCATTAATGAAAAAAGGAGTTGTTGTTAAGGTTGAAAAGGTGTTATCCTGCGCTAGTGCTTTACGGACCAGAAGTTTACGTGGCAGTACTGCTGGTTTGACTTACTGTTCGTGAGTATAAAAATATATTGTTCTTGAAAGCTGTATTTACATTCCGTACAAGTAGTCCGCATGCTTATTGCTGTAAAAGCCAATTATATGTGCAGCGAATTCAATAAACATTATTTCATGTATAAACTGTGTTTGTATATAATTCAAATAGAGTGCTACTTCAAATTATATACACCCAAGTCTGGGTAGAAGTGAGCATAGATTCTCTATACTGGCGCCCGAAAAATATATATACCCTGGTAGTTAGCGTTAAATTTGTAACGAAGAACATAATTGAAATTAAAAACTGTGTACTGTGTAAGTATATTTATAAAATTGTTGCAAGTACTTATATACTATTTAAAAAATGAGTGTTGTAGAACAAAATCCTGCTGGAAATTTTCCTCGGGTAATTATGGTTCAGCAAATTGCGCCATTCGAAGCCACCTTCAATGGCGGCCCCTCAAGCCAATTCCTAAAGAAAATTGAGCATTACTTTCAGCAACAATGCACCCCAGAGGGGGATAAACTTAAAATTGCTCTAGCCGCTTTAAGAGGTAGTGCATATCAGTGGTACACGTGTATGCAAAGCAGTAATCTGATTTTTGACTATTCGTCATTCAAGCAACAGTTTCTTAGTGTTTTTCCAAAGACCTTTAATCAAAGTGAAATTGAAGCGGAAATTTATTCGCTAAGGCAACGTGAAGGTCAGTCTGCATTAGATTTTGCTATGGAAAAGATTTCCAAGTGTGAGGAATATTTAGAGGGAATGACGGAAGCGATAATCTTAAAAATAGTTATCCAACGTTTGAAGCCAAGTGTTCAAGATTTTTTAGATAATCAAACAATTACAAGCAAGGTTACCCTCCTTCAAGCTTTAGCTACGTATGACAATAGACATTTCTTCGCTACCCCTCACCGTCATTCAGGTACGAGAAGTTTTATACAACCGCGCCAAAATTTTTCGCGAGTTTCAAACCAGCAGCGTAAACAGTACCGCAGGCAAAATAATAGAAGCGCACGGCGTTATAATGAAATTAGTGCACTTAAAGAAAATAATAGGGAAGCACCTTACTTGCACTGGCAAGTTGATTCACATAATATGGTTCAACCTGTTGAAACTGTGTGGTCAAATGTATTATTTTGTCCGAGCAGTAATCATTATTTTGAGAATAGTGAAAGTCAGGGTATTTTTTTGGCTTATAAAGAAAGTGAGTCTAGCTGGAATGATGAGGTAATTCCAGTACAAATTTCTGAAAATAGTGCCGATACTAATGCTAGTGGTTTAGAAAATAAATCATCTGACACTTCTATTAATGCTATACCTGATATTATTAATGCTATACCTGATATTTTAGATGATATTCACACATCTGTTAATGAAGGAAATTTAGTAGATGACGAAGTATGCGTTACGGAAGTTAGTGAATACTTATTAGTTGACGACAATAAAAATTCTTTAAACGATAGTAGGAACTCGCTAGGTAATGATGATATTATTTCAAGTTTCCATCCGAATGAGGATGCTGTAGGCCAGGTTGATAATATGGTTTTAAATAAAGTACATGAAAACCATACTGAGAATCAGGATGAAAAGTTGACACAGAGTTATACTGTAGGTAGTTTAGCTGATGCTTCGGAAGTTATAGAGAAAGTTTGCAATAAAACGCACGAGTACGAAAAGCTTAATCTTCCTAAAACTGAAGCAGTGTTAAAGAATTTAAATGATAGCGATTCTGAAGACGGACGTTTTAAAGATACTTTTTCGTCAAAAGAGGATAAAACTAAAGTTAAGGGGGATAAAAAACGTGAAAAAGCGCCTTCAGGTTCCAGCATTAAAACTGCTAATACTGAAGTAATTAAGGCGGTAAACAAGAAGTCGTATAAGCACAAATACGAAAAACAGAGTCAGTTTGTTGAAAAAATAGAATCTGCATTAAAATCTAATACCGATACAAGCAAAAGTACGAAGAAAGGTAAAGTGTGCATTACAAAAACTCCATCAAAGGAGGAATGCGTCGCTGATAAGGTACACAAGGTTATAAAAAGGAAGAATGACAATTTTAAAGCTCCTTTGCATAAGTACAGGGAACGCAAGATATCAGCCGCCCAGCAAGGTTGGCCTCCTCCCAAGAGACCTCCTGTCCATCGTCAAGCCGGACCAGCGCCTCAGGACCAACGACCTGCTGCACGAAGGATGCCCACACGGTCAACGAACCCCTTTACTAGGACTGCGACCATCAAGAGAGGTTCAGCGGATTGGACAAACTGGTGCAGTGAAGTTGCTGCATTCATGAGGAACAAGTCTTGTATCAACTTTCTTATTCTAACTCCCACCCTTTAATAAAATCGAACCAAATTGGTTTGAAGTTCCCCATTGTAGATACTGTGTAAACATTTTGAGGGGAAGGGGTGAGCCACTGACAAAAAAACGGCATACTGTTGTTTTATAAATTTTTGAAGGGGACATGTAGTGAAAGAAAATACATACTAACTACAGATAACAAACAACTAACATACTAACTTCGCAAATCATAACACATGTACATTATAAATTGGGGGAGAGCAGATACAGTCAAGAAATGTCATGCTGTGCAATTGTGTTGTCACTTTTAATTAAAATAGATATTTTAGGGCGCAGTTGGCCAGCCCAGTATCCGCAACTCTGCAAATCCACTGTGTAATGGTGTCACCTGGACCCTTCGGGGTTAGTTTTGTAAAATGGTAGTGGTGTTTTTCCCCCACACAACGTGTGGAAGGTTTTTTGGCTTTGCCACCCATTATGTAAAAAGTCAGACCAGCACGCGTTTTCAATTAGTTAACTGAAGCCGTTCAGACCTCAGTTACCTAATTTTTTTTTTCGAGGGAGGCCAGTGTAAGGTATACACAAGATTCGATTCACAAGAATCGAACTTTTGAGTGAATTAAAGAAGCTGCTTCAGATATGCTAATTTTGGCATACGCGCTTAGTATAAATACCACGCAGCGTCATTAATGAAAAAAGGAGTTGTTGTTAAGGTTGAAAAGGTGTTATCCTGCGCTAGTGCTTTACGGACCAGAAGTTTACGTGGCAGTACTGCTGGTTTGACTTACTGTTCGTGAGTATAAAAATATATTGTTCTTGAAAGCTGTATTTACATTCCGTACAAGTAGTACGCATGCTTATTGCTGTAAAAGCCAATTATATGTGCAGCGAATTCAATAAACATTATTTCATGTATAAACTGTGTTTGTATATAATTCAAATAGAGTGCTACTTCAAATTATATACACCCAAGTCTGGGTAGAAGTGAGCATAGATTCTCTATATATGTACAAAAACGATTGTATACATTTTTGTCGTAAACCTAACATGAACGAAGATATTGACTATAAAATGCGCGTTGATAATGGAGGTAGCTTTAAAGTCTAGTTGCAGGTGCTCTTCTTTGAATTTCTAACCTCTCCCACATTTCGGCATTCTTTAAACACAAGAAAATAGACTTTAATGTTTTTGGCTATGTAGATAATTAATCATTATTAATATTTTACATGAATGTAGTAAACTTGGGGGTATTCACTATCAGATTTCTATTGCGAATAATTCTTAAACCTTACCTACTTCAGGATTTACGTGTTTTTTTCGGTACGGGATTCTCCCCTTCGTCAGGCATGTATAGATCGTCTATGGATCCGCTAGCATCGGCCCATTCATCAACTTCTTTCATTCGATCGTCATCATCAACAGGGCTGATACCATTCTGACATACCCCATTGCAATTATTGCAATGGGGTATGTCAGAATGCCTCATTGCAATTGTGCAGTTGATGCCTGCTTTCAGACATCCGAATCTTACTCCACAGTCAGTCTTACAGTTGCAAAACACCATGTTTAAAACTGAATCGGGAGCTACTGCATCCATAGTTGTGATGGGCACAGGAATTTTCTCTTGACGCTTCCAGCCCCACAGGCAGTTGGGCGTTTCTTTTTCAGGTGCTCCAAAGTCTTCCTCATTTTAATTTCGATGACTCGTATTTGATTGCGTGTGTTTAAGGTTTCTTGCGATGGTGGTTCAGTAGCAAAATCTCGAACCAACTCACGGAGATTTTTACATTCCAAATCAGATATGTCCATGCCGTCAAAAATTATTTTTGCTAAAGCTGTTTGGGTCAATAAATGAGCTCGGACGGCCCTAGCGTATGCATGGCCAGGCAATATTTTTCTTCTAACGTAGGTGCATAAATCAAAGTGAGTATTTCTTTTAACCCACTTCCAGCCATTATGTACCCAATGCAGCCTAAGAATGACATTAAAAGATGGAATTCACCAAGCCTCACAATAGAACTTGATAATAATAGGTTGGATGTTGCTGCGACTATCTCTCGAGCTTTAATATGCAGTGGTTGGTCAAACGTGAGTATGCAAGACTTTTGGTGCATTTTAACACACTGCTGGGCAGCATATTTCAGCACAGTGAAAATGGTGCCATACTTGCTTGGTGGTGAATTAACAAAAAGAAGGGGTATTACTTTGGTCTTTTCACAAGGCTGGTTTCTGGTTATACAATGGAATTCAATTCAGGTATCTGTGGAAGACCTAACCACTTAGCACACATCCAGGAGATATCAGATGGCTTAGGCAGTGGTAAATCTTCCGCTAAAGGATGTAAGACATTCAAATCTTCGATAGTAATTGTTTTTAACCCAGGCCCTCGAAAATTTTCAAACGTTTCCAGAGGAATGATTCCCATTTTGCCTACGGTCGATGGGGATGTAAGTTCGGTTAATTTTTTTATCTTCGTCCCGGGTTCCACTGCTGACTCTGGAGTAAAACAAGCAATGCCCCCCCCCTCCCATGCTATGAAACGTATTCAGGCCATCGATTGTCGACACATTGAAGTCTGCATTGTCAAATACGAATTGGCAGAATGATCCCTCGCGCATTTGGGGTTGCGGATTATTTATGGCTGACATCTCAAGTGTTTGGGCTTCATAGTAAGAAGAACAACATCCCAAATTCAAGAGCATTGTTTTTAAATTCTTGGAACAGAACTTTTTGTACAAAAATAAAGCAAGACCATTGAGCAGAGGAGACATAAATGATCGTGGCCTTAGCGCTGATATAATAACGTGAGCTATTGAAGTGACTTTTTTTCCCGCCCTAGCAGTCTTTTTTTTTTAATAATCAAGTGCTCCAAAAAAGATTTTAGGCTTTCTGGAATACCCTTGTTCACATCTCTGAAAAAGTTATCACTTGGAGGGTAGCAATGATTGTCATAAACTGGTGTCTGGATATCTTCTTTTATTATGGCTGCAGCAGTTTGTAGTATTCGTAGACGCTCCTCATGATCATTTCGTATCCTTTTGTCGTACCAAGAATCTGATAAGACTTTCATTCCAGTATTACGTAAACATATGACAGTAACATTTTTGGAGTTTGAAGCAAAAATAATCCCATCCCCGTATTTTTGTTTCAACTTATTTCTCAAAGTGATGTCGTCTGGAACTAGCCCTGTAATTTGAAATTTGAGTTCGGGTACTGAGAATTGACAGTCGTCATTATTATCAAGGAAGAAGGATATTTCGTCTACAGCTGCTGAGACGTAATCCGACTCAGGCCGCCCTCTCTTTCTGATTGGTGCAGTGTGTACAAAAAAAATTCATGAAGCAATCTTGATGATAAATCGCATCAGCTGCAACTAAATCAGCAACGTTTATTATACGACACTGAACTTCCTCTCCCCACTGGTCATGTCTATTCTCTGCAGCTTCAAGAACTTTGCTTTTCATTTCGAGACTCCTAACTTCGTATATAGTTCTTCGCCTGTCAGTTGGTTTTTTCTTTTGTCTTGCTTTGAATTCTTCGTCTATTACTGCCGTACAAAAGAAACATTTTGTTCGAAAATCGAACTGAGGTTAAGAAAAGATCGCAAACTTACCGCGCGATATTCACTTTGGGATGTTGACGCGATTTCTGCATTTCTTTTTAAATCAACTTTTATACTTCCTGGTCTGGTGTAATTACTCCGACACAACGAATGAACCGAAACAGACTTTAAATGTTCCAACTGTTCATGCTTATTGTCTTTTCTTTGGACACTAAGCTCTTAAAGCGTCGATCCCCTTTTCTCCTACATTCACGAAATCATCATTTGACATTAATTTTTTACATATAAAACATAGTTCCGTATCAGCCATTGTTCACAGACGCACACGGAACGGTGACTAACTATTAACTGTCTAGGAAACTACTAGGGTAAGACCGATTTGGCGTATACGGTATGCACATGCGCGTGTCTTCCAGCCATGGGCACCCACGCATGCGCGTCCCTGGTGTGATAGTGCGCTCTTTCCAAAATCAATTATCTTTGTTCGTGTTAGACTTATAAAAAAATATAATATATGTTTTGTGTAGAAGCTGCCTCCATTATCAACTCGCATTTTATAGTCAATACCTTCGTTCCTGTTATGTTTACGACGAAAATGTATAAAATCGTTTTTGCACATAATTTAATGTTTTTTAATTTTTGAAATAAACTTTTTTTACGTAAATTTAATATTTCCCTAATTATTTGAAAAAATACAAAAATCCTTCCTATTTAGTGTAAAACTAATTTGGCTAATTATGGTATGCACATGCGCGGGTATTTCCTCCCACCGCGATGGGGAACCGCGCTTGCGCGTCCCAGGTGCGATAGTGCGCTCTTTTCAAAGTCAATTATCTTTGTTCCTGTTAGACATATAAAAAATGTTATTAATGATTTTTGTTTATAATTTAATGCTCTTTAATTTTTGTATTCAATTATTTTTTATAAAATCAATATTTTTAAAGATATTTCCAAAAAACCAAAAAAGTGTACACATTTTCCAAGATGGTGGCGAAAGCTCAAGTCTGATCGGTGGGGACTTTTAGTATGTTCATTAGCATGCCTAAACAAACATCTCCACCAATTTTCAAAACTTTCATATTTTTTTTTAGCCATTCGTCAAAATCGGGTCTATTTTGACTGGGGTAGGCAGGGAACATCGAGCGTGATAGACGGAACAGCGTCAGTGATCCTTCCTTTTAAGTGGCCCTTATTTCGAACTTGAATTGAATACACTTGTGTGTTTAGCTAACCGCAAAAATAGAAATTCATGGGGGTTAAGGTCTGGAGACCGTAGGGTCCAGGCGATCCATACTTCTCGTCTGACCCATCGTTGAGGGAATGGTTCGTTAGGAAATCCCCGCACGATTGTGGCAAAATGGGGAGGAGATACGTCTAACTGGGAAATGGAATTCTCCAGAATTTTCCAGCGCTAGTCCCAGAATCTGTTAGAGTCTGCACGTATGCTTTCGCACACATCAACTTGGATTATTTCTCTTTCATTTAACGTATGACTCGTGTCTGCAGCGGGATTTGTTGCTTAACTAAAACCATCTGAATTCTACCTATTATTTTACGGACATAACTGTATTTAAAATATCCAATGCTGTCTACTATAAAACTTCCAGAAGAACTTCTTAAACCATATGGAATGCCTGTATTCAAAGAAAAATCCAATCTTCTCGGTATCATGGCTGAATATAGGATGGGAAAGTTCTAAGAAAACAAAAAAAATATATTATCATTCAAAAAATCTCTGAAAAATAATATCTGTACTGCTCTAAGATTGTACTGGCGAAATGTTATATTTTAACTTCGAGTAGGAAAATAAATAAAAGACCCTTCGGTTAAAGAAGATAGGTAAAAGGCCCTTGCCCTAAAGATGAATTTCAGAAACGTGGTTTAAATTGTAAAGCATTGTGGACAAGGACGTGTAGGTATATGTCATCCTATAGAGTATAGAGAACTGATTCCCCAACTTTTTATACTTGAGTACCACCTGATAACTTTGTAAGGTCGTGGCGTACCACTGGTTGTGTTGTAACTTTTTGAGAGCAGGTCAAACAAATTCTATACACATATGAATAACTTTAGAAAATGTATTAACTTATAAATAAAATAAAATACAGAAAATAAATCCATTAAACTAGGAAAAGCCGTATAAACGTAATTGTTATTAACTAAAAGCAAATGCAATTTCCCAACACTAAAATATCTTGATCACGAGGCTTAATGAGAAACTGGTTGTTGCTTATTTTTTTATTAGAGCTTCTGTGTCAGGTTCAATAGTGCTTAAATATTAATTCTTAAGTTATTGTACTTATTATTGTTTAACCCTTCTGTGTACCACCTCAAATGTTCTCCCGTACCTCCAGTGGTACGCGTACCACCTGTTGGGAACCACTGCTATAGAGTACGTAATCTTCAATTCATTGATAGTACAATAAATTATTACACATTGACATTTCTAACAGAATTTGAAATCTATAGAAGGAAAACTAAACCTAGTAACTAAAACTAATAACTTAACACCTTTTAGAAGAATAAGTTAACAATGTATCATTTCCAACTCCACTTCGTCGATGAACAAAAACATACTGCAAGGGTCATTTACCCAAAGCCTACTATAGCGTTCAAAAGCAAGTGCGGAGCTGGCAACTGGATAACTTAACAATGTATCATTTCCAACTCCCCTTCGCCAATGACCAAAAGCATACTGCAAGGGTCGTTGACCCAAAACATACTGTAGCGTTCAAAAGCAAGTGTGGAGCTGGCAACTGGATAACTTAGCAATGTATCATTTCCAACTGCTCTTCGCCAATGACCAAAAGCGTAGTGCGAGGGTCGTTGACCCAAAATATACTGCAAAGTAAAAAAGCAAGTTCGGAGCCGGCAAATGTATAAATGCACTGAACTAATTAAGATTCCACCAAATTATTATTAAAGTAATAATTAATTGAAATAAAAATCTTAGTTAAAAATGTAATTTAAATAATAAATTAAGCAAATATCTTAGAAAGACTCTTACTCAAAATCCTGAAGGACTGGGTGCGTAACATAAAACAATTTAGTGTAATTATATACTACTAGCCGCCCGTCCCGACTTTGTCCAGCTTGAACAAAATATTATACCAATAAATTTCCAGTTGATAGCCAATAAATTGTAAATCTTTTTTTACCTTAATAATAACCTAAATAATACCTTAAATTCATTTTGTGTTAGTTAATAATTAAAATAGATTTTTCAAAAGAAAAAGGCGTGCCGGAGAACGGATGGGTTCGAACCGTTAGCGTCAGAACAGAAGCCCACCGCGATAGCACCACGATAAGGATCGTTGAAATCTTCGGAACAAAAAGAGGTAGAAGACAGTAGCGGAAACAATGGAGATTGTTAGGATTAAGCCCCTAACTTTATTTCTACTGATCAGATATACATAATATATAGCCTATGTCCATCTGGAATAATGTACCTTTCAAACAGTGAAATAATTTTTCAAATAGGTACAGTAGTTCTGAAGATTACCCTCCACGTACAAAATCGCTCTCTCTTTATATATAATTATAGATATAAGCTGAAACTCTATCTATGTCGAAGGATTGGATTTGATTCGGGTTGAAAATTTGTGAAACAGGGATCTTAAAGAAGACGCTGTTGTGTACTAACTCTATTGGATTCTCTCACCCCAGTGTTAACCTATGGAGAAAATGTGTCCAAGGACTGCCGACTTGGATTTAAAGATTCTTTTTTTTAATTGTACTCCGTATATACAAAGAAATTTTACATCTTGGGATATTTTTGTTTAAAAAAAATGCAAATAATATTTCAAAATTTAAATTATTCGGGGAAAAAATCTGGTATAGTGTGTTTTAAATTATCATAAATTCCATTGGTGGACGAAATGTATAAAATGATACATGTTGCAAGGTCCAGAAAAGTTCAGGCTATCTGAAAATACCATTTTTATCAGCCTTTATGTAGCTGTAAATAGTAGACACATTATTTCCATAGGTTAACATTGAGATGAGCATATCCAATAGGGTTAGTACACAACAACCTTAATCATGCTTCGAGTGCCTAAGATTCCCAGCAGTTGAGGCTGTATAATTTGGTCGACCCATCGACCGGGTTTGTAACCAGTTGCGCCGTGTGCGTGGCTCCATTCAATTACATAGGTTACGACTCAACACGGACTGGTTTGTGATTCGAGTCAGTTATCAGTTTCTTTTGAGTTGCCCCGTGTGCAGACGGCCTTAGAATTCGTTTTCTCCCTTGGCATTAGCTTCCTAGTTATATATAGAGCTTATGGCTCATTGCTGATGATTAGAAAAACGAAGCTCTGGAATCGTAAATATTACCAAGGTACAATAAGATTAAGGGTTGATATTTACGTATATGTAAATAGAAAGAGGTGTTTGCATTTAATAACATGTAAATTTCCTCTTCAATGGTAACGAACAAATGAGACGTTATCACGAAATTAAAAGACAGTTTCTAGGATTCAATAACATGTAAAGGTATAATGTAAATGTAGGATAGAGTTATGAATAATTGTAATGTAACGTATTGTAATCGCAATGCCGTCTAAATAATCGTAATTAAATGTATTGTAATTGTAATGTTGCAGATATGTAATCGCTACGTATTGTAATCTTATATATTGTATGGTAATGGTGTCAAGGTATAATAAGGAAGTTAATTGCAGAAGTTAAGTAATTAAGTTTATGTATTGGTAATATGTGAATATATATTATAATTGCAGAATAGTACTATAGCATAATGTATAGAAGCGTATTATACAGGTTCATCAGAAAAGGTTGGACATATTTCGAAAGCTCATAATTCTAAAATAAATAGAGCAAACGCAATAATATTCTTTTCAAACAACTTGCCAAGTGTCCAAGATTTCTAAATGTAACTGGTACACAACCGTGACGTTGAACGTTGCGCAGTAGCGATGCGAGGTCGAAGACGTCTTCGTTAGGCTTTCTGTCAGTCCAATGGCGACCGTTCAGGAGAAAGCTCAAGCGGTGTTTTTTTGCGATAAACACGACGGTAATTTCGCTGAACTGTTTTAACATATTTGTACTCCGCTAACCACAACACAAATTGAGCTTTCTCCTGAACGGTTGCCATTGTACTGCCGGAAAGCCGAACGAAGACCTCTTCCACCTCGCTTCACTTCTGCGCAAAGTTCAACATCACGGTTGCGTACCAGTTACATTTAGAAATCTTGGACATTTTCCAAGTTGTTTGAAAAGAATATTATTCCGTTTTCTCAATTTATTTTAGAATTATGACCTTTCGAAATGTGTCCAACCTTTTTCGATGACCGTTTATTGTAAAACGGTGGTACCAAGGAACACATAATTGTTGTATAAAATGTGACTGATCATATTATGACCTTTAGCTATTGTAGAACAAATAATTGTAACCCAATACATGATATGATGATATTAACTGTAAAATAGCACAGTGATGTAGTTTACAAAAAGAGTATATGGATAGTAATGTTGTCAACCATTTAAGTCTGGCTGAGCGAACGGATCTAGGTTTGATGTCTTCTTTACTGGGGGGCTTCAAAAAATCATTTTTGGGTAGTGCACATTTTTGTGAACAATTTTGAAAATTAGTGCCTGAAAAATCCAAAACTGTACAAAATGTGCCTCCTGCTGCTCATGTTGTCCGCATCAAGGCATCTTTGTAAATTAGCCAATTTTAAACTGAAATATGCGATGAACGGTCGTAGTAGAAATCAGCATACTGATTCTTACCTTAACGACGTATTGAGAATACCATGCAGCAAACATAAATCTGATACGTCTAAAATAATCAAAAGTTTGTCTCAACATAAAAAGTCATAATCCTTTTCAAATTCACGTTTAAATACATTTCGGTTTTGAGTTTTATTTATTATTTTATGCGGTATAGTGTGCGGTATTATTTTGTGCGGTATATGTTGCGGCCGGCGTAACGTAGCAAACATATGTATGTGGCCTGAGATTTTTCCTCTCAGGGAGAGTTGAGAATATATGACTTAGGCTATTGGCCACTTTCGGAGTAATTCGCCCCCACGTATAATTGTATTGAGGGTCCAGGTGAGAGAATGCTCTCGAGCAACCGATGTTCGTATGCCTGGACGATTAATGTTCTGAGTTAAGGGGCAGAGTTGATGGCTGGACGATTAATGTTCAGAGTTAAGGGGACATGGGACCTTCAACCTTGATTTTGTTAAATTTTCAATATTTTACTCTTATGTACAAAATGAGAATAATTAATATCATTTTCTACTACAATGAAAGTGCTTAGAATTTACAAAAAAGTATTTTGTTGAAGAATAAGACCCGTGTTTCAAAAAATTCTTCAAAAATGCTAGATTATTTCAAAATGCCCCATGATCATTGATTTTCATATGATTTCTTCGAAATTTCTCAGGATTGTCAAATGAAGTGTTTGCCACGAAACTGAGCATCAATTTTTGAAACCAAAAATATTTTAAAAATTCAAAGACCATGAAATAAAGCAAAAATATTAAAAAATAACAAGCAGAATAAAATATAATTGTTTATGGCTTTAGATTCATATATAGAAAAAATCTATAAACATTTATGTTTATATATATATATATATATATATATATATATATATATATATATATATATATATATATACGATAAACTTAGATTAATAAATTGGGGTTTTTGATGGATTTAAAATGCACATGGAGCATTTTGAAAAAATATAGCAGTTTTGAAAAGCAAACATTATTCTGAAACAAAATCCTTATTTTTAATTCTAAGGTTCTTCAATGTAGTAAAATAAATTACAAATTATTCTCATTTTGTATATAGAGTTAAAAATTGAAAATTCAAAAATTCGATGTTGTGGGTACCTTGTTCCCTTAAAACAGCGTGCAATGATTTTACGTATCGAGCATGTTCAATGCGATTCACAATTTCTGCTATCATTGCTAATTTGCTAGTTCCTCTAGGCAAAATGAAATAAAGATCTATGGAATAAAGCAAGAAGTTACATGAAAGCACTCTTGTTCTGAAAGAACCTACTTTTAGAGATGCATTTATCAGTTTAAATTTTTTTACAGTTATATTTATTTAAAAGTAACTCGAATGATAATAAGAAAACGGCTCTAATAACATAGAATCGTTATTTTAAGGAGGCAGATCACCTTTGCTCTCGCAAAAAGTAACGATTTTACTACCAAGCTTAATGTGTTGTCAAACAGTTAATGTGTAATTAATTTAAACCATTTTTACGGTGAATTGTAGAAAAATTTATCCATTAGAAAACAAAAGCAGAATTTTGGGAAGATTATTAGAAATTATTTTATGTAAAAAAATGGTTTATGAATAATGAATGCATTGCGTGCAGATTTAAAAAAAAAACTATAAGATATATATATTAAATTATTTGTATACATTCTATCCATAGGTTATACTTTTATCTACATCTAAAATATTTACCCTATTTCACTTAAAAATATTTTTTCAGGCAAATGTATTGTACATGAAATATCATAACATATTTTCCCAAAAAATTGTTGTAAAAAATTATCAATATGTACTTATCTAAATTTAGGTAGAAATTGTATAAACATGCTAGATATACATGTATAGAAATCTTTAGCAATTTGTGACCACCAGCGTTGAAGAAATAGTGCGGACAAATTTGAAAATAAGTTTTTACAAAAAGCCATATAAAGTTTAAAGTTTCTAAAAATTACTGTACTATTAGCTTTATACTTTTAGCCATAAAATCGGTTCTAATTTTAGTATCGACTTAATTTTTTTAAAGATTCCTTACATTCCATTCTTCAAAATTAATCATAATAAAAAATTGAGTTTTTTGAAGGTTTTAAGGTGATCTCCCCCCTTAATAGTGATTTCCATACAATGCCAATGTTTCAAAGTAACCTGAGTAAGGCAGTTACTGAAAACGTATTTGTATTCTTCAAATGTACTTTTTCTATTTATAAATGGGGTATAAAGTTTTAACGATAGAAGGAAATACAGTGTAATGTAACGCAAATCTGTACATGACACTAATGATTAAGTCTGTAGTTGACAACTGGTTCTGAAGCCTTTAGAATGAAAACCTCCATTTATCAACCAACATAATAATGAACTAGTAAATGAATACAAGTGAACAAAGTTGACTCATAAGTTATGTGCCATAGGAAATGACATCTAAATGAGGGAAAATGTCACCCAGGGATGTTCTGCCCCATTTGTAAATGAACATACTAATAAAGCATATTAATTAAGGATTTTAATGAGATAATCCAATTTGTATAAAATATTTCAAACGGAACTGTTTTCATCCAAAGGAGAATCATGTTAAACAGTCTATGGTGTAACATGCTTTAAAGATAACCATACATTATTAAAGATCGATTGGAAGGGAAATAGAAATCTCCCTGGAATCGGAAAGGTATTAATTTTTAATTCAAGTGTCAACATCATGTGGAATTAATTATCTTTAATTCTTACAATGCAGTGACAGTCATATGAATTCATCCCTCTCTATTTTCCAATTAAACATTCTGAATTTCCCAGAATAAACGGGGTGTAGCAAAAGCCTCCCCCCCCCCCATCGCTTTCATTTCAAATAATATGAAATGGCAGATAACACTGTGGAGGGTAATAACATACATTTCAGAACCATGGGATATTAGAAAATCAATACCAACCATTTAATGAGATATACTGAATACTATTAAAAATGAATAATATGATATTTTGCTTTAATCGATTCGAAATTCAATAGCTTTTTAAAGAAGAAAATAATTATTAATCGTAATTATTTTTCTCATATTGTTCAAGAGTATGTAATAATATACTGAAGTTTGTAAAACAATTAGTTGCAAAAGTAATCTTACCCGTGGTATATTATGAAGGAAATTTCAATAAAAATTTGAAAGAAATAATATTATGCACAAGCTATTTTTAGATCATTGAATTCAATGGCTGCTCATATTTCAGAAGTTACGAGTAGTTTATATGTATGTTAGTTTATATGTAACTTTTTTTAAAGTTATTTTGATTTTTAATTTTTTATTAGTCCACTTATTTTTCGATTTTGTGTTTATACCATGCAATAGTTATTCATTCTTTAATTCTTCATGTTTTACGAATTTCTATATACAGGGTGTGTCAAAAAATCTTGTATACTTTTTTTATAAATTTTTAAAATGTGTCAAGGAAGGAACTGGAAATTCACAGATATGTTACCGCTTGAATTACAGATTTTTTTTCTGTGTCCAAAAAGTTCAACAGAGAGCGCTAGTTGTTGTTTTAAATCATAAGTTGAAAAATCACTAAAGTTGTAAATGGCTATACTGTTGTCCCACAGATTTCTTATTTACATCCAAAAATCATTTGGCAACAAGACGGAGCATCGCCTCATTGGGGTATGATTGTACGAGACTTTTTAAGGGGGTCCAGGACACAAAATTGTTCGAATTTTTGAAAAGAAATTTATTGCAATAAAATTTTTTTGTTCTTTTACGCTTAAAATGACGTTTAAATCATGTTTCTATATTAATTATAACAGGATAAATTGTTGTGTTTTTTTTTATTTTATTTTTTTTTTTTTTTTTTTTTTTTTTTTTTTTTTTTTTTTTTGGCAACATTCTAATGGTAGCCAATCGTTGTTTAAACCTGTAAGTGTGTTTTACTGCATAATGGGTTTTCCTCCCATTTCTCTTCTTTAAATTGTTATAAGTCAAGAACCGTTAAAGATAAATGTTTGAAACTTGGGACACGTCTTTTTCAACTATTTTACTTTAATTTTCATTCAGCAAATTTGAAAAAATATTTACTCATGAAAATGATTTTTTAAAAATAAGTTACATAATTTTTTTTGTAATTTTTAATCAAAATATTTTTAATTTCTTTAAAAATTAATATTTCAAAAAATGCTGAATCAAAATTAAAACTTATATATTTTTGTTTAATTAAATGATTAAAATTTGAAATTCGAGAAGTAATATGTCGAGTTATAAAGATTTTAAATTCCTCCACTTTTATTAAAAATTTTAAATTTTAAAATTTTTAAAAAACTTTTTGAGAAATTATTATATGATGTGATTTTTGTTTAAAAATTATATGGTTGACCGTCACAAAAAAATTCAAAATCTTAACTCAATAAATATTGTTTTTAAATGTCTACCGGACCCCCTTAAATGAGGAATTTCCAAACAGGTGGATTGGACGAGATGGTCCCATCGAATGGCCTGCTCGATCTCCAGACATTACACCTCTTGACCCTTTTTCTTTGGGGATTTGTCAAAGATAAAGTTTATTCAACGAAAGTGGACAGTCTTTAAGAACTAAAAAAAACGCATAATTTCTGCAATTTCATGCGTTATGGAATACATTTTGGAACTCACGTGGGCTGAAATATATTACCGACTCGATATTCTACGCGCCACAAAAGGAGCACATAATGAAATTTATTGACTATACTAAAAAAAATTCTAATATTCTAATATATAAGGTAACACGTATGTGAATTACTTGTTCTTACTATGAGTACTTTTTTATACGTATAAACGTTTAATATGTGTCAAGGCTTTTTGAGACACCCGTATTACCTTTTATTTCTGGCACAATCATTTCATGTAACTATTGTTTATATTAAATCTTGCTTTGTTCCCCAATTAGAATAAAACTGATTGACTTCTTATTGGAATCTTAAAATTCCACGAAATTCTACAAACAAATAGTCTATTGTTCGTTAAGTTTTGTTCCTATAAAAAGAGATACATTTGTTAAAAGTCAAGCTGGCACATGTATCTGACTTTTAATTTTCAGGGAACAATACTGGTGCCCCAAAATAGCATATCTATATAGTGTCTAATACTATAAAAATATGTTATTTTCTAATAGAAGTAGATATCTACGCTCATTGAAATTCTAGTATGGCAGCATGTAAAAATATTTTTCCAAAACCATATACACTTAAAGGTGTTTGTCGCATGGACACACTAAACTAAACACAACTGATAGGATGTAATTTATGTTTACACCAACCGCTGCTACGCTCATGCTACTGTGTGATTACGTTTCGTGGTATAATGCAATTAAACTCAATATCTAAATAGTTAAGATTCCTGGTAGTCCAAGATTAATCCAATGGAAGCTTGGTAAGAGGTTTATTCCCACAAGATATGATGAACAGTGCTGTTTAAAACTGGTGCATTGTTTTTAAATACCGATTCACTTCAGAAAGATGGAGTAAAAGTAAATATTGTTTCACTGTGAAGGAACATTATATATATATATATATATATATATATATCTTATATATATATTTCTTCTGTCCGTGTGTATGTAACTGAACTCCTCCTAAACGACTGGACTGATTTTTATGAAATTTTGTGTGTGCGATTAAGTTGAATCGAGAATGGTTTAGATTCACAATTTGATCCGATAAAAAATGTTTTTATATTTTTAATTAATTAATAAAAAACCAACAATTTATAAGGGGGTGCGTCCGGTAAATGGAAGCTGTTACAGTTTGTGGAATCGGCCCTCTGGATAATACCGTCCACGTTAGGTTTAGTTAGTAAATAGCGAGCGAAAAGATAAAAATAAATAAAATCAAAAAGTTTGAAGTCATATATTAAATCAGAATAATAAATGAAAATAATAATCTTTAAAGTCAGATTTTATACTCTAAAATACATCAGATCCAACGGCATATTCATACTCTCGACACGCGATGGAAAATTCGAATCAACCACGCTAAGTGACACGAGATCTTTTTTAATCGCTACTGCAATCGCCCTCGCCTATATAATTGTGTCTATTGAAGAGCTAAAGACTAAGCTTCTATCCTGCTAACTTATTTCTGACTAAAAACTCCTGACATGTATAATCACCAGCCCACAACTTTCCAATAGCGAATATGATTCACTTTACCCAATAGAACACCGCGTCATCGTGGCGCGTTCGGAAGGTCGCCAATTTGGAAAGTACCATGCTCTCGACCCGGGTTCGA
The DNA here is from genome assembly GCA_907164885.2 of Dolomedes plantarius. Taxonomy (NCBI): domain Eukaryota; kingdom Metazoa; phylum Arthropoda; class Arachnida; order Araneae; family Dolomedidae; genus Dolomedes; species Dolomedes plantarius. The sequence continues at coordinate 98,970,172 of OU015502.1, forward strand.
ATCCAGAGTTGTGTAAAATTTGCTAGAATTGTTATTTAAGCTTTTATTTTATTATTTTTTAAATTATTTTATTTTCTTTAATTATTTTTTTTTTTAATTTTTTTAAATTGTTATTTTTATTTATTTTTATTTTTTTCAGCTTTTTTATGATGAAATACCGAATATAGCTGAAATCTGAGGAGTTTATTATACATTTATACATTTTTAATTGGGTTTTCATATTATTAATATGTATAACATTTCGTATGCTTTTTTTCTATGTTATTTATACTGCGTTTAGTTTATTAATGGATTTTTGTAGGTTTATTATAAATTTATATATTTTATGTTTTACTTTTCAGGATTTTTTGCTCCAATGATAAAGGCTAAATCTTTTCTATGTTACATATACTGTGTTAATTTTTAAATTGATTTTAGTTAACAAACATTCTTAAAATTCCTGGCATCGCCGGGTACTTCAGCTAGAATTACAACTTTTGAACAGGACAACGTCTGTCGGGTCCGCTAGTATATATATATATATATATATATATATTTGAATAGTGGTCCAATTCCATTCTTGCTCATTTTGAGATACAGAACCTTAAAGTCTATTTGAGTGCTGGGAAATGACTGCTGAAGTTAGATTTTTAATGCCCTCTGTTGGCAGCAGAAATAAGCTGGAGGCATACAAGTTTAAAAATAAGATAGAAATTACTTGTATGAACATGAGAGTGAGGCTAACTCAATTAATTTTTTTTAAAGTGGAGTTGGACCACTATTTAAATAAGGCCTTCATTTATTCCCACAATTTAGGATACATATGGATTTTTAACACTGGTGCATTGTTTATTACTTATATATTGTTCCATATAAATCTGCGTTTCCCAAACTTTTTCGAGTGGCGACCTCCCTCAATGGTTTCCAAGCATCTTGTGACCCTCCCTCTTCCTATTCGGTATATTTCGATTTAAATGATCTTTTAAGACATAAACTAATATGCATTTTCCATGATTTAATTGCAACTGAACGTTTAATTTGACAAAAAGGAAATTCGTATGAAATGGAGAGTTTTAACAATTATTTATCCCTCAGTCAAAGATGTGGGAAAGTAACAACAAAACAAAACAAAACAGAACAGACCCTCGAAAAATATAATGCACCAGCCGTATGGATTCACAATTATATAACAAGAATAAAACAAAAACTCTTCCATAAATACAATTCTTCCATTCTCTTTAGGAAACTACAATAGTTAAGCCGAAAATGAAAGCACAGACTGATGAGACATACTGACGTTTAGAATATGTATATACTGTACGTAATAAGTAACCGAAATTTTCATTGACTATCCAGTATAGGCGGTAGATTTCTAAAGAACTAAGTTTACACTTTGAATGAGACTTTTTCCCCTTCAAAAACATTGCCTGGTAATTTCATCAGTAGTGCAGTTAATTGCAGCCTGGTAGTACAGTGAATATCATATACTGTACGTAGTAAGTAACCGAGATTTTCATTGACCATCCAGTAAAGGCGATAGATTTCTAACGATCTAAGTTTACGCTTTGAATGAGACTTTTTCCACTTTAAAAAAAACATTGCTTGGTACATTCATCGTAAATAAACCCTGTAAATTTTTTATCGATGAAATTTGCTAAAAAGTTGTTTTTATGGAATAAAACTGTGGCGACCCCACAGAAAACACTTCGCGACCCCTTAGGGTGGGAACCACTGATATAAAAAAAATAGTAAATTTATCTTAATCTTTCTATTGTAGGTAACACTTTCTGTATAAGATAACAAATTATCCTGTAGGGCTTATCAAGCTGTATTCGTTTAACCTACAAAATTAACGTATCTTTGGGCTTAAGTTTTATTCATCAATTAGAAGTAAAAACATATCTTCAACTGCACCTTTTTTTCAAAATGAGTCATAATGTTCGTTTCTTAGTTTTCTTGTCTATATACTCGCAAGCTAGAATGAGAGTTTGTACTTTTTTTTTTGCTATCGTTTAATGCTAATGGTAAAAGTATGTTAATTCTGAAAGTGAAATTATTTCTGTGTTTGCAGTGAAAAGGGTGCATAAATGTATTTGGAAGTCCAAAATGTGCTAAAATGAGTTATCAAACCCTGGCATGTTTGAAAAATCAAGGGCTACTACAGGGTACAGAAAGCTAAGTTCAATTGCACTCCTAAATATTTTTTATTCATCAGTGAAAATTTGGGTTGTTAAATCCAAAATGGGATAAAATGAACTATCAAACCAGGCAAGTTTTGAAAAATCAAGGGCTTCTGCAGGGTACAGAAAGCTACATTCAATTCCACTCCTAAATATTTTTATTCATCAATGAAAATTTGGAATGTTAAGTCCGAAATGGGCTAAAATGAGTTATCAAACCAGACATGTTTGAAAAATCAAGGGCTACTGCGGGGTACAGAAATCTAAGTCCAATTCCACTCCAAAATATTTTTATTTGGGAATGTTTGGGACATATGAAACAAACACAAATATATAGTTTTCAATCCCATTTTTCTCAAAACCGCAATTTTGAACTTGACACCCTTTACACAGAAACACTGATTTAAGTTTCAAGCATTTGGAAATTATTCGTAAAATTCTTTTCGTGCATTTCTGTAACTTAACAGAGCAAACATGCGGAAGATTTGTGCTTTGCAATTTATTTCCTGTAAGCTCGAATAGACAGTAAAATAAATGGACATAAGAATATATTTTAAGAGGTAATAGCTGAAGAACAGAGGCCAATACGAAGTTAATTTCTCGTCATATCTTTACTTTGAATTTCTTCTTTAAGGCATTAAAGGTCTCGTACATGCACTAATTGAGTTATTGATATATTTTTAGATATTGGGCTAGAGTGGCGTAAGTAGACGGAATTAGTAAGCACTGGTGATGGCCCATTGTTTGTCAATAGAATTAAACTGAGTTACAATTGAATAATCTGAGCAATGTTTGCTAAAGTCATTGGGAGAGAAATGTCTGTAATAGAAAATTAAAATTAAGCGTAAACTTTCCATAAAAAAAAAAGTTTGAGCATAAATAAGATATCTTGGATTTGACTTGAATGAAAAAAATTGTGTGTCTGTGTGTGTGTGCGTATATATATATATATATATATATATATATATATATATATATATATATATATATATATATATATATATATATATACACACACACACACACTCATGGACAAAAAAATTAGCGCACCAAGAAGGAGTCGTCAAAATGAAACTAAATTTTACATACGTAATGACTACTTTGATATAAGTAAATGATAAGAAAATCAAAGAAAAGGGATAATTTATTTCAGAGAAAAAGACAAAAGAACGGAGGAATTAATTCTCCGTTGGAACCCCTCTAGCGCGAATGCACGATGCGATACGATCGGGCATTGAGTCATACAAGTTCTGTATGATGCCTTGAGACATTTCGTTCCATATTTACTGTAACCTTGCCTCTAGTTCATTCAAACTCGTGGGATGCCCAACTCGTCGTCCCAAATGATCCCAGATATGCTCGATTGGAGACAAATATAGGGATCGGGCAGGCCAAGGAAGGTTAGTAACAGTGCAGAGACAGTCTTGTGAAACCCTTGCCGTATGAGGCCGAGCATTGTCTTGTTGAAAAATGGCTCCTGGGAGCCGTTGCATGAGTGGCAACACATGTGGTTGCAGGATTTCATGAACATACCGCTGGGCTGTCATGGTGCCACGGAACAATACTAGGGGTGACCTGTATTGTAGGCAATGGCACCCCATACCATCACACCAGCTGTGGGAGCGATGTGTCGCTGTACAGCAAAGGCAGGATTGAAGCGTTCACCACGGGCTCTCCACACACGAACACGATTGTCATCACTGCCTAGATTGAATCTGGATTCGTCGCTAAAGACGACCTGGTTCCATTCCGCTGCAGTCCAGTTTCCTCGTGCGCGGCAAAACTCCAAACGGAGGCGTCGATGGGTGGCCGTCAAGGGCAGCACACGTAATGGGCGCCGCGATACCAACTGTCTTTCAGCCAGGCGCCTTCGTATGGTTCGAGAAGACACAGAGGCCCCTAATGAAGGTGCTACCTGTGCCTGGATGGCGGCCGATGAAGCAGTTGGCTGTACGCGTGCATTTCTTACGATGTGGCGGTCTTCTCGACGACTGGTCTGTTGAGGGCGTCCTGAGCCTGGTCTTCGTGTACATGACATCTATCGAGTCCACTGGTTCCAACACCTCCTCACAACACAATCACAGCGGCCTAATTGACGAGCTACTCGCCTAGCTGACCACACAGCTTCCATCATCCCGACGATTCTCCCACTCTCAAACTTCGACAACTGCTTATATTGTCTTCGAACACGGCGTAATGGCATGTCTATCTCAGCTCTTCCTTTGTAAAGGATTCAGCACACTCAAACAAGCTTTGGTTACCTGTTTTATACTCCACAGAGTACGATGTTCAACGCCCTCTACCGGCTATACGTAATGCGCAATCACGCTACATTTCTAATCATTTGCATATCTCCCCGACATGTACCTTCATTGCAAGTTTCGTTACGATCCCGCAATTATTTCTTGGTGCGCTAATTTTTTTGTCCATGAGTGTGTGTATATATATATAAATGTGTGTGTGTTTGTTTTCACATAACTTTGGAACACCTGGAATAATTTTAACAAAACTTGGTACACTTGTGACTTGCAATCTGGAAAAAACTATTTTGGGGGTAAGACACCTGTATGCCCGTAGGGATGGGGGTGGACACGGGTAATACGCGAAAATAATCCCAAACGACTGATATTAGTATCAAATCCATAGTTTTCGGAGTCGAATAGTGACACTCCCGATGCCGGTTAAGACCATGTTCAGCCCCGTCGGAGTGGGGGGGTGGAACGGGTGAAAAATAAACTGTCCAAAATGACCGAGATAAACCGAGATGTCCCAAACACCCAGGTAACGCCGGGTAAAGAAATAGAAATGAATAATCGGTAAAACTAATAATCATTTACACACTTTAAATGCCTTTGAAATATTTGTCAAAGAACTTCACTTGCGTTTAGACCTCAGTTTATATTTTATTATACACTAATAAATTTCAAATGCAACAGATGAATATTCTATTTAATAAATGAAACCTATTCAAATTTTAATTCCCCTCATATTAATTTTTTCCACGATCCCATTTTTTCAATGACAAATTGAATTTATACCCCAAATTAACAGGAATTTCAGCTTTATTATCTATGTTTGACTTTAAAGATTCCTCATATTTCATTTCGATTTAACTTAATGAAAACACGTTTGGCTCTAAGAGTATTTTACTGGTGAAATGGAGTTTAATGACGCGAAATTGTTTTCAGTTTACAAGTTTGTCATTGTATAATGTAAAGTTTTTGTCGGCAATCAATGTTAGACTGTAGCCGTAGATTTTAAAAAATGGACATTAAATGTATATCGTCATTTTAGATGAACGTTACCTAATTTTATTTTAGCCCTCAGTGTTTGAGAATTCTTTCGATAACTGACACTCAGCTCTGAGAGCGTTTGTAGGAGATAATTCCCTTCTCCTGTTTGGCATTCAAACGCAACGGAGACTGAAAATTCCGAATTTTTTTTCAATAACACCCTCATAAATAGCTTTGAAAGTGGTACTAACAAAATTCAGAAATGAATGGTAATACTGTGGAAAAATGCAAATGCATTATTTGATAGTGACAGTGAAGTTAGCCTACTAAAATATGATTTTTGTACATTGTGCACATATTGGGTCACCTAAATTAAACTTTTATAAGGTGTCTCCACTTGCCATAACTGGAAGAGAAGTTGCTCCACTTGCTTTTTTCAATTCGGAATTACTGACTGATGAATGTGTAGTTAATACAAATCTTTTTGTCATGAAAAAAGAAACGAGGGCAAATACTGTGGAAAAATGCAAATGCATTATTTGATAGTGACAGTGAAGTTAGTCTACTAAAATATGATTTTTGTACACATACATTTTTACATCATTAGACAACTATTTGTTGTCTAATGATGTTGTAAATTTGGTGACTAGTGGACTTTGTGCTTGCGGTGATGCTGATGAAGATGTTGAACATTTTCTTTTTCACTGCAAATTACATGCGAGTGCCCGAGCTATATTAAAGGCGGACTTGAGACGTCTGTCCCTTTGTTGGCCTCCTGCTCTTTCTGATCTCGTTAAGAGTGTTGAAAGTCTTGCTGTCTTGCAAAATTTTGTTTGTAATTTAAATGTTTAATTTTTCTTGTTTTGTGTTTTTCACTTACTTCTGTAAGCCTCATGTTATACCTTGTGGTGCATGAGGAGATTTCAAATGACACAATAATAAAAAAAATGATGTTGTAATAGGGGCTGATGTAATCAATGAGCTAGATATCACAATAAGTGGAAACGGAGTGAATGTTCTCGAGAAGCGCAACACATTCAGAGTAGTCTTTGCGATCACAGCAGATGCAGGTGCAAATGCAGAAAATCCTTTTTCACATAAAGAATATTTTCGGGTCTCTGATATTGTTCCACATCCGCAGAATCTTCCCTTTCATCTCAGTTTGGGATGAAACGAGTCGAAAGGCCGAACCGAAAGACGCCTTCGACAGAAGTCGTAAAACCGTCAGTCGCGGGAACGGTTGAACATAATTTCATGAAGAGAGTGCCAGACAAGTTCGCCGACTGTGATAGAGAGAACAGACGTGGACATTTTCGTTTTGCCTAGTACGAAAACAGGAGTCAATGGACCATCAATATCACCCCTCAACGAGTCTTCGGCACTACTCCACATCGGGAGTAGCGGTGCTTCACCGATATCCGAAGCCAAACTGGAAGGGAATGTTCATGAGGACATAAGAAATGTGTTCTTGTCTGAGTCAATAAATGGGATCTCCTGGGGTGAAATTGATGTTAGTCATGTCTTGTGTAAATATATTCTACAAGATAATATTGACGTCTTAATGAAAGACCGACAACAGACCAGAGATATATCGAAACAAAATAAACTCAGAATTCAAGGGAAAAACCGTAAAACATTCACCTGAAGATGTAAGTTTGCACCTAAATACAAACTTAGTGATTTAGTGGCAATACAAGACGCAATTTGGGACGGGGAGGAAATTTGCGCTCAAAGTTTCATGAACCACACCAAATCATTAATATCAAGCCGCACAAAAGATACGACGTACAGAAAATTGGTAACCACGACGGTAACCAATAATGTAACCTCTACTGCCGCTGACCACATGAAAACATGGTCCACTGGCTCGGACTAGAATATTAGAGCCATGTGACCGACTGTAAATTGTTCGTAGCTTCTTTTGTTTTGTTGATTGTGTTTTTTTCGGGGGGGGGGTTATATTCCAGGTTTAAATTTCGAGCATACTGCTGTCGAGGACGTCATCTTCAGCTGGACGGGCGAATTGTGGGATCCAGAATGCTCACTCAGCCCATCGGGGCATAGGGACCAGCGCAATCCCGTAGACTAGTGGGAGGAGAAGAGGGGGGGGGGGGGTCCAGCGCGAAGCAGAAAGAAGAAATTTGGTGGTGATACAGAGCGGAGGCTCTCGGGCGCCGATGTTGAATGGATAAGTTCCAAGTGAACGGGGAAGAGAATCTGGAGATTTTAGTTTAGCGTAAAGGCTACTGTGCTGAAGGGGAGGCGATTAGTCCTATTAAGAATAGACTGTCCGGTGATAGGAAAGCTCCCATGTTGGACGGTTGCTGTACTAAACGACTTTGTTACGTGCGAGCAGTCCTAGCTTGTTGTCTCACCTTGTTGAGTGCTCGACAGCATTATTACCTTGAGAGATCAACTGTTGTGTTTTAAGTGTTACATGTGAATTGTGTTGTCAACTAAATAAATATTTGTTGTTATTGTTATTGAGAGACTGTTTATGAGTCATCCTTATTAATGTGTTGTCAATTTAAGTTATTATTGAGGTGACACTACTCAGTCCTCTGTAACGCGATCTATCAGTTGGAATTTCACCAAAATTGATAGAGGGACTAAGGGCGACATGGGAAAGTATTTCCGCCGAAAAAAAAATTTCAAACGTTGCCGATAGGGAGGATATGGCACTGTTGTTGTCTGTGCACCCGAGAATTTGCATAAAAAGCAAGTAAAACGTCAAAATGCAAATTCATGACTACGTAGTCGACAGCAGCGCCAGTATTTTGGGCTATCGGTGCGGAATCTGTTGCGCCTTCGCTTTACAGAAGAAAAGGTTATCGGTCGTTTTTTTTCACTTGCATGACCACCTCTCTCCACGGACCTTACCCCTGTAACATCTTTCTGTGGGGTAATTTAGAGTCTAAGGTGTATCTTGGTGGAGCCTCGAACTTGGCGGCCCAAAAGAACAACCTATCCTGGACTTTGAGGAATATTCCTGGTGGCATGTTACGCTTGGCAATTAAGAACGTAGTGTTCAGGATGCAATGTGTGGTAACATTGAATGAGGGAGAAGGGAATTTTCTGCATAAATTGGTGTTGCAGTGAAATTTCTTTGTTATTCATTTGTCTGCTTACAAATTTTTCGGTATTCATCCCTTATCTTTAAAGCCCGAAATACTGGCGCTGCTGTCGACTACATAGTCGTGAATTTGTATTTTTTCTGTTTTTAATTGCCTTTTCTCGGGTGTGCAGACAAAAGCAGAGCAATATCATCCCCTATCGGCGACTTTTGGAACAATTGTTTTCCACGGAAACTCTTTACCATGTCGTCCTTAGTGACACTATCAATTTTGGTGGAATTCCGGCTGATAGATCAAGCTACAGATGGCTGAGAGTAGTGTCAGTTAAAAAAACACCCTATATATATATATATATATATGTATATATATATGTATATATATATATATATATATATATATATATATATATATATATATATATATATATATATATATATATATATATATATATATGTGTGTGTGTATATATATATATAAATAAATAATGTGTGTTTTTCTTATGAGCATTGCACATGCACTTAAATATCAATGAAATCTCTGTCTTTATTAATATCACTCATACTGGTAGATTTTTTTAATATTAAGTTTAATACTCGGGAGAAAATATATATCACTAATCGCGTAAACTTCTGATATATGTGATCTTTAATGGAAAGTACTAAACATTCATCCTATGAGACTTAAAAATAGGAAAAAGGGCATTACTTTGTTGGTAAAGGGGCATTTCTTTTGTTGGTTTCTTAACTATATGTTACACTCTATTTCTGTATACCTCGCTACAATTTCTTTATGCTCAGGAAATTATTTTCTCTTCAATTTTTTATGAGTTATATTTCTAACATTAGATGGCTATAGAACTCTAACATAAAATAACTTTTTCCAAAAATCATTTTCCCGAAATTCTGAAGAATTTCTTTTTAAGGGCGTATTACGTAATTTATTCCTATTCAGTTTTTACCAGAAAGTAGGAGGGAAACTTATTTTTTTAGTAATTAAATGTGAATTCTTAGTTTTTCTCTCTTTAATCTTAATGGGAAAATTTTTGATTCATTGATTACATATATATATATCTGTAAAATAGTCTTTTTATTTGATATTTTTTATGTTATTGCTCACTTTCATCAGTTAATATCCCTTTTTATTTAGTTCTAGTTAGTTATTTAGTTATTAATTTTCTTTAATGAGAATACGAGAAAGTATATTTTAGTTCTAGAATTATAGTATTTAATATCATAGAAATGGAGGAAATGGGAAAACTTAAATAAATTCAATATTTAACAGAAAAAAAACTTTATTCAGATTTCACATAAGCTTTTTTTTCTCTAGTGGATAAAGCAAGAGAGCGTTTGGTCACTGAGAAAAGCCACGGCAATCATATGGTCTCCAGAGAGTATTGCCATTCCACAACAGCAAAATTGTAAAGAGTAGAACTGCCAACACGAGGGGCATAACAGAAACTATTTTTTTATAGAGGAAAGAAATGGGGGTTAAAATGTGATTTATTTATTAAAATCCAGTTTTAAAAATGTCAGAGCTTTTAAGGACACACCAAATGTATATTCTTTTAAGTCTGTTAAAACATATTTAAGAAGATTTGGAATGTTTGAAAATGATATTCAGATGTGTTTAATAATCATGTTAATGAGTTCTAAGTCTTATTAAAATCCTTAATTTTATTTATCTTTACAATATTTATAAGAGTCGTTAAAAATTTGGCATTATCTATTCCTAAAAATATTCAATCCTTTATAAAATTACGTTTATAATACAAGTAATTCAACTAAGGTATCTTAAAATCTTTAAAAATATTAGATCATTTTTGTTATTTAAATTTCATTTTTAAATATTTTTCTCAATATACTTAAAATCGTAATTGAATTAAGGTATCTAAAAATCTTCAAAAAGATTAGCTAAGTTTCTTATTTAAATTTCATTTTTAAACATTTCTCAAAGAGTTTTCTAAAATATTTCATAGGACTTCCCTAAACGCTGAATCACAAACTTTGGAGGGAAAATTCCATCTTTAACAACGTAGGTTAATGTGAAGAATCAAAATTTCATATTGCAAACAACTAAGCTGCGTGGGTGAAAATATTTGAAGATGGTGTGTGTTTACTGTAAATTTAGTCACACGAATAATAACCCCATTGTTGCAGTTTCTTTATTCGATTTGGGGCAAAGATTGGACGCATAATGTTACTTGTCACCCAGTTGTTTCTGGCCAAAAAGTATCCTTTTGGTCCTGTTGTTCGGAAATGTTTATCTGAACCAATCTAGAGTTAGAAATTTCCTATGCGACCTCCTAAATACACTTTATACTACCACAATAGGTTCATTACGGCTGATGTGTACTAACCCTATTGAATTTGCTCATCTCATTCATAAACGAGGGCGAAAATTTGTCTACTATTTACGGCTGCATAAATGCTTATAATCAAATAAAAATGGTATTTTCAGTTAGTCTGATCTTTTCTTGGCCTTGCAACAGGATTCCTTTTATAAATTTCCTCCCTAAAGGAATCTGCATGTTTTAAGGCGACAATAGACCTTCAGATTGACAAAAATATGCCCCCAAAACGATTTTTTCTCTTTCAGAAAATGATTCTGCAACTCATCAGCTTTAAATTTAAAAACAGTATGTTGATCCGATCATTATTAATGGAGTTATAAGTATTTTTTTTCAAACGTAAACGATGGAAATGTTAGTCAAATTAAAACTTTAAAGCCATTTTCTCAAAACAAGTTTTCATGTCGTTTCGGTAGGTTCAAAACATTCCCTGCGTCATAATTTTTCTTGAATTTTCATAAAATTTCATAAAATGACTATTTATACATGTTAGAATAAGACTTAGTAATAAATTCATTATGCTATTTTAAAACAACTTAATTTTTTACTGTAAAAATTTTTTTTTTCATAAAATTTTGCATTAAAGGACCTATTTTTTATCGATTTCTTTTGGAATTTTTATAAATATGACTATAAGTCAAATATTGCTAGTAACTTTTATTACAACTATATAAAGGTAGCTTAAGAGAGAAAATTAGATATCTGAGATTAAAAATTGATGCGCATGGAGCATTTTTAAATAGAGTAATTAACAAACTGATTTTAATTAATATCTTAATTAATTACATTCTGATTTTTTTATTTAGAATTTTCATCTCTAAATAACATTGTATAAGTATACAAAATTTCATAGCATTTGGTTGATAAATAAAAAAAAAGTTTTTCATGGTCCGTTGTCTCCTGAAGCGAAAATGCCCCAAGGTGTAAAATTTCTTTCTTTATTATGGAGTATAATTTTTAAAATATCTTTAAATCCAAGTAGGCAATCATTCGATAAATTTTCTTCATAGGCTAACATTGAGGTGAGTGAATGCAATAGGGTTAGTACACAGCAGACTTATATCATACTCTCCATTTGTTTTCGATTATTTTATTCAATAGGCCTCGTTCACATTGAGTATTAATTCATTATTCAACTAAACATAAATCAACTTTGCATTCGCTAATTAGCTTTTGAGTTTGTTACGGGGGAACGCTCAACACATGCGACAGTTCATTTTAATGTAAGGAGATAACATTTTCAGTTTGCAGAATTTATTACCCTAATAATTATTAAATTAAATGCAATTATACTTTTGCAAAGCCCATAAGGAAGGTGAAACTTGTCCATCTGCTGGGCGAGGAGTGCCTTTTTAAAAATATTTATAAATTATATATCTATAAGCATTTCCCAATTATTGCTTCTCATTCACTGATTGTGCCTCATTTTCGTGCAGTTTTGACTCTGAATAAAAGTATTGCATTTGAGAGAAGTGTGGTGTCACCGTGCACTCGAATGAATAGAAATATTTTCACTGACTCGCATATTAGCGAATCCTAATTTTCGATTAAGAAGAAGCAACTTGTTAGGCATTTCTGCGCATGCCTCATTTTGCTATAAAAAGGTGAACACTGGTTCAGTAACGCAGTTTTGCGTCTCGTTGTTACTTTTTACTGAAGGAAATCATTTTAGTTTTTACCATGTTTTTATTGACCCGCTTTCTTGCTTGTGTGTGTGTGTTTGCCCAGTACAAATCTTGCAATCGATTTTTAACTAACTTCCAGTGTAGCTGGACATTTGAAACTTTTGGAATAGCTCAGAACACGATGACAATGCATTATTTTAATACTTTTAGCCATCTTTAAGCTGAATTGAAATCATTTTCCGTCAATTTGGTTTTGTAGACTGGTGCAGCCATCTATCGGCCGGTACGGGAACGGAAAGTTAAACGCAATTTAACTTCCAATTAACTTCCTTTTCTTTAAAGTTGATGGGATAATTCATCAAAAAAAATTTAAGAAGTATTTATTCATACATAGAATTGTCAAGTTTATATGATTAAACAGAAAATTTAAAAACATGGTAAAAAGAACTTTTTATATATCTTGTAATTATTCGTTTTGAAGGGAATTATTTCTGAACACGTAGCGGTATGATGATTTTATACTTCAGCTAACTATCGTCTCCCATATACTGGTAACTACCTCTGGGGTTACAGAAGCAAAATTATATACATGTAATGAATGAAATCTTATTTCATACATATACTCATTATATATAGGGAAAATATCTTTAAATTCACAGTTCTTTCCTTCATACGCCAACTTTTAAACCATTTCTGTCACACCATTAATTCAACTAAAATCACTCATGTCTATTTTTGTGTAAGACTGACACAAACTATCCGTACCTGTAAGTGTATCTGTCTACCTATCTTCTTTAATAAAACTATTGACAAAAGTTGCAGCCAATAGTGAAAATGCAATTACAAATAATGTTAGCAAGGACAAAACAGAGAAAAGACCTTTGGGATAATACGAAAATTTCGAGATCTAATTTTGGGGAAAATTAGTTTTTATTGGTCTAGATTTGGCATTAATATTCTGTAAAACCTTGTTAAATTATGCCATAACTTACATAAGATTCGAATAAAAAGCTCTCAAGAAACGCGGGAAAATTTGAAAAAACTTATTGACCGATATTTAGACCACCTAGAAATAAAAAAGACATCGAGCACGCGAGTTAGCGAATGCTCATTGCAAAAACGCATACACAAAGAAAATTTTGGAAGTTTCATATAAAAGGAAAGGATTGTAATATTGTTTGTCCCGAAACTATCGTGAAGAGACACTCGAAATAATTAGGCTGTTTGACTTTGAGATTAGGATTAAATTACTGTATTGACTTATTAAAGTGAATTTCTTAAGTTTTTTTTTTTTATCTCGAGCAATATTGACTAGACTTCGGTCTTTTTTTCTGGTCATAATAACACTGGAGAGATTTTTTTATTTAACTACTGATATTAATCACTTCAGCAGCAAAGAAAAACATCAGAGGATGGACACTTTTGATTACCAATTCAAAGGCCACCGTGCGCGCGCACACACATATTTTCTAACCACATCCTTAATGGCTAGCATTTCAAGCCTCCTGGCAGTTTGCTAGGTTTAGAATCTAGAGTAAGGCATGGATCGTCCTGTGCTGTCCCTTTATTGGAACCGAGATGGCTAGAGTGATGGCCGAATGGAGAGGGCATTTGGTACCAGAGTCTGTGGGTTCGAGTCCCTCTCTTTGCATGAGTGTTTGTAGCCGATCGGAATCTGCTTTAAGCTGTATGTCTCGGTCAAATTAGCCGTTGCGTACCAAAAGTTGACCGTAGTGCTCCAAACCAAGCCAAACGCCTCATTGGGAGCAGTGTTGGCTGAACTATATGATGCTCCACTAGAAATAGCCAACAGAGTTACAATGTCTAATGTACTCAGGACAAAGAACTTGCCGCATTGGATAAATATATACACACACACATGGTAAACTTATCCGGAATTACAAACAACTCCCGCTAGCACTAATTTATTTAATAAATGACTGTAGCTAACGAATTATACAGTTCTAAATTAAAGCTATTTAATTTAATATAAGGATTCTAAAGAAATTCATGTTATTCAGTTGTGAAAGGTTTTCAGCATATATAAAAGCAGGAAACGTTTTAAAGAGGCTTTACATTTGCTGGTAATTAAGAATATGGGATGACACAGAGTCTAATTACGCTAAGTGGATTTAACTGATTTCTAAGCCATAGTCGTGCATCATCTACAAAAGGTTTCGTGATTTTCTGAGTATATGGACGGAGAAAAGCATATATTCACAAGTGTTGGTGTCAGTCCGAGATTTAGGGAGTTAGTTTACTTACGGAATTAATGTGACTGCTAAAGAGTGACTACAAACGTGTTATAAAATTTTATAAATTAATGTCTACAGTCTAATTTGGAAGTGTTTACACCTTATTTAAACTGTAATAAATTGAAAGCAGTGCCACTCAGAGGATTTGGTTAAGTAATAATATAATTTATTTTCGAGTTGCTATAATTCATTTGATAACAAATAATTTTGAACCTTGTTTTTTTCAAAATGCAGGGATGCAGAATGATTTATGCTGCTTGTCTCTATTTGCTAGTCTTCGTGTGTTCCTCACCAATTTCTCTTTATCTATTATACCTTTATACACATCATATATTTATCTTTAAATTATCTATGTGTCAACTCTCTATATGTATCAATCTATCAGTGTATATATATATACTAGCTGTACCCGTCCCGGCGTTGCTCGGGTAATGTAATTACCAATTTTTTAGTAGCCTTAACCCTTTGTTAATGGGCGTCGCTGTCATCCTTTTCCTCACCACGATACATTATTTTACCCATATAAATTTAATCCTTTCTGGCAGATTTTGGCAAAATTTTTGACATAGGATTACTAATCGAATATCACTGCAATAGTAATCGATTTCCTTGAAAGCGAATATATCACATCCTCCACATGCTGAAATTCTTTGAAATCTTCATAGATTTTTTCCACAAATACACCACAAATTATATGATATTAACTAAGTGCTGGCCAAAAAAATTACGGCATTACTAAATGTGATTTTTTAATCGATTATCACTGCAATAGTAATCGATTTCCTTTAACCACCGAATCCCTCATAGAAAACAAACGCCCCAACACGTGCATGACGTCGAAAAACTGGTTTTTCTCCTATTTTACCTTCGTCCGGAAATGAAGAACGAAATCTCCAAAATGAGATTTCTCGCAAGAGTTTCCGAATCATAAAATAAATTATTAAAAAATAACTACAATTTGTAAATTAATTTTGGTTCTGGCTTTCGAAACTGTGATGTCTAGGGTCTCTGAGATAAAAATTTCGTAAAAATGTAACGACATTTACGTATCGATTCGACAATTTGGAAAAAAGGGTCACGGACAAAATCGCGTTTTTTTCCGAAAAACGGGTGCGTACAGGCGATCGAAAAAAAATCACAATTAATCGATAAATTAAGACAGACAATTTTAATTGTGATTTCCGTATAGTGTCATCTTTCCCGTATAGGCTCGTCCGAAAAAAAAAAATTCTTGGACGGATACGTTAGGATTTACGGGGCTTTTACTCGTCCGGGAGCTCCAAATCGCGACTAAATATTTAATTACGGAAAATCTAATTAAAAAATCGAAAAAAGGGCTTCGAGGTGCATAATGAGACCTCGGGAGGCATCTTCGTGTCGAATCTCAGGACTGTCCGACCTACCGTCTTTGCGCTGCGCCGCAAGCAGACAAAAACTCGGTCACACACACACAGACTTTGCCTTTTATATATATATATATATATATATATATATATATATATATATATATATATATATATATATATATATATATATATATATATATGTGTGTGTGTATATATATGTGTGTATGTATATACTTCTCTGTATCTATTTATATATCTGTAATCTTTTTATATAAATTTATCTTTCTCAGAAGAACGTTTATGTATCTTTTAGTTATGTATGTATGCATATGTCTATTTTTGTATACTGGTATGAGTTTTGATTCGTCTCTTCCATGCACGTACTCGCATGTCTCTCTTAAAGTGTCAATACATGCCCTCTCCCTATTTGTGGCTACATATGCTTTGATATTTATGTATGCCTATGTACTTGTTTTTTTCCTTCTATATGTGTCTGTATGTGTGTATATTGTTCATAGATATGTATACATGTATTCATACCAGATGACTAGAATCAAAACACCCATTATCTGACCTCCTTGTACATCGAACTACTCGGTATAAAGGCTTCAAATTTTGTACACAATTTATTCAAGATATGGGGAAACTGATTACGCGAAAAAATATGTGGTTCCTGAATTCATCGATAGGGGGCATTGTACAGCTGGACATATTCTGAAAATACACAAAACACATTTTAAACACATTTTATTTGAACGTACCAAACATTCAAGTGACAAACACTTTACCGTCGCAGGGAATGCTGCTCAATATGGTTCTCCTCTTTTAGATGTAAAATCTGATGTCTGTGGACAGCTTGTTCAACTGCGAATCGCAGCTGGTGGACTGAAATGCTTCTCACATGCAGAGTGAAACCTTCTTTCAAGTCTGCCAAGGTTACTAGATGTCCTCGCTAAATAAGATTTGTTAAGTGTCACCCCAGTCGAAAACTACGCGAATTAAGATCCGGAGAACGAGATGACCAGGTTGTCAGAAACCCACGACTGATTATTCTGTCATTAGTGAAACGTTGCCGAAGAAACTACTGTTCAAAGAGTCCAATTTGTGGAGGTGCTCCATCTTGCATAAAAATAACTGAATTAATATATTGTCGCTGTTGCGAATGGGGTACCACAAAAGTTTCAAGCATCCTTTTGTACCTGTCACGGTGCATGTCTCAGGACATTGTGAGTAGACTCTTTGAAAAAGAAAGGTCCAAGAATGAATGTGGCTGTGAATTCACACCATACTTTAACTTTCCGTGAGTGGAGTGGAATCTCTTGAAAAGTACGGGGATTTTCTGTGTCCTGAATGCGACAGTTAGGGGTGGTAACTGTTCCACTGAGGTGGAAATGAACCTTGCAATTCCACAGAATCTGCCATGGCCACGATGCATCCACTACAACTCTAGCAGGAAATGTCAGTGCAAAGGTCAGTCGCTTCTTCCTGTCTATGACTAGTTACTGTTGATTATGACTGATTTTGTACGGGAAACAATGCTTCATTTTCTGAGTACGTTCCACATAGTGCTATTGGGAAAAGTGTCTTGACACTGCACGTGCACTACTACAGCCTGCGACCTTATCCATTGACTGTTTCAACAATAGCGGTGGCAACATCTTCAACGACATCTGAACGAATCGGTTTTCGTCCTCGACCTGGTTGCACTCCAAGATGTCCAGTTTTCTCGAATTGAGCGATTCTCGAATTGAGCGATTAATCATTATCCTAAGACCTAGTGGAAGAAATGTTCCTGTGAGCAAATTCTTATGTCGGCAAAACTCTCGATGTGCAGCTACAGCATTTCTTTTGCTTTCATAAAAGAGCTTCACAAGCAAAGCGCATTCTGGCAGCGGGACATCCATCACTCATAAGAATGACATTCCCCAGTTTTTATCCACTTTTATACCCAGAATAAGGCTGCAAGCGATGAGTTTATGCAAATTTTTGTGCTTACAGTGCGAAATAGCAGTTACAATGGCAGTTTCTGCTTCTTTACGTTTTTTGTTTTCTCTTCCCATAAGGATAACCGAAATTAAAAAGGAAAAATTTCATTCCGCATGTGTTTTTTTTTCTATTTTATTCTTTTTCATATTTTCTGCTATACAGCGCCACCTATCGTTTTTTTTTAAACTTTTTTTTCGAAATCCATTCCCCATGTCTTGATTATTATGTGTACAAAATATCAAGCCTTTACACTGAGTAGTTCGATATACAAGTAGGTCAGAGTAGGGGTGTCTTTGTTCTGGTCATCCGGTGTATGCTTCTATACACTTGTTACCAAGTACATATACTTCCGACTTCTAATTATTGCTTGTGTATTTCAGCGGGTATACGTCTTTTTCATAGCTCTTGCGATTTTAGCCATTACTAAAAAATTTTTTACACTAAATTTCAAAGGCGTTTGTATCAAACTGATTCTTTTTCCAGGTTAAAGGGTTTTTTTTATTATACTAGAAATTAGGATTAAAAAAAAAAGGGATAAAAATCTTTTACCTTTTCTTTTGAATTTTTAAATTCTATTTTCCTGCAATGTCTCCAATAATCATATAATTTTTTTTCTCGCATTGACTCAGTTTTATTTATCAAAAATTACATATTTAACTCATTTTCATACTATACACTTTTTTTTAAAATTTTGAATGAATTCTTTCTAAGCTTTTGAAAGAATTATTTCTAAGCCCAACCGTGAAATTATACATTAAAGTTCGGTTGCTTTGTTTAATTTGCCGAAGTTCTTTTCAACCCTGCTTTGATTAGCAATTGACTTCACAGTGAAAACTCTCTCACTCTTTCACCAGTATAGTGTAAATGTCGTCACTTTCCTGAGTAACAAATAAAAGAACAAAGTGCGGAAAATGCTCTCTTCTCCCGGGTGTTCTATTTGACGATACCGAACTTTTGTCTGGGATCCAACGCATTCCGAATACTAAGAGACTTACGTAATCAGTGTAATGAAGTCTGAAGTTGGAATTGAATTTGAATATTCAGTCGTTAAACTTGATTGCACCGGAAAGTGGCTGTTGGGTAAATTTAATTTCAAAGAAATAAAGAAAATTTCTGTTTTGATGGTAATTATTATATAAGGAGTAATCCGAAAGTCAGATTTTGCTACTCTTGGCTGGTTCTTTGAATAATCGATTAAAATAAAGAAAGTAGTGTTAGGCACAATATTATGAATTTATTTTTCTATGCTTACTGATTCATTTAAAGAGCTTCATAGATAGATAAATGTGTAAATTTGTGGAGGAAAAAAAGAATTTATGTTAAAATGCGGTATATTGTTTTCGTTCTTTTCTGAATTCAAAAACATTACCCTAAAGGAAAATTATTTTACATATCAAAATAATAAATATATAAAAATGGTTATGATCTCAGAATACGAAAATTTTTAAGAAAGTGTGATATTATATCTTAGGTGCTCTTTGCAGATTGCAGGAGTAATCAACAGTATAGCTGAAATACAAGAAAGGTGCCCAACATTAGAGGATATATATATATATATATATATATTGTGTGTGTGTGTGTGGAACGAATTGACAGTTTGGATTTCATTTTGAGAAATATTTCTCCTATTTCTATGTTCTAAAGGTGATATTATTTAAAGGAAATTTTCTTGATAAATATTTACCAACCTGATGTCTTGTAAATTTAGTGAAAATAAATAGTAATATTGCATTTTTCAGTATCTTTCAATTTTTATGAATGGATAAAATTCTGAATTATGGTAAAAAAACACCTTACACTGATTTTTAAAACAAAAAAGGAAATCAAACAAATTAGTACAGTTATATATGTATGTTTATATATGCAAAAAATTCTCATATGTAGAATTCCAAAGAATTGTTTTTTTTAATGGTGTTAAACGGAATTTCAGACAGAGTATTTAGTAAAATAATTTCTATAAGCTTTTCTAGAGATACATGACCAATGACAGTCCACTATTTAGAAAAAGTATTGGAAATTGATTAATGCAGAGAAAGGGAATTTGGTTGCTTTCAGAGACTTACGAATGTTTATATAAAAGAATTACTTAAAAACTCCCATTTCCTTGCTATCCATAATCAAAATTGTTCTTAGGTTTCAAATGAAAAAGCCAGTTTGATGTCTAGTTTACTGCTTTATTGTTTGCAAATGTATACCTTACGACCCTACTAGTTTCCATCCTATGTATGAACTTCAAACCTTTATAATTTCAGTCTGTACTAAAGGACTAAAATCTGTCATTTATAGACTATAATATGTAATTTTTGATAATATACAACTCAATTTTTTTTCCCTCTTCGCTGAAGAGAAATTTATTTTTTCCAAATAAAGTGTTAAGACAAAACTGCTGGTAAAGCACCGTCTGAAGTTATGTAGTTCCTTCCAATGTGTGCTTCATCCAATTTCGTCATTTTTAAGCTATCTAAATATTGCGTCCAAAATAGCGAGTAAAGAGCTTAGTTCTTTCCGTGTTTAACAAAACTTAATCTGTCGACCACAAATAAAAATTTCGAGAAATTCACCCTTTAGTGTTCTCCGCGAGTACCTCTTAGATAAATCAAGCCTAGGGGTGATAATAAAGGCAAATTTTAAGGCTCGGTTTAGTTCGCTAAGAGAGGCCCTATTTTTTCATAAGAAATGGGATATTTTCATGGATTTTTTGCATATTTTTGCCAGTTTTCACTTACAATCTTAAATCATAATCATCCTTAAAGGGAAGTTGAGGGGAAAGAACTACTGTAATCATGTGCTTGATGGACGTATTGTAATTATGTAACATTACCAATCCTAAATTGAATGCCTTGAAAAGTGAATTTCTATTTAATATACAATCATCAATTACTATCATCGAGCCTCTTATTTCAATTCTCTACCATGGGAGCTCCTTGGAAGACCATTCTTTAAGATAATTTGTAACGTGATAGAGCATTGTACAGTTAAATAGCGAATGATAAAAGTAGCTATTAATGCGATAAATCTAATAGTCTATTTTCTTAAAAGTTCCAACCAGGTCTCTGTCAAATATTTAGGTTTGCACATATTTGGTAATGTAAAATTCTTACATATAGAAAATACTTTAAAAAATCAAGTGTTTTACGAGAAGTCGCCCAAAACTGTGATAATACATGTCTGGCAGCATGGGCCCCCAGACCTCGTTTTTTAAAATAAGATCAGGTTTTATCAATGACTATATGGGTGTATTATCCTTACTACACTGGTGTAAGAAATTAAGAGAATTTGCAGACTTGGTCGATTATCTCTAGAACTACTGTACCGATTTTAATAAAATTTGATATGTACATACATTGATACAATACAAAACAAATAACTATTCAATAATTGTAATACACACGCATGATCGTGCGTAACACTCGTTGGAGTCGGAAGGTATGAAACATCGGTTGCAGAATGAACAAAAAATGGGTTAATAGATGGGTTAATAGGGGGTATGGTCTCCTCTTACAGATATACACGTCTCGCAGCGTGATTGCGTACTTGAAATAAGGCAGTTTATCATTTCCTATGGCAATTGGTCCCACTCGTTCAGCAACGCTGTTGTCATTCCCTGGATGGTTCTCGGAGGGGGGTTGCGAGTTGCAATTTCCCTCCCCGGAGCGTCCCAGACATGCTCTATAGGGCTAAGGTTTGTAGATCCTGCTTGCCAATCCATCCGGCGTATATCCTCACTCTCTAGAAATTCGACGACCAGAAGAGCTCCAGAAGTGGCTTCGCGTTATCGCCCATTAAAATGAACTCAGGGCCAACTGCACCCCTGAAAAGGAGAACATAGGGCTCCAAGACATCATCCCTATTCCTCACACCAGTCACAGTGCCTCTTTCAAAGACATGGAGAGGTGTGCGGTCATCCAACATGATGCTTGCCCAGACCATTAAACCTCCTCCGCCATAATGGTCGATTTCGCGGACATTGGAGGGTAGGTAGCGGGTCCCTGGTTATCTCCGTATGAACGTACGGCGAGAATCGGTGTTTAGGCTGAACCGGGACTCATCAGTGAACACAACGGTCGCCTATTGATCCATACCTATGCTCTCTTCACCATGATAAACAGATTCTCATGTTCGTAGAAGTGAGCGGGACGCAAACAGCAGGTCATCTTGCAAACCCCACTCTCTCATGAAGTCTTTTCGAAACAGTCACCCTTGATTCACGGGTTCCTGTGGCTGCATGCAAGTCACGAGAGAACTGAGAAGCTGTAGCACTCCTGTAACGCCTCGCTATAATCGACAAATGGCGATCTTCTTTGGCCGTCGTGGCTCTTGGACTACCTTGCCCAGGCTTTCTCTCGATGGATCCGGTATCCTGGAACTGTTTGCATAAGTTACACACGACGCTGGGCGTTACATTGAACTCTCTACAAATTTGGACTTGAGATTGGCCTACTTCTAGCGTCCCCACAATTCGCCATCTCATGCCATCATCTAAACGTTGGTGGTTACTCATTTTTACTGTTACGATTTCAAATTAACTGATTGCTGCAAAATAACACCATCTATTAACCCATTTTTTGTTTATTCTGCAACCGCTTATTCATACCTTCCGACTCCAACGAGTGTTACGCACGATTATGAGTGTGTATTACAATTATTGAATGGTTATTTGTTTTGTATTGTATCAAGGTATGTATATATCAAATTTCATTAAAATCGGTACAGTAGTTTCAGAAATAATCGACCAATTCTGCAAATTCTCTTAATTTCTTACACCAGTGTATATGGGTGTATCACTTACTATATGGGTGTCTAATCAATTAATATATGAGTGTATGTTTTTTTAAATACCTCAAAATCTGGGTGTTACCCTTTAAGTTAAAAATATAGGTTTTATCAATGACTATATGGGTGTATTTTTTTAATGTTTCAAAACATGGTTGTTACCCTTGTAAGTTAAAAATGTAGCAAAATTTAGTCACCGAAAAATATGATAATACATGTCTGGTAGCCTGGGATCCCAGACCTGGGTTTTTATACTAAGATCAGGTTTTATCAATGACTATATGGGTGTATCACTTACTATATGGGTGTATGTTTTTTTAAATACCTCAAAATCTGGATGTTAACTTTTAAATTAAAAATATAGGTTTTATCAATGACTATATGGGTGTATTTCTTTCTTCAAAATTATCTCAAAATCTGGGTGTTAGCCTTGCAAGTTATAAATGTAGCAAAAAGTTCATATTTATTTCCCATTATTAGCATAATTTTATTACAATAACACAGTTTTAATAAAAAAACACAGCTCACAATGACATCAGTATGTGTTTGAATTTAAAATGATTCAGTGGACGTAAAATGATAAAAGTACAGATCATTTCGATTGAATCATGGTGTATCTCCTCTGAAAAAAGTCTCACTCTTGGTATGGACGTTTGTAGCCGATCGGAATTGGCTTTAACCCTCAAACCGTACGGTGGGATGGTGGCATCCGACCCAAGTGTGTGTTTACCTCCTCCCGTACTCTCCCCTTTCATTGTAAAAAATCGAGCTGACAAGGAACCGTACCACCCTGTCTTGCAACAGGTGTTGGAGCGTTTGGAGTTATAAGTTTGTAGTAAATACGAATGTCTTTGTTGAAAAACTTTATTCATAATCACTAGTCCTTTATTTAGATTTTTAAATTTTTAATTTCGATTTTGAAGGCCAAAAATGTCAGTATATATATATATATATATATATATATATATATATATATATATATATATATATATATATACCAATGCGGAGGCACTTGTAATCAAACATTGGCCTATACTACACCGCAATTTTACTGCCCATTTTATTATGGGGGCACCATATAGGCGGACAGCATTACCCCCTATGAAGGGACTACAGGAACGGATTCATTTTTCATGGCGCAACGCCGGGATTCGATCTAAGCACCCTCAGCACCGAAAACCAGCGAGCTGTACCACAGGGCCGCCACAAGACCCAAGTCAGTATATATTATTTTTTATATTTTTCTGCTAGTAAATTTGGTTTAGTAACTATTAAAACTAGTTACAAGACTAAATTACATATTATACCTAATATGTATAGCATTCTATGTAAATGCCAGAGACATTTTATTCGTTTAGCAAAATTACAATTCGTTGGTCATTTTTTCTACAAAAAGATTTTTAATTCATATAAAATATTATCAGTAAATGTTGTTATACAACAAAAATGCTTATCGTGTACTTATTTCTACCAAAAACCTCATCAAAAAAGAGATCGGGCCGGATCAAACCCGACCGTATCATCTATTTCGCATCAAACCACTGTACCGTTTAACCCTTCAACGAGCGCACCCGTGTACAGAGTGCAACGTTTTCATAATTTTTAATGGTTTGTTTTTACATGTAAGGTTGGAATATTCTAAGCAGTTTCTATTTTATCGCTACACACTTTCTAATGCAGGTCTGATTTCTGACCCTTGTATTGCTTTCCATTCATTGGTAGTCGTGATTTAACCGTGGTAAATCAACGATTATACTGGATTACAGTATGACAAAAGCAGGAGTTAATGTACTCGATCAAATGTTCAACTATTACACGGTATCCCGCATATCACGAAGATGGATAATCTCATTGTTTTTTAAGTTTTAGGACATAATAGGAATCCATTCGCAAGCTGTCCTTAGATCCAATAAACCGGACAGTTTTGAAATAAGGCGATTGTATCTACATTCTTTGGCCTTTAGTTATAAATAATCTTAGTATTATAGACATTTTATATCTTGTCATAAAACGCATTATTTTTATTTTCAATTTGAAAAAAGAAGTTTATTATAAAAGGAATAATCAAGGTTGAAAGATACGTTGCACTTTGTGCCACGCGCGCCTACTGGTGTTTCAAAAATTGGCGCATGCGCTGAAGGGTTAAGAGTTATTGAGTAGGACTCGGTCAAATTATCCCTCATGTAGCAAAAAAAATGACCGTAGAGCTCCAAACCAAAATAAATTCCCTCCTACAAAACCTTTCCAGAATTTCAGTATTTGCTACATAATCTATATATATAAAACAGTTCCGTAACTGACTCATTCATTCACTGACTGACTGACTGACTGACTGACATACAACGCACAGACCAAACCGCTGGACCTAAAGGGCTGACATTTTGCATGGCGATTCTTCTAATAGTGTAGGGGTGCATTAAGAGAGATTTTTGAAAAATTCTTCTTAGATTTTTTTAAATTAAATTTTTAAGCTGTTTTTTAAACTTTTTTTACGTTTGCATTTAAAATAATACATTGAGGGTTATAAAATTTATATTACGAGAAAGATCATAAAAATTCCTTCAAAATGAAATTATTTTCGAATTTTTACCTCCTTTTCCTGATTTTTGGTGAATTTTTAAAGGTTAATTTTTAGAATTTAATTTATTAAATACTGATCACGTGATTTCTTTTTCTGGTACTTTAAATAAATTTATCGTCACGTGCGTAACAACTAAATAGACACAAAAATATTTTTTCCTCTTTCTAATGCAGCAGACGATTGGATATTATCCAACAAAATGCATATCCCTTACGATTTTTTATAAATATATATATATATATATATATATATATATATATATATATATATATATATATATATATATATATATATATATATTTTACATCAATTGTATACATTGATCATCGCATTTATTATAAATATATATGTTTATTTTTTGGCATAAATTGCATACGTTGACCGTTGTATTTAATTTGAATGTACTCCGTAGCGAAGCGCGGGTTTTCAGCTAGTATCACATATACATTCAATAATCTCAATTATGAAATCTTATGAAACTTCATGACCCATTCAACTATTTTATCTCGTTCCTCTGCATGCCTAGAGACAGTTTTTTTCACAAGTTAACAGTCACAACAAAAGAGAAATTCTCAAAACTGAAACCGTAAATGATCGTATAATGGCAAAACAGGCAATAAACAGATATCGTCAAACTTGTCACACCTGGATACATAAAACAGAGCCGGTAAGAGACATAAAAGGAGGAGCATGTTACAGAAAATAATAAGCATGCATCAAATAACCAAAAAGATCGTCGGAAAATTAATTTGGTGATTGACGGAATGGATAAAATTTGACAACCATACAGAATAACTTCAAGTAATCTTCAATGATGGAATGAGCATAATATTGTTTGTATTTTTTTTATCATTTTTTTAAAAGTAGTTTTTAAATTGCTCGATTTTTTATTGTGATCTGGTTTTTTTTTTTCAGATGCAATGTGGTGTTTCTTACATTTTTCCTTCTGGGAGCCATCATAATTTAAATTGCTGAATTTGGACAAAAAACCACTTTAACTTTAATTTCTATGAAGGGTCTGCTAAATGGAGGATCCTTTATTTAAGGAACAGTTTTGTTTTAATTCCTTTTGCTCAGTAGTGGGAAATCATAACGATGAAATATAAAAATTTGAGTTTGTAGATGAAAATATTTAGTCAAAACCCTCTCTAGATCCCAGACAAATTAGTAACAAAAAAAATTGGGCTCTATTTAATCAGATTTTTGAACTGAATTAAGAGTAACACAAATTGGTGTAAATATGTAATTAGAAATTCTGAAAATAAACTTTCATTTTGGTTTAATATTGAGTTTAGAACTGATTTTGTACAAGCTGTAAATTGGCTACGCATCTGGTTACGGCTAGTGTAGCTTAACATAAAATCATTGTAGTTTAAATTACTTAAAATGCTTTTTCACCCTTCTCACAATATCAATTGGAGTTGCTGAAAGCATTTATTTAACAACACTCTTTATAGCCGGTTATAGTCAATTATCAAAGCTCTAATGCTAGTGGATGCATTTCCCTGTAAAGACTCCAGTGATTGCACTCATCGCTACTAACCTTACTTTCAACCTATTTCAATGACTATTTTAGTGTTAGATATGTTTCATCATCTGATATTGCTAGGGATACGTAATTTTCGTATTTACGAAATAGATGCGAATAAATGCGAAATTTGCCGTTATGAGAGAATAAATACGAAAATTATTTTTTTACTGCTCTTCGGCCAAAAACTCTGTGATAAACGGCTTTTTAAGCGAAATTAGGTAATAATAGTATTATTTTATTAACATAACTTCATAACAAAGACCCTCCGCGGTCATTAACTGAGAGATCTCAACCTCGAAGTTTGCTAATTACTTATTGCTAAAGACTTAAGGAAGAGAATGTAGAGACTACTACAACGTTAGCTTTTAATTAAGAATTATGATGCTTACCTAACCAAGTAAGTACAATAAATTGTAATTTTTTAAAAAATAAATGGGAAATTTTTAAATTATATATATATATATATATATATATGTCGGACTTAAGCGGGAACGAAATAATTATTCTAAATTTAAAGGGGGCTTAGTAATTAATTTATTGTCGTGGCGTAATTCGCCACTATTCTCATATCTTGGTTCGAAATACATCGAGAGAAATCGGGGAAATTCCCTTTGGATTGATTGACATCTGTAGCCACACCCATGGTTCATCGCCGGTGTATGCGTCACAGAGATCATGTGGGCATGCGCGGTGGCTTTGGATGGCAGAAAAACAATAGTGTTTAATCAGACGGCGGGATTTAATTCATTGCTAGTGGACGCGTGTCAGCTGGGTCCATAATTTGAAAATGGCGAGAGCTCAAATATGCGCTACTTGGATCAGTGGTTGCTGGAAGGTGAAATAAATTGGCTTGATTGAGTTGGAACTATGTTTGTTTATTGGATTTAGACTACTTACCACTCGCCACCAGTATTAACATGATGACTTCGAATTAATCTGAGAACATGCAAACCACACGCCTGTCAAGAGCCGCGCATGATTGAAAAGAACTACGCAGGGAAAAAGAAAAAAAAAAACCCGCCTCACTTTTGGATTAGCACTACAGTGCGAAAATTTATGAAACGACGATAAAATAAAAAAATAATAATACACCATGGCATCGAAGACTGAAGTGAAAAATGAAGTCCACGGAATCATACTCGACAATTGGATTCAAGAAGAAATGAACACCGGAAATGAAAATGTCGATCAAGCGAATGATGAAAAGAAACCTACCTTTAAAAACTTACCAAGCTGCACAGAAAAAATTCAAGAAGCAATATTGAAAGAAAAACCGTTCGAAAGAAAAAACAGGCCTGAAATAAAATTAGCAATACCACAATTCGATAACAGCAGTATCAAAAATATCTTTCAATGGTTCCAGTTGTTTGAAGAGAGTTGCAGCACATTTGAATTAAATGAGAAATGGAAAAAAGAAAATTTAATGCGCTACGTAAGTCAAGATATTCAAGAAGTAATAATATCCACGGAACTATATAAAGAAGATTACATTAATATTAAAAAACAACTGCTGTCCATTTTTTCAAAGAGCAGAGAAGAATTAATTACAAGGTTTAGGACACTAAAATTAAATGGCAATGATGACCTCTTCCAGTATTTCAAGGAAATACTAGAACTGGGAAAACAACTTAATAAAACAGACAGTGAAATAATAGAAACACTGTCATTAGACGCTCCAAGAAACATACGAACTTTGCTCTCGTTGCAAGAGATACGAACCCCTTTCGAATGGCTGGAAAAAGCGAGAAAAATACATTTGCCGGTACCCCGGTCCGCACCGCGTATCGCTCCGGAAGGAAGAAGGGATTTTACCGCCGGCGATCGTCGAAACTTCGGTGACAGTGAGATAGCGCGCAGAGACTCGGAGCCACACTACAGAAGGAGGTGGATTAATTATGATCAACCCAGAAGATAAAATGAAGGAAATTACAGCAATACGTCAAGATATGATGAACAGAGACACTATCAAAGTGCAGAAGATAACAACAGAAGACACCAAAATAACCATAGAGGATACTATGCAAATAACAGATGACTTACAATCCAAGCTCGGGTGAGTGAACAAACATTTCAATTCTTATTAGACACCGGTAGTACAATTTCAATAATTTCACAATTATTACTTAAAGAGGTAAAATGTTTTAAAACATTAAATTTAAAAAATATGGTAATAAATCAAACTGATGGTCAAGTACCTGTAACAAAAATAATTAAAACAAATGGAACAATTGGCAAATTAACTAGAGAAATTGAAATGTGGGTCATTGAGAGTGACCTACCTTATGTATTGCTAAGTTTAGAACATATGAGACTTTTTCGTCTCGAAATAAATTTAAGAAAATTAAAGGTGTTCCAATGTAATAAAGAAATAATACTATGTAATAATAATTTTGTTAATCCATATGCATTGAATGTTCAAAGAGAAAATTGTAAAAATTATTGTGATAACATGTATAATGGTAAAAGGTATTATGAAAACAAAAATATGTGTAACTTTAGAGATGTAAACAAAAGTGTATATGAAGGTAGAAAATTTTTTAATTATCGGGCTGAAAATAATAACAGAAGGTATCATAAAGGTAGAAATTTTGTAAAAAGAAACTATTTAAGATGTGATCACTCCCCTGAGTACTATGAAAGGACTGTTTACAATAATGCTGTGAAAGACAATGTGTATGATGTTTCTTCCAATGACATTGAAACCCTAAATGTTGATAATAACCAAAGAATGAGAAATCCAGTTATAAATTATGAGAGTTCAAACAAAATAGCAAATACTAATTATAATGTTCAAAATTTAAAGGAGATATCAGGTATCCCCGATGATACACTGAATACTCTATTTAAAGAGCCCGGTGATGCTTTGGACTTCCAAGCACCAGAGCAAATACCCGAGGACTGGCCCCATTTAGAAAACATTCTAGAAACTTTCGACCATATCTTTTCAAAAAATAAATATGACGTTGGAAAAATAAAATTAGAACCCCAAAAAATACATTTAACTTCAGAGCTCCCAATTGCACAACGACCATATCGCACATCTCAAACTGAAAATGCTGAAATAAAAAAACAAATAGACGAATTGTTAAAAGCAGGTTTTATAAAGCCCTCACATTCTCCATTTAGCGCCCCAGTAACATTAGCAATGAAAAAAGGCCAAGGAAAAACTAGGTTATGCATAGACTACAGAAAATTAAATGTAATTACTAAAACTGATTCTGAACCTATTCCACGAATTGATGACTTATTAGATCAACTAGCCCATGCCAAATTTTTTTCAACATTAGATCTAACTTCAGGGTATTGGCACATAGAAATACATGACCGCGACACTGAAAAATTGGCATTCACAACAAACTTTGGACTTTATGAATGGACAAGACTACCGTTTGGTTGGAAAAATGCACCAAGTGTCTTCCAGAGAGCAATTAGGCAAATTCTAAATAAATACCAAATCAATTATGCTTTGAACTATTTTGATGATATAATAATATTTTCACAAACCTTTAATGAACATATGAAACATTTAGAAGAAATTTTTAAAATTTGTGAAAAGGAAAATATCAAATTAAACCAATCAAAATGCCAATTTGCTAAGAAAGAAATAAAATTTTTAGGATATGAGATTTCTAAAGGACAATATTCACCTCATAATGTAAACATTGAAACAATAAAAAAATTACTACCACCCAAAAATGTTAAAGAATTGCAGAGATTTTTGGGATCCATAAATGTCTATCAGAAGTTTATACAAGACTATGCAAAATTGAGACTTCCATTAAAAAATTACTTAAAAAGGATGTAAAATGGGATTGGTCCCAAGAATGTCAAAATTCCTACCAAAGACTAAAAGATGAACTCATATCAAAACCGATTTTAACCCTTTTTAACCCAAATTACCCATGCCACCTTTTTGTCGACGCAAGTCAAGAAGCAGTTGCTGTTGTCCTAAAGCAAAAGCACCCTAATGGCCAACTACACCCAATAGCTTTTCACTCAAGACAACTGAAAAAACACGAAAGAAACTATGCTGTCACTGAGCTTGAATGCTTGGCGATTGTTGATTCTATTGACCGTTTCCATTGTTACTTACATGGAAAAAAATTCACAATACATTCGGATCATTCAGCCTTACAATGGCTCAAAAATATTAAAAATTTAACTGGACGACTGTTTAGATGGTCTTTAAAACTTTCCATGTATGATTATGAAATAGTGCACATTAAAGGTAAATATAATTATGAAGCTGATATGCTATCAAGGAACCCAATAAGCCACTTTGTATCACAATATTCTTATTTTCTAACCACAGATGAAATTATTCAGGCACAATTAAACGATAATGTTAATAATGTAAAGTACAAAAAATATAGTGGAGTTCTAACAGTAAAAAAGAAAAATCTAATCAAAATTGTAGTCCCGCCATCATTAAGACTAAAATTAATAACCGCTGCACATGAAAAATTTGGCCACCCAGGTGTGAGAAAGATGTTACAATTAATTTCCCCTATTTACTATTGGCAAGACATAATATTAGACATTTCAAATTTTGTTCGTTGTTGTGAAACATGTCAGAAAAACAAGAAATCGACTCAGAGAAAGTATGGACTGATGGAACAAGTGCCAATTGCTTATGAACCATTTGACCTAATCTCACTTGATACAGTTGGAAGTTTTAACTATTATAATTCGACAAAAAAATATCTTCATCTGGTGATTGATCATGCAACAAGATATATTTGGACTTTTCCTTCAAAAAGTGTGACAAGTGAGACATACACAAACTGTTTAAAACAAATTTTCAAAATTAAAGTTCCCAAACAAATATTAAGTGACAGAAATGCTGCATTTACTTCCTCAAGGTTTAAGAAATTCCTAAAACACCACAATACGAGACAATTACTCACCTCAGCCCACAGACCCCAGTGTAATGGCAAAAATGAGAGATGTAATCAAACGATTGTATCCAAATTAAGGTGTAAAGTTAATACTTCTTCGAAAAAAATTCCATGGACAAAAATTTTAGAACAAGTGACTTCCGAATATAATAATCAACCCCATAGAGTAACTGGATTTTCCCCGAATTACCTCCTATTTGGAAATTTACCATATAACTCACCATTACCTAAAATAACTTCATTACATTATCCGCCAGTTGAAGAAGCAAGAAAGATTGCATTGCAAAGAACAATTCAGCACCATAAAATTAATAAACAAAGATATGATAGAAATTTTATACAGTCAAACTTCAAAATTGGTGACTTAGTGATGTACGAAGAATTCAAATACCCAAATTCAAGAAAATTAGATCCACCCTATTCAGGCCCTTATAAAATTTTAAGCCAGCTTTCTAATGTTAATTTCGAAATTGATAAACCAAACCAATACACTGGGAAAAAGAGTGAAATTGTGCACTCAACTAGATTAAGGCATTTTCATCCATATAGTGAGTTTAAGGGGATGGTGGACCTTTCAAAACGATTTTTGAAATTTTTACCACAGAGATATGAAATTTTGTATATATATTCATTAAAGTATAATAATATTAAGCACCTTATAAAATTTTATAAATATTAAAAAAAAATATTTTATAATTAAAAAATTTAAATTAAATTACCCTTCTTTAAAATGCTCCTTGCGACTCAATTTTAAACTTTTCCCCTTAATTTTGCATTTATATTGCTTATAAATACTTTCTGAACAAAGTTATGTATTTTTTTGTACTTTCGTTGAATAGTTAATTTTTAGAAAATATTTTTATGCTTGTACTCTGAATTTTCGAGAAATTTTTGTACTTTTCCACACTAAAGTTAAACTTTTCTAACCTAAATGACCTCGAATCCTAAAATGGATACATAACTTTATTTTGATGTATTACAGGAATCTTTATTATAAATTTCATAAAATTTCGTCAAAAATTATGACGCGAGGAGCATTTTAAAGACTTGCAAATCTGGAAATTTCTCATTTTGAGAAAAAGTCATTTAAAACATAATTTTTTATCTACCTTTAATACTTACTACTCTAAAGTCAACAATTTTTCATTTTTCTTTTCACTACACATTTTAAATGCATTTCATTCCAATATTTACATGTTTTTAAAATATTAATACACCCCCAAAAAAATTCCAATTTTTGCTCGATTTTTGGTAATTTGAAAGTCCACCATCCCCTTAAATTACAATAATGTCGTTTCATGCACAATTTTGGGGAGGGGGGGGGAAATTAAGATAAAATGTTGATACGAGTTACAAGTAAATATTGAAATTATAAAATTATGATTGTTAATGAGTAAATAAAATAATAACATTGGAACTGATGAAGTAATATTCTGAAATTAAACTAGAAGATGATTTGTATTGAATTTATTGGATGTTAATAATTATGTATTTTTGAATTGAAATTTAATAACTTATGAAAGAACTTTGGCTAAACCTAAATTATTTTGAAAATTTTGTTACCATCTTTGCAATGTTTTGTTACATTAATGTGTTGAGCTGTATCTACATTTTCCCGAATATGACCAAATTGCCTATCCCAGAGATCCATCTCTTAATTGATTTTATATGTTGGGTGCCTAACACCCTGTTGACTCCACTTATGTGGTTAAACGTTGTGTGCTGTCTTAAATTAAAGATATTAAATTTTAAAAAAAATAAATAAAAAAAATAAAAATAAGAAAAAAAACAGGAAAAACTATCGTTCTACTGGACTGTTAAACTTTCTACTAGAAAACTTTTGTATGTGATTTTCTGGATCTCCTGGGCTAATAATCGACTGTGACACTCCTACTTCTATCATCTGTCAGTAAATTTTCTCTTTCTTGAATGCTCTGTCCTCTCCCCCACACCTAACCACGCGTTGGAAGTCGTCCCAACCTCTTTGTAGCTTTATAAATAGATTTTACTTCACATTCACATACTCAGTCATAATGTACTGAAAAATATTACTTAAATAAGAATGACTAAAGACAGGCTTGGGATGACCGCTCCTTTGTCCTCCCTTTTCCTTCAGGTTTTCTGTTGACTCGTGTTTTCTCCATTGGAATTCATGAGTGAACGGATTACCCTTTTCCTCTTGGTTGGCTGGGTGTTAAATCCTTTCCTTTTTCTGAAGTCAGTAAGTGAATACTGATCTCTTTTGAGCCTTTCCCAACCTAGAGTTTCAGTGTCGTGCACTATACGCACCAATTTTTTACTCTGAATTTTGTTTAGAGTTGTCTGTTGTGGTTAAGACGGTGGGAAATTGTTGAACCTGCTCTCCTCTGACCCAACCATGCACTTGTTCACTCAACTACACAAACACACACAAGCAAAAACATACACCTTGAATTAAACAGAATGTACACAGATGAAGGAATGGTACACCAGTACCAAAAGTGAATTGTTTTACATAATGAATCTATCATTGTGAAATATTAAGGTGAATGAAGTGTAAATTATAAAATGTTTGATAACTTTGAATTGTGATAAATTTGAATCAGATTTTTGTGTTATGGAAAAATTTTGAAGTGAAAATAATATGTAGAGAATTTTGAATTTCATGTGTAATTTCATATGTTTGATTTTCATAAGTAAGTCGAAGGTATAAAAGAGCTCTAAAAAGATAAACTGTATTGTAATTGATGTCAAAATACATTTGTGTCGTTCGGCAAGTACAAGATACGAGAAAAATAATACCATGGGAAATTGATCAATATTTATATTTTTTCAATTATTAATATGTTGTGTCTCTGAGTATTTTACAGTGTCAACCATGTCAAGGAGGCCTCCAAACAAGTCGGTCGACCGCATTTAGTTTTGTCTTTCATATATTTAAATATTTTTTCATGTACTTCCATTTTCACATTACCATAATCTGTGTAAATAAAGTCATACTTGTAGAATTTTAAACTGGAACTGTTATAAAATTATAAGATGAGTGGACAGCCTACAGGACTGTTGATTACATTACCACTCAACGAGGCTGATGAAAGTATTAAAGCCAGGACTTTAGATTGTAAAATGCTACTAACATTCCACGTTAATGGGTAATAGTTATTTTGTGATTTTCAATTAATTTGTTCCTAAGTGAGTTTTTGAAGTGACATTGTTTTTCAGGTGATGTCCTATTGAGATTATATATTGGTATAATTAAGGTGATATTTTGAATTTATAGTGATATATTTAGAGATAATGCTGTAATATTTTCCTATTTTGCTTCAAGTCATCAGTGATATAATATTGTACAACTCAAGAATTTTTGTGTAACTTGAAAAATTGTAAACTGTGTATTTTTAAACCACTGCTCCAAGTCTTACAGAACAGAAAGAATTAATCCAGGGGTTGTTAAGGGAACGGTTGATTTTTAATTAAGGGGGTTTTTACTGGAACCTGTTGTGTAGAGAGACGTCCCTACTCAGCATGTTTTCCAGTCTACTGATGTAATGTTTTTTTTTATCGTAGGGGTTGTTGCCACAGGGAATTAGCTACTCCTTGTGTGCACGCCTTCAAGGGGGGGGGGGAAAGTTGTTGGACTTAAGCGGGAACGAAATAATTATTCTAAATTTAAAGGGGGCTTAGTAATTAATTTATTGTCGTGGCGTAATTCGCCACTATTCTCATATCTTGGTTCGAAATACATCGAGAGAAATCGGGGAAATTCCCTTTGGATTGATTGACATCTGTAGCCACACCCATGGTTCATCGCCGGTGTATGCGTCACAGAGATCATGTGGGCATGCGCGGTGGCTTTGGATGGCAGAAAAACAATAGTGTTTAATCAGACGGCGGGATTTAATTCATTGCTAGTGGACGCGTGTCAGCTGGGTCCATAATTTGAAAATGGCGAGAGCTCAAATATGCGCTACTTGGATCAGTGGTTGCTGGAAGGTGAAATAAATTGGCTTGATTGAGTTGGAACTATGTTTGTTTATTGGATTTAGACAACTTACCACTCGCCACCAGTATTAACATGATGACTTCGAATTAACCTGAGAACATGCAAACCACACGCCTGTCATATATATATATATATATATATATATATATATATATATATATATATATATATAATGTAATTTATTTTGCGAAATTTCAATATTTTTATGCGAAATGTACGTACCCCTAGATATTACTTTAATCTTAAAGTGAGATTTTGTGGATTTTAAAAGATAATCTTAAATTAGTTATCTGATTGTAGTTTGGGCTTATTATGTGTACTTAGGCTTTTTAATATATTTTTAATTTATTTATAAGAATAACGTAAATAAAAATATCTGTGGTTCCTTCTCTTGCCTAATTTTTGAGTAAAATAACCATACATGTTACATTAGATGGTAATTTACATTTTATAAAACAGCTGATCCATAGAATTTTACTTTCGGTAAAATTAAACATCAATTACATCGCAACTGATCAGTCTTTTTCATTGAACTAAAAATACAATGTTGTTGTTTCCAATGCTCCCAGGCCTGAAGTATTCCAAACCAGGTCCATATAGGCTAGCGGGATGAGGGGTGCGGATCCGTTTCATAACGGCGCCAGAAGGGTCCGAGTCCAGTTTAGGCAGTCCAAAAATGCGTAAGCATTATAAGTGATAAAGAAATATTTTTGAGAAATCTAGATTTCAGAAGATTTTGCAGTTACGATCATTAAACACTCCATATATAGTTTACGATCTGCTATTCATTTAAAGTCTAAAATTAAAATTGTAAGTACGTTATGATACAAAGTTATTATATTGGTACTACGTTTAATAGACTTCAAACTTAGATTAATTGCCATTTGATAATGAAAATTATATACAATGTCCTTCATCCAGGTGAGTTCGGGATTGTGAAAATATTAAAAAAATATATCAAAAGTATTAATGTCGTGATTATGACAGTGCAATTTTAAAATTATCATGTAATCAAACACAATACTGGCACATCAGTATCCCTTATATTTTCTGCACCTTAGAATATTTAACAGTGCGTGGCTATAGCTTTTTCTGTTATATTTCTAGTGGAAGGCTATTGATACTGCTAAGAGAACCATTACAGTGAGAATTTTTCTCGGTACTTCCAAAGTTCATTTGCATGATTCATTTACTGATTTTTGAAGCTTCACTGAAAACTGCCTTTTCAGTTCTTCTGAAAGTGTTTATTCGGATTCAAATAAGTGTTTTCTAAAGAACTTTCCATTTCCTTTTGATTCATATCATTAAACCAGTTTTGTGCAGCCAAATCTTTATGAACGGCTATGTTTTCAAGGGAAAATGTATAAGCACTTACCCAGCTGTAATTAGTGCACTTGCCAACAATGCTGGAAGTGGAGTTATTCAATTTTTTATTATCAATACACGCCTAATAATTACGGTGTGTGTGACTGAAAATTAGAGTCTAAGTGAGAACCAAAAAATATCCCTAAACCAATATGTATTCAAATGACTTAGGGTTCCACCAAACTACTCACTGTTTGCACATATATTTGATTAAGAAACGTTTTCCTGGCATTATCGACAGCCAAACGCAAATCGCCTCCCCCCCCCCCCCCCAACTACCAGACGGTGTAGCGTTTTTTGTCACATTATGAAGCACTTTGCCATTTACTGAGGGTGACAAAATTTACAAGATTATGAATACATTATTATAATCAACTCTGGCGATTAATCGTGATTACGTTTGGCACCTCGACAACTGCTAGTTTCGTTAAGCCCATTACTTTGAATTTTTGATAAACAGACATTTTGGTAGCATTCTATACCGATGTGATTTTTTTTATGAAAGTCT
Organism: Dolomedes plantarius; assembly: GCA_907164885.2. Classification (NCBI taxonomy): domain Eukaryota; kingdom Metazoa; phylum Arthropoda; class Arachnida; order Araneae; family Dolomedidae; genus Dolomedes; species Dolomedes plantarius. The sequence continues at coordinate 99,007,835 of OU015502.1, forward strand.
GTTCTCTGATTAGTTTGAGGAAAACATTTATATCCTCATTATACCAGTTATCAATTCTGTACCAATAGTGTACACCGGTTCTGTTTGCCATTCCGTGCTTTAGGACCTAACATTCTCAAGAAGCTCCTTCATCCTGTTGGACTGATAGATTCTCCTATTTACCCTTTATATGGACTGCCACTAATAATTAAAACCCTCGTCATTTTCTGCCCTCTTCAGTAACGTCATAAACAGTAATTCCGTTGAAAAGTTTAATAGTTTATTGCTGAATTTAATCTTTATTAGGTTACCAGAGGTAGACTAATGACTGATAGACCCAAGTCGGGCGTTGGATGAAACAGTTAGCAATGGCGAGGTAGTCGACACGTTTCCTTCTCAAAATGAATGATGTGGCTCATTATTTCTAATGTGAGATATTTAGCAGCTAAGCCATTAGCCTTCTACCTTCCCATTGCCGTTTCGCAGTACAATTAACAATTTAAATATTTGAGTGCACAACACGTTTACATAATAACTGTAGTGCTGTGGTGGATAACGTTAATTAGCACCACGATGTAAAGAAAGATTTGACTTATTGCATTACATTTGAACAATTGAAGACAAGTTTCAAAGATCAAACGATGACAAGTAATTGAATTTTAAGTCGCCATAGCTTCCTCTACATTCAAATATATTATCCCTTTATAATTTAATTTCCGTCGGAATTAATTAGCGTATTTATAAACTTCTCAATGCGTGCACGCCCGCATTAATTTACCAATTTGAATTTGAGTCTGGAATGATCGGATTATTCCGTTTAGATCATTCTAAGATGTACAAATTTATGAAGTTCAACTTCGATATTGCGTTTCCCATTTTCTATATATTTCCATTTCGTGAATTACCTTTTTTTGGCCCTGTATATTATTTGTCAGTAATTCTTCGCTCCCGAGGAGTACAATTCCCCAGTTCTATATGTTTCCAGTTTTTAACCTTTTCCTTTTCAGACACCTAGCAAACCTGGCTTAAGGGGACAAAGGACCTTTTAACCTGTTTTTTTTTATTTCCAATGTTTTCCTCTCTATACATAATGAGAATACGAAATATTTTTTTACTACACTGAAGACACTTAAAATTCACAGATAAGAATTATTTTGGAAGAATAAGACTTTTTTTTCAAAAAAATTCTTCAAAAACTCTAATTTTTCCAAATGCTCCATGCCCATTAATTTCCTTCAGATTTTTCCCAAATTTCTTAGGATTGTTAATTTGAAGTGTTTATCAAAAAGCTGTGCATTATTATTTGAAACCATAAATATTTTTCAAATTTATAGACAACGATATAATGTAAAATAATGCTAAAACATAAAAAAATAAGAAATTAATAAAAATATATATTTATGGCATTAGATTCATACAAAAAAAAATTCAATGCGCAATTATGATTATATATAAATGGCAAACTTATGTTAAAAAAATTATGGTTTTCAAATGATGTGGATTGTTCATGGAGCATTGTGGAATCCGGTAACAATTTTGAAAACTTTTTTGAAAAACAGGCCAAATTCTGTCAAAAAATCCTTATTTTTAATTCTAAGGGTCTTCGGGCCTGTTCACGTAGGAGTCCGTTGCGTTGCGTTAAGGAAAAGATGACGTTGAGACGAAAATAAACCAATCATAGGCGTTAAAAATTTCATTGCTAATCGTTTGGAGGCATATGATTGGTTTATTTTCGTCTCAACGTCATCTTTTCCTTAACGCAACGCAACGGACTCCTATGTGAACAGGCCCTTAAACGTAGTAAAAAAGAATATTAATTGGTCTCATTCTGTATATAGTGTTAAAATTTTTTTATTAAAAAGTCAAGGTTGAAGATCCCTTGTTCCCTTAAGGATGATGTGTACTAACCATTTTGGCTCATCACCATGTTAACCTATGGACAAAATGCGTTGAAAGATTGCCGACTTGGATTTAAATATTCTTTTCTTAATTTTGCTCCGTAATAGCGAGAAATTTTACACCTTGGGGCATTTTTCGTTTTTAATTAAAATGCAAATCATATTTTAAAATTTAAATTACAAGGAGGGGTAATCTGGTATAGTGTGTTTTAATCGGCCCTAAATTCATTTGGTGGTAGAAATTTATAAAATGAATCCTGTTGCAATGTGCAGCAAATTTCAGGATATCTGAAAATACCAATTTTATCAGCATTGTCAGCATTTATCAGCATTATCAGCATTTATGTAGCTGTAAATAGTAGACACATTTTCTCCTTGGGTTAACATTGATATGAGCGAATCCAATAGAGTTAGTACACTGCAGCCTTGTTGGTTCATGCCTTTAACCCAGCACTTCATGCATTGCCATGTAACAGAGAAAATTACGGCCTTTCAATGATCATTATATTGTTTAAAAAAACATGTAATCAATGTAACACATGCATATGTAATTGTTAACAAAAAATTAGCATACTCTTTACATGCGCGAGTCTGAAAATGTACTTTTTCTTAGTTATTACAAAGCATACATACAAAATAAATTAAATTTTATTAAATTCATTTCAATTTACTGAATACATAAAACATTGAATAACAGTTGACAGTAATTTACAGACAAAAAAATTGTCTACTCTCTAAGTAAAAATCACAGATTCTTATGCAAATACATATGTACATTGTAATCGAGATGCTCTGGAAAACCTTAGAGTTATTCCAGTTTCCACTGAATTTAACATTCTGTCGCTAGCAAGGAACGGCTTGAAACATTTGAAAATTATGAGCGTTATCTTTACCAAGATGAATATTTTTACAGGGTATTAGGTTAAAGATTTATATCTAAGCAGTCCCTTACTTAAATATATCGAAGATTTTTTTAAATTTTAATGTTTGTAATCTCTCAAGAATAAAGTCTCATATTGCTGTTTCCATTTATATTTTTTTAAAAATATGTGTTTTTCAATGTATCCTGAAGTATTGCAATTTTATTTCCTTTAAAAATATGTTCTTCTATCAAAGCCGCACAATGATATTATTATTTCGGAGGTTCCATAGATATTCATCATACCTATATTTTCTCTACTAGATAGTCATTATCTAGCGAAAAGGGACTATTCGGCGCTGCCATTTCGGCGCAGCCATTTCGGCTAAAATATATTTCGTAATGGAGGTTATTCAGGTCATTAAATTTTCGTCAAACTTTCATAAAATTTCCGTTAAACAATGTAATTTGTGATTTTTTTATGCATGAAAAAATTATTTTAAATTACTTATTAAAGATATTAATGATGAATAGAATTTTTGCGTAATTTAAAGGAGCCAGTGATAAGCTGAGAAAACTTAGTTTAATAAGTTTTAAGTGAAAAAATTTAGTGTTATGAAAATAATTATTTAATAATCTGAATAATTATAAATAATTGATTCTATGTCTGCAATAGAGTATCTGAGGAGCATTGCTCACAATTATCAGATGGCTAATTAAAGTAAAAATGTAATTTATAAGGTAAGAAATTAAAATTTTTACAAATCCTGCTAATGTATCCGTGTTCATACTTTGTTTATGAATTTATGTACATATGTACATTGTAAGTTTTTATCCATTTGGTTTTGGGGAAAAACACTACCTCATCCTGCCTCCTGGCTAATTTCTTTCTTAAACCAAGATGTGTTTAACAAGCTTGTAGACCGCCAAATCCTCGTAATTACCTCCCCCTATTTTTTTCAATTAATATTTCTTACACTTAAAAAGTTCGGAATGAAAATATCTGGCGCCGAAAAAACTGCGCCGAATTGGCGTGCTCCGAAACGGTCTCGCCGAATCGTTCTAGAACGCGTCGAATCGTTCTAGAACCAAACCGTTATCTAGAACGCGTTGCAGGTACTCTAGTATTTTATCGGCAATCAGATTAAGACTGCTGTGTACTAACCCTATTGAATTCGCTCACCTCAGTGTTAACTTATGGCGAAAGTAAGTCCAAGGATTGCCGTCTTCGATTCGATGATTTTTAACGTAGGATTGCTTTCCACAATAACGGTCCTTCGGAGAGAAAATTCGGCGTCGCGAGTCCGGCGTCGCGAGTTATAATTTTAGCAGCGCGCCAAACCCAGTAGCACTAAACAATTAAACAGAAAGGTACCAAAGTCCGTCATTAAAAATAAAGGTAAGCAAACAACGATAAGTAATCTTGTATTAACCCGCGGTAGTTTCGTTAGAAGAGACTATATGATTTTTTTTTTGTTGTTGTTAATTGTACTCCATAACAGAGAAAGAAATTTTACACCGTGGAGCAGTTTTCGCAAATAATACTTTTTTATGCAAATAATACTTTTAAATTTAAATTTTTCGGGGAATTATCTGGTAAAGTGTTTTAAACGCTCATAAATTCCTTTGGTGGACAAAATTTATCAATTTAATCTTATAGTAAGATGGAGAAAAGTTTAGACTATTTGAAAATACCTTTTTTATTTGATCATCAGCATTTATGTAACTTTAACTAGTAGATAAAATTTCTCCATAGGTCAACCTTGAGGTGAGCCAATAGGGTTAGTAGACAGCAGTCTTAAGTAATTCATAATGAAATTATTATTATAATCTAGAATGCATTATTTATTTCTGTCAAATAAAGTAATTCACTTATTTCTTTACAACTGGCAAAATAAAGTTTAAAGATACAGGTAACGGAATTGGATAATTAAATATGAATATTTTTATGCAGTTTGAAAGTCCATTACAAAACCCAAACTTCTAATGACAGTTATATGGACTTAGTTTTATCGTATTACATTTTTTTTTATCATTTTAAGGGCAAAACTAACGGTATGTATACTTTTAAATTCAGAGCTATGACCACTTTTTGTTCAAAAGTTCATCTAAGAAAAATTTTGTTACGAAGTATACAAGAGTCGATGATAAATATCATCGAGTTATAAACGTTCTAGAGTTAAAACGTTCTCAGCTCATTTTTCTATGCAGAATAAAATATCAACGAAGTGAAATTCTTTAAACAATTATTTCCCAGTTTTTGCAAGTGTTGTTTTGTGTCTTTTTACCTCTTTTAAAACGGTTATAGTTTGAAAGAACGTGGATCTTCCATAAATATAGTATAGAAAATGCTACAAGATTTTAAAAAAGATAGTAACTTATGACTGAAAAAAAAACAAATTTTTAACAAATATAAACGGCGAAAGATTTTTAAATAATTATTCCAAATAATTTAGTATAAATAAAAAAATGAATATATCACTTTCCTTCAAAGTGTCGCACTGTTTGAAAAAAAAATCTCATATTAATATATCAGTGAAAGTGTTACAAAATGTATTTAATAAAAAGTTTGCTACAATACAAATAAACTTGTATATATTAAAAGTGAGCAATATTTCTCGCCAGCAAAAATTCCTGAACCATAACAAACTGATATTTTACTTTTTATTACAACATTTTTTTTTGTATATTTGAAAACCATGGAGTTTGGAAAAATTCTGATTTTGCATAAACAACGATTAAAATATTTCCCTAAAATTTTTGATAAGACATTTAGCTCATGGTAATAAAGTTATGTATTAACATATTTCCATGTATAATGACTTAAGACATTTTAGATGCTCAATTTTCTCTGTACACCATTCCAATTGTCAAATACTTGTTGTGCAGTTAATTCTAGTATTAGTAGTTTATAAATAGTGTGTAACTTATTGGTATATGAAAACATCCTGCAAAAGAGGGAAAAATTAACAATTATGTATAGTGGGCAGTTGATATAGCCTAATTTTTAAGAAAAAAAGTATTGCAAATATTACACTAAGTTAGAACATTTCACTTAACATTTCTAAATTTAAAAACCTTTAAAAGGGAAGGTTAAAATTTGAGTTTTTTTATCCACATTTTATATTTTCATACATTAAAGCATGTAAATTCTCTCTCTCTCTCTCTACATATATATATATACTTAAAGGAATAAAATGCATTAATCAATGCCACTTTTCTATAAGAGCATTGATTCATCTTTACCTTTTGAAAAATATCCTGTACATCTATATTTCAGCGACGTTTATAAAATTGTGCATTTGAGATGTTTCCGCGATGTGAGACACTCAATTCGCGCTTTCACCTCTTTATTGTTAATTTCGTGCCTTGATTTACAGCACTTTTTTCACTTAGTAATTTACATTCAAATCTCAATAAACAGTTCGAAAATACATTAGTTAGTACTGAGATAAAGTTCCAAATATGACTAGAGCTATACATGCAAGAAACAATGTAGCTGTTCACGGAAGCAGGCCTGTATACACTCGTTTATATAAGAACTTTTAGTATATTTCTATTAAGTACTTCTCGTTCAGAACAACCTTTACAGAGTGATTTTATTAAACAAAATTTTATAAGTAACCCTAACAATGAACCACAAAAACATGCTTTATCATCAGGAAAATTCCATTTTTACGTAAAATAGTTTATATTTAAGGGAGAAACGAACCCTGTTTTCCTCAAAAATCTGTCAAAAAATCATTTTTTTCTTCAGAAAATGATAATGCACACATTTAAGAACCCGTGTACAAAATTTCAGGTCTTGGGGACAATTGGAACAGTTACTAATTCAGCATTTTATAACTGTTCGCACGGATTTAAATGTCCGACCTGCTATTTTTAAAGGACCACGTGTTGTGTTTACATTTAGTTTCGTGCAAGAACTAACCTTTGACGAAATTAATAATATTCCAGTTTGAACAAAACTAATCAAAGACGCTGATAACTTGAGTAAATTACTTTTAACCGTAACTGTTTATAAACCGTTGCATTCCAATGTTTTGGTTTAGCTAATGTTTTGATGATAATTTGTTCTTAAGTATTTTGGTATTCGAGTATTTTAACAAAGAATTTATTGAACATAATGAAAATTTAGTATTTTTGCACCTATTATAATTTTATTTGTTTTTTTTTACATAATAACCATGCTGTTAGGTTATGTTTGCGTGTGCTTTATACAAAAATTTTATAAATTATGTTCATCATAATTTCTACATTTTTATGAATAAGTCATTTTCAAATAATGAATTTCTGTGAATACAATTGTTTCTTTACAGTTCATAAAAAAATTTCATATAATGTGCTAGATGGGAATATTTACCATTTTGCCGAATTTGGAAATTCTGAAACGCAATTAATTATCTATTTTTCTTTTGTAAGTGTTTCAAATAAATATTAATTTAGACTTTTTTTATGGCAGATTGTTTTGTGATGAATATTTCTTACATTCTCAATTATTTTTTTCATTTTGCTAAACTGATTTTCCACTGGGGTAAAAGAATGCACTTGCAGAATTGCGGTTTCTGTATAATTTCAATTTTAGTTTGTAAAAGTTTGAAAACCTTATACAATTTGTCAGAATATTTTTAATTCATTACGTTAGCTTTTTTACATCAACATTTTTAAAGAATAGTGGTGGTACTTCATCACATTGAGGCTAATTTGTATTTAGGCCCACTGCAGTTGTATTAACGTTTTTAGCAAGTATAGAGATATGGTAGTTGTGGCTTTATACCATTCTTCGATTTACCTTCATATGACTAATATTTTTTGCAAATTTCTTTCAGTGTCAAAAATAATTTTTTTCATTTATGTATACAGGATATTTAAAAAAAACGCGTTTAAAGTGAACATTTGATATCAGTAAAAATATTGAAATACCTTCGTCTTTGTTTACTCCTGAAAATAATGATATTAATGACACAGCTGAAGCACAATTCTGAATATTTTTAAAAGTTAGGTAATTTCTTTGGAAAAAAATTTTTATGCACAACTGAATGGAATAATAGATAATATTTTTATCATATTTATTAATAAATTTTCAGTCTAATATATTTCAATCTAATATCTGTAATTTTTTTACTTAATAACATTTTTCGTATGTTTAAAAACCATAGTGTTTGGGGAAATTCTTATTTAATATTCTCAGTAATCATGTTGATTTCAGAATAATGGAATAACATAAATATAATAGCGAATTATTAATGGCAATTCAGTAAACATTGAAATTTTGATCTGTTATTAAATATATACCTAATCTCTAAAAACCCATGCAGATGATGTATCGAAAACAGTTACGTAGTCATACCGAAGTTGTACTACACCGGCTACCGTCAAGCAAATTCTGTTACTTTGTACTGAAAACATTTACATTGCCTTTAACTAGGGGAAAGTATGATTATCATAGAAGCTATCTTGTAACCATGAAACCATTAACATCAAGTACTAAATGTTAAAATTCCTGTATGTTTTTTTGTTTTTTTAAACCTTTCTGACAATGGTGGCCGCGTATGCAAATTACTTGACACTTCTTTTCCTTCTTTTATTGAACCTGGCAATTGTCTTAAAAAGCAGTTCCTATTTGCAAACCGTTTCTTCAGTCAGTGTAACAGGAGAATGGAGCAATGCGAATGGAACGGGATAAAATTTTCAATCATCTAATATTTCGCATTAATTTAAACTTTCCACTACAACAACTCGTCAGAATGACCGTTACCACTTGTACTTTATTAGGCGAAATATGCTTACTTTCTGAAGCATTAACGTTAAAAAAATATTGCATTTATTCAGAAGTCCGAAACACCGAGGATAATATAATACATTGCGGAAAAAAATTTCTACACAGATCTTTGCCATGAAAAGAAATGACTGCCTGTATTGACTTAATATATATAAATATTTATCATTAATGACGAAATATTCTCAGTAATCAACTCTTATATTCTGTCTAATGGGAAAAAATAATTTAAATTTTATTTTAAGCTAATGATGCAACATTTACTGACAGGAAATTTTTGAAAAATTATAATTTTTTTCGTTTATGTACACAGAATATTTTAAAAACGAGCGAAAAATGGCCATTTGATATCGTTAAAAGAAATTTATATACTCTGTTTACTCCATAAAATGATTTTTATGAGAGAGCTAAAATACTATTCTGAATATTTTTAAAAGTTAGGTAATTTGTTCTGAAAGGAATTTTTAAGTACAACTATTTGGATTTGTAGATATTTGTTATCACATATTTATTAATAAATTTTCAATCTCATTTTAACTAACTTATGGCACAGCAGTCCGAATATGGACCAAGGCCTGCAGTGCCCAGTTCCGCTTTCATGACCGTGGACTTGCCATACAGCATATGTCTCGGTCAGGTGGTCAACCGGACACGGGATCCAAGCATTCTTGGTCCTCATTTTACTGACCCACTCAATGGATGAAAGGCTGAGTCACCTTGCCCGGTCACAGAATCGAACCCTGGACCTGTGGTGCGGCTGATTGAAAATTTTAACCACTAAGCCACCGGTCGTCCCAATTTTATTAATTTTCTTATTGAAATAAATTAAACCGGGCGAAAACTGTATTTATATCTATGTATAAAAATTCGATTAGATTCTAATACTCAATAACTCGTAGGATTAACTTCGAGGTATACCTAAACGATAAAATTAATTCTTCACCAATTGATTTTACTTCTTGAATGTCTACTTTCATTAATGTTAAACGAACAAATATTAAGAAACCAAAAAAAAAGTGCGCTTGATTTCTTTTTAAAATAAAACATACGTTGCCACAGTAGCGATATTCAGTTGACCTAAATGCAAATTATTTCAGATTTGAAAGTGGAAGAAGAAAATTTATACACAAAGTTAAATTTAACGTTTTTTTTTTTCGTTGCAATAATTTTTCTTACTAATTTAGCCCATCTGCAATCGGTTAAAAATAATTTATTCTCTTAAACATTTCATCACATCATTAAAAAAAATTAAAAGAATAATTGCGAATGACAGTTAGCTTTGTTTTTTATATTAAAACTAAATGTAGTATAGTTAATTTATTTGAATGCGACAGTTAAATATTGTAATTAATTTAAGTATAAGTAACTTTAATGCAATCTTTAAAGTTAGGCTTTATGCTTAAAGAAACATATTTAATGTGTTAAAAAAGATAATTTAAAGGTTGTAATTATAATTGACGCCTATATTTTTATCTTAATATATAAAATTGGATTTGTAATGACTTATGGGATCTTGATTATTCGTCTCCTTCTCAGCAAGAAATTCCACATTGTACGAATAAAATGCATGGAATCGTTGCGCAAATAATGCTTCAATTTGTTAATGTGAGTGAACCATAATATCCCTATTTGATGCTTATTTTTTTGTCACTTTTCTAACCAAATTTTATTTCCGCACCGTCTTATTCAATAATGAATACCTTACGTAGGTACTCCAATCACGATTTTATTTCGCGGTAAAATAAGTGCAGAGGAAGTCCATTCCTCGACAAAGAACCATGACAACGCAACAGTTTACTCCGCGCCTCATATAAACTGCTGCGGATCATGGCCTTTTCTAGTTTTTCGACAGCATCGACACTTGTCAATCGTCAACCTTAAAAATGCCTTTTTGAAGTCTTTATTGTTTAGTGCGTAGATGCAAGGATTGATGGCTGAGTTGACCCAGCCCAGCCAGACGAGGCAAGCCGTCAGCGTCGGATGGAAGAAACAACTCTCACAAAATGGCTCAATCAGGTAGACGATAAAGAAAGGCAACCAACAAACGATGAAACCACCAACGACTACGCTCAAAGATTTGGCAACTCTCCTTTCTCTCTGAAAGGCGGCTCTCTCATACCCGTCTTTTTTGCGTATGGTCAGCCTCGTAGTCTTCGTGTGTCCTTCCTTCTTCGGATTGCAATACTGACAGTGGTATTGTCCAGTTGGCGACGTAGGACCACTTTCCTCGCGAGACTTGTTCCTAGACTGAAGGGACTCATCAACGGTGCCCTGCTGCTGCATCCATTCTTCGCCTTCGTGATGATGCTGATGGTAGAGTTTGGTTTTGATGCTAGGGTTGTACGAGTTTTGCCGAGAAAGGAAGAATGGCGAGGACCGCATAATTGAGAAAGAGCTCCTTCGACGCCCACTGTTGCTTCTGGTACTTGAACTTCTCACCTGCAAATAGAGATATTTTAAAGAACTACCTAAAATTGGTACAATAGACTAGGTAAATTATTATTTTTAATTTTTCCAGAATTCAGCATAGCTAGTTGTGGTGGTGAATTAAATTATGAAATATTTATATGTGGTGGTGAATTAAATTATTATGAAATATATAAATCACCACCACATAATTGGTGCCGTGACCAGGATTCGAACCTGGGTTATTGCGGGCACAACGCAATGTACTAACCCAGGTTCGAATCCTGGTCACGGCACCGATTATGTGGTGATGAATTAAATATTTCATAATAATTTAATTCACCACCACACTAGTATATATACAAAAATTCCAGTTAAAAATTTCGTGAATAATTATTTTTTATGCATTTTTTTTTCTACCGCGGCAGATATTCGTCTTATTCGAAGTTCGCCTATTCACAACTACGAATTCTTTGGCTGCTTGATTATAGTTGGAGAACCATATATGTGAGCAAAAAGCGTCTCAACTAAAATTTTTGCTATTTGAACATTTAAAATAGAATGCACTAGCAAAATATTACCGTGAATTCCTTTCATCTTTTACTATCCCTTTTACAGTTACAATAAATCACATCCTAAAACAAAAACATGCTGTAGATTATCAAACGATTTATTAGTCATACTAAAATGGGAAAATTTCTGATGTGAATTAATAACGAAAAGAATATTAACAAAGGCCCATTTAACATTTAACAGATATATCTAAATGTTTTATAAATCCCTAAAAATGAGATAAATTTTAAAAAAAATACTTCATCAATGTTTTAGAGGGGCTAACACAAGAACGTTCATGCCATGGTCAGGATTCGAACACAAGCCACATCTGTGGAAACTCGTCTCGCTTACCAGAATGTGATGTGCACTGCTTATTTTTCAAATTAATCCCTTTTTTATGGATTTATAAAATATTTAGATATATCTCTTCAAATCTAAATGAGCTTTTGCTGATATTTTTTATTTATTAATTCACATCTGAAAATTTCCCATTTTGGTATGCTTAATAAATAGTTTGATAATCTACAGCATGTTTTTGCCTTAGGATGTGATTCATTGTAACTTCAAAAAGGGAGAATAAAAGATAAAAGGTGATTTACAGTAATTTCAGCGAGTGTATTAATCTTTAAATGTCAATATTAGCAAAAATTTTAGTTGAAATGCTCTTTTTTTCTTATGTATTCAGTGTTTGACATTTACACAATAGTCGGTCATATTTGACAAAACTTTATCATTCTTAATAAATTGTAAAATAGTGTTTTTCAGTGTACAGGATTATGAGTTTTGACAGTAATTACATGCTATTTTGCTTAGGTGTTTGGATTATTTTCTGTGATACTGTAAAAGAAACTAAATATAATCCCATATATAACCAATTTGTAGATTTGTTTCTCCTGTTACAGAGTATCTAAATTAAATGGAAATTTACTTTACCTCAACACATTTCAATGAAATATATTTCAACGAATTTTGAAAGCTTATACATGATTGTTCGCACCGAAAACAACTGAAAATTAATAAGTAAAACTGTAATTTTTTAAAGTTTAAATTTTTTGAAGTATTACTTCATTTTTAAACAAAGGTTTATTTATAAATTTAAATTATGGTTGGTATTTTTTTTAATTTCAGGGAGTGAAAGACGCAAAATTCTTCAAATTTTCGAAAAAACATTGCATTAAAAAATTTCTGTTCTTTTCCACTTAAATTGACCTTTAAAGCATGTTTCTATCTTAATTCGAATTTATTAATTTTTATCGATCATAGGAGTTATTAAATTTTTGTTTTGCAACATTTTAATAGCAGCTAATCTTTGTTTAAACATTTAAATGCGTTTTTCTGGATGATGGGTTTTTTTCAACATTTTTCGTCTTTAAATTGTTATAAGTAAAGAACCGTTAAAGATAAATGGTTCACACTTGGGATACGTATTTTTCACTTATTTTACTTTATTTTAAATTCAGAAAATTTGAAGAAAAATTATTTACTTTTGAAAATATGACTTTTTAAAAATAAGTTACATAATTTGCTTTTCAAAATTTTTATTCTTAAATATTTAAATTTTTTTAATTAATATATTTTAAAATACTGAATCAAAATTCAAACTTTTATATTTCTGTTTAATTAATGAAAAAATTTTGAAATTCGACAAATAATTATTTCGTGTTATAACGATTTTAAATTTCCCCACTGGTTTTAAAATTTAAAATTTTTAAATTTTTAAAAATTTTTAAAATTTTTATGAGAAGTTTTATGACGTGATTTTGCTTACAAATTATATGGTTAAACATCACAAAATAAATTCAAAATTTTAACTGAATAAATAAAAAAAAATTAAATATGTCAAGGACCCCCTTAAAAAAATATTTTATTTTTTGGCGTTTATAAAATTAGTATTTTAAGTAAACATGATCGAATGACATGTCGTTGATACCCCATTCCTTGTGCTTGTTTAATCTGTGTTAATTCTTTTGTGGACATTCCAATTGTTTGAGAATTTTCCTCAAAAATCTAGGATTTCTAATTTACAATTATATTCATACATTTAAAAATTCGTTTCATATTGGGTTTTAAAAAGAGCCTTTTAAAATGACTTCCATCCTCCAGCATATATTTAAAAAGTAAAAAAAAATGTATATTTAAAACTTTTACATGTATTTTCCTATTGAATTTGCAAAAACCTTTAAACTTTTTAACGCTTTCAGGAAAAAGTATAACCTTTGTTAATGATAATAATTGGAAAGCAAGGAAAAGAAGTTTGTGAACGATTGTTCCACTTTTTATTTCCATTCGGAAAATAAGCCATATTTTCTCTTAATTTATTTTTTTACAAAGAGATTAGTAATTTTTTTTTCAAGGATGGAAAAACTACATAATGATTTACAATTAAACCGGATTTTTGAGGATGGTTTTAATAAGACGTACTCTTAAGTTATTCACGCATTTTTAGTTTTTTAATAAAACCTGATAAGTAAAGAGTGCTTTTGAAAGCTACTAATAAAGACGTAGAACAGAAGTATTTTAGTCGATAACTATTTCTGCTTTCTCAAAACTTGCTAATCTTTTCTCTGAAAAGCAAATTTAAAGTGTAAGTGCACCCAAAGCTTATTAGAAAAGTTAAGGCTGTTTTAATGAACCTGAATATTTTTAAAAATCCTTTCTCTTTTCACGGGCGCAGTATGGAAATGTAATTTTCAAAACCCATTCTCCGTTGACCAAAAAAAGTAAATCCAAACGCTTCCAAACAATTATCCCTACAAAAGATTACTTTTCCAGATTGCCCGGTCCATTGATTAATACCGTGTGGAATGCGCCTTTATTCTCTAGAGAAGATTTAATTTTTTGGTACTTTTTTAATAACTGAAAAAGAAGGTGAGTGAATAATATTCAAACTGGGTTTGCTAACAATAGCTCTTTTTAGCATTTTTAAAGGTCAGTGCTAAGACTTTACTATGCTATTTAGTATGCAATAATTATGTGGCCATATGTTTCAGAAACTAGTTTTGTGTTTAGAACATATTAGAACGCATATTTGTTCGTTATGTATGTTTACATTTGCCTACTTGTGTCTGAATTTTCCAGTTATTTCAATAACGACAATCATAATTACGTTAAAACTAGTTTATTTGATATTTTTGTACTCATGACTTTATGGTTTCTGTTTTTAAGCCATTTTAATACTGTTTTCCTTTGTTATTAAAATTATTTATGTAAAAGTTCAAAACTTAGAAATTTCCTCACGTAGTAGAAGTATAATTTTGTCCGGTGTACAAACATATCGAAACTGTGAAGAAATGCTGTTATTTTAGCACTAAGGGGCCACTGTTATCTCTTCGACAGGTTTCCTTTTCTGCCCTTTTTAAGTTAGGCAAAATATACTAGATCAAAATAAAAGTAATACACCATTGCCTGGGCGAACTTTAGCAAAGGAAATAAAGACAACGAATTTAGTCGATAAACACTTAATGCATAGTTCAAGTCTCAAAACGAGGTTTTATTTTGCACATTTTTCAATTGTGGATTTATAAAGGATCTAATGTTTTTCCTTATGAATACTTTAAAACAAGAGAATCATGACTGCGTATGACGCAATACATTCTACTGATACTTTTATTTATTTTAAAAGGAAAAGACCGTCGAAAAATAATCTGGAGCACAAACTTTTTTAATTTTTTCATACTTCCTTTGATAAAATTTTTTCCTCATATGTGGTTTCCTACAAAGACCATTTGAAGATATAAAAAAACAAGTTGGACAATTTGAAATTTTGTTTAAAAACTTTAAATTAAAAATCTCAAGCAAGTTTACTTTTTCTTTTATCTACAAAACCAATAGCTTTATTAACAATTTTT
Source organism: Dolomedes plantarius (assembly GCA_907164885.2). Classification (NCBI taxonomy): domain Eukaryota; kingdom Metazoa; phylum Arthropoda; class Arachnida; order Araneae; family Dolomedidae; genus Dolomedes; species Dolomedes plantarius. The sequence continues at coordinate 99,023,159 of OU015502.1, forward strand.
TCATAAAAATTTCGATCAAAAACTTTTAATGGCTCTCCAAAAAAAAAATTTTTCTACAAATTTGGCTTTGGGGAAAGTAGTTTTTGAACTTCTCCTTTAAATCAAACATCCCGCAAGGCATTTTATTGAAAACAGAACGAAAAATGCTATACAAAACTTCAAAAGAATACCTGAATGTTGTAGAGGGCAATATTATCATTGTGACACATCTGGTCTGTATTATCATTCTGAAAGGGGTATACCATATTGTTAGGCAATGTTTTGTTGGGAATTTTATGGAACGGATCCCCTTACGAGTTCGATCAGTAAGAAATTATAAGGAAAAAAATTACAGCTATTTGTTAATTTCTTAGAAATGTCTCTATTTGAGTGCTCTTTGAGAAACTAATTTTTAAATCTCCTATAATCTCTAATAAATGTAAAGGATTATATTTTTCTATTTATCAGATTCAAAGAAGAAATAAACTTAAGGATAAATCTGAACTGTTTGCCTATATAACAGATAAATGTCCATTAAAAGTGGTGGTTCAAAATGAAGCAGTAAAAGGAAAATTGTAATATTACAAAGCACTTTTTAGCTTGCGTTGGACAAACACCTGTGTTGCAGAACTCGGATGAAAAATTTAAATGTTATGGGATTTCTGTCGGGAAACAAGCATAAAAGAAAATCGGAAATACAGGTTTTCCTATTCGATTTGTATTTTTCTATCATAGTATGACAAAAATATACAGGGTTCCCCCCTATATCCGTTACACCCACCTTAACTTCTAAACGGTGACAGCGTAGGCCATAAAGTTGGTGTATAGGAATAGAAAAAAGGCTATGCCCTATTCGATGAGACAACATACAACGCCATCTATCAGCAAATTTTCGAACTAGCGTTTTTATCTCAAAAACAGTATAAGATACGGGAAAAAAGTCAAATACAAAGTTTTTCAGCATTATCGATCTAGTGAGAAAAGACACCTTGCGCACATTAATACTTAAAACAATGTAGAAAATGAACATTTGTTTGGTCACGATTTCGAAAATTGTCATGTCATAAAGAGTGGATGTTGCACAATGTGCAGCCATAAATCCAGTCTAGAGTGCAAATGTTCATAGAAGCTAATGGAATGCGTTTTTAGCAACATAAATAAATGATCCTGAAGATAGGGAAGTGTCTCAGTTTCTTTCTTCCGCTCTTTATGACATGACAGTTTTCGAAATCGTGACCAAACAAAGTCATTTTCTATATTCTGTTTTAAGTATTAATGTGAGCAAAGTGTCTTTTCTTAATAAATCTATGATGCTGAACAACTTTGTAATTAAAGTTTTACCCGTATATCGCATCGTTTTTGAGATAAAAATGCTAATTCGAAAATTTGCCGATAGATGGCATTGTAAGTTGTCTCATCGAGTAGCGCACAGCACTCGATGAGACAACTCGTTGTGTTGGTGTCTAGGTATAGTAAAGACTCGATTTTTACTATACCTAGACACCAACTTTATTGCCTAAGCTGTCACCGTTTAGAAGTTAAAGGGGGTGTAACGGTTATACGTGGGAACCGTGTATTATACGAAAGTACTACTCAAAAATTATTAATTATTACCAACGATTGTTTTCTGTATTCTACAAAGTCAGTTATAACATCTCTCACTTCTAGTATTTTTGATGCTGTAATGGGCATTTAAAAATATATTCTTGAACATTTGGGGTTGTGTTGTGGCAATACTGGTGGTCTTGTGGAAAAGCAAACCATGCCCGGTATATCTTATACTTTAATACAACTCTGCATAGCACTCTGTGGTCCTCGAAGCTTTTGATGAAGACACATAATATTATAAACTAGAAAAATGCCGTATATTAATTTTAGATTTATAATATCGCAAAATAAATGTATAAGCTATTGAATATTAATATTTAGTTAATATTTAAAATAAGAAATTTGTTTTTTGTTTGATAAAATATTTTTCGCTTTCTCATTTATTCTATTTTCTTGCGGCCCGCAACAGCTTTCGATAAAACAATATGGCCCTCATCACATTTTGCGTTGTGCAGGCCTGTTTTAATATGTTAAGATGAAAAATTTATTATTTTTTTATTTATTATATCTGTTTGTGATTTAAATACGTTCTTTGGAATAAGAGTGAAATATAATTTGGTTTAATTTTCGCGTAATTAACATTCATATTGAGGGTCAGAGGTAGCTTAGTGGTAGCGCGTCAGCGTTTGGTACTGATGGTGGTCCAAATAAGTCCCGACAAGTGTCATTAAATAACTTTATGTTTAGGCCGGATTTGGACATATTAAATCAGTAGGTCGAAAGGTTCTATGAGGTCAGTGTGGGGGAAGGTACGATTTCCCCAAATGTCGCCCCTAGGGGGTACTTGTCCAAATTGAGATGGCACTAGGGAGTGCCACCTCATGGTTTGTGTTCACTTATACGATGCTTTCATTGAAATCAACCAACGATTATCACGGATTATGTGCGTTTGACTCGACTGACAAATGCCCACATTGACAATCGAACAACAAACGTCCATATTAAGTTCATTCTCAAACAACATTAGGATGAAGGCAAAGGATTTCTGAGTCATATTATTCCCTTTTAATAACTGGACTATTACTTCGAATTTATATAAGCAAAGTCTTATAATTACTTGTGACATCTGTAAAACGTTTTCATCGGGGGTATCCAATGGATCCTTCAAGATTCTCTGGTGATCCGCATTATTGTGCATGGATGTTTCTCCTGCAGTAGAGGAATTACTGTCTGATCCTTGGTTTTCTTTGTTCATGGATCCACCAGTTCCCTGCATCAGCACAGCTTGCCTTTTCCTAGCAACCGCAAATATCCTCCAGTAAACATACACCATGATAAATGCAGGAATGTAGAAAGAACCTAGGGAGATATGTTATGTATATTAGAATTTACTTACGAGAATTACATAAAGTAGTTTTTAACTTCATTACTAATCAAATGAGGAGTTCAGGCATATAAATACTTTCTATAGATAAGAGATAAAGCAGTTTCAATGAAAAGTCGGCTTGTGCAAGTAAAACCTCTCGTTGCAATGTCCTCCAAGTTCTCAAAATTACTTCTGGAGGTGCTATGTCAAGTGTTCTGGTCTCGTCACTTGACTCGGTTCAAAATAACGTGACTGGCCCTTTGGCCAAAATGGACTCCGATCCTTTTGGTGCCAGTCAAAACAGGAGCCTGGCCTTCGCCCATAGCCTTCAGGACTTGATCTGATGTTGCTGTCGATCGAGTGGCATAACCAACAAAAACAAGAATGAAACGTTATCCTGCCTTTATTTTTGACAATATCTGTTTGCTTAGCCAGATGAATGTTTCCTCTGTTGATAAAGATCTTAAGAGAAGTCGGAGCAAATAATTTTACACATTTTTGTAATGAACTTTTTTCAAAATGTGTCTTAACGCTTAAAAATGGTAATATCCGTCTCTCGGACTGGTAGTGTTGATACTTTTCCCGCTAAGGTGCGGAATTATCGATTTGAAACTTTCATGTTCGAGCTATGCTTCAGTTATCCCCTCACCTTGGTTGTGATTGTTTATCTTTGAGTTTTGTTTAATTTATCTCCATACATTTACCATTCCAATAAAACTCGCTCCGCTTCAGAGAAGGATATTGCTTCAAAAGTACGTATTTGGTCGGTCTGTCAGACGACTAAAAAAAGTTATAATGGAAATTGTTTGTCCAGAAGGTGACGAGGAAGCAAGTGTAAGTAAGAAATCCGTAAAAAGTGACAAGTTGGAGAAGAGGAAAACTGAATAGGTACTGTCCTTACACAAAAAATAGAATTACGAACTACAAGTGTGTGAAGTGTGATACACTTAATTGGAGTGTTCAAAACAGATATGTAATATTTATGTACAAAATTTGTAAAACTTTTATGATAAAATTACGTTTTAATCCTTTATTATATTTGTCACTTGTTTACTTTTTTATTCTAATATATTTTTAATAATTTAATTTTCTTTTGTAGATCTTATTGAGATTATTCAGTAAAATCAGTCTATTTTTTTAGAAAGTGATATTAAAATAAAAACCAAATGTAAATATATTATATAAATTAGTAATAGCTCAAATACAGACCTAAAATTAAAAGAAAATGGGAAAATTTCATATGTAATGAGCTACAAAATCCAACTTACTCTCATGGAAGGATATTACTGGTAGAGTGAATAAGACATATGTTACCATTTACGGGTTAATATATAAAAATCACTCTACAAATCAAAATACTTCAACAACTGAAAAATCATTTTAAATTGCAAAATCAGAATTTACAGTATGTGGGTAGTTAGTCACCCATTTGCTGAATCAACTTTTCTATTTGCAGACTTTGTTTTCAATTTATGCTTTAAAAAGTTTTTGAAATTGCTCTTTAGAATTTGTAGAAAAGTCATTTGTAAAATATTCAATAGATTTTAAGAGAAAAATCTTTTTTCCAAATGATTATGTCAAAGGAAAAAAAATGGAAATTAGCTCTAAACAAAAATCCTGTTGACATTTTTATTAAATTATAATAAAAGGAAGCTGTACAAAATATCATTGAGATACTTACAAGACATTTCATATATCTTTCTGAAAACGCCAAGTTAGGGAAAATTCCATTCCAAATCAGACTTAATGTACTGGTGTACAGCAGAACATCGATACCTTAGACAATATTAAATTGCTATATCTAGCCTTCATTTCTGTGGCGTTATGACAGATGTAGATTAATCCGAAAAATTCAATTTTATGTTTTAAGTTGATATGTCACACTTAAAATTGGTTCTTTAATGTGGCAAAAGCTGATAGTGGAATTATGGAATAATACAAAGTTAATCGTATTGGCAAATGCTGTTACGTATAAAAGAGGTGATACTTGGTCCCTAATTGAATGTTTTAGTCTCTAATTGAAAATTTTCATTGAAGACCAGCCATATGCTTTGGGTTGAATATGAGTACTAAATAAAGAATATTTGGATTGAAAAGCTTAATGGAGCAATTTTATATTTCTCAAAAAATGTTACTTTTTTATTTTTCGAAAACATGAAAAAAAATGACATATCAACATCTGCCATAATGCCACAGATTTAATCGTATAAACTTTCGCTTTATGTTATATTTTCCGCTTTTATTTTAAAAATTCTGTAATACTTAAGACGGCAGATAATAGAAACCAAAGCATAAAACCAAAAACTAAAAAAACAAGCCAAAAGATCTAACAAGCATTCTTTTGTTTTTTTATCTTTGAGGGGGGGGGGGGGATTTTGATTTCTGTTATTGCTACTGAATTTTGCATTTATACTGCGAGGTGCGCGAATTGCAGATTTCTGTTAACTTTAACTGTTGGGGCCTTCTTTTTTGTGTATGTAATTTGAATTTTTATTGGGTTAACATGGTGAATTTTTTTTAATTTGTATTTTTTTCGCACTCCCGTTAATAGATAAGTAAATACGTCAAAATATTACACTTGCATATGAAATTGACCTTTTGAGTGGAGTTTCAAGGCTCATAGATGATTTCCTATAAACACGATTTAAATGAGACTCTTCAAAATTTCCTCGAACTCTTCTTGATTCGTGCATTTTGATCAACGATCATCATATGATTTTTTAAAATTCGTTCAAATCAAAAACGTTGTTGACTCTTTCATCCGAACGTCGCTTGAATGACGAGTTTCATCGTAATAACATATTTCTGTAGATATTCAGTTATGTATTTCTTATGTTCCTATACCTAAACCATCATTTAGCATTTCTGATAGTCATTCTTTATATATTGCTATTAAAAATATGTTCGCTATTTCTAGAAGTCCATGTTAATGAATATTAACTTTAAAATATACAATAATAAAACATTTATTTTTAAAAATTATTTATTAGTTTTAATTAAAGTTAATATAATTATTATTATAATGATTCTAATAATTATAATTTATGTAATGATTGTTATAAATATTATTAATTTACAATCATAATTTGCTTTGGGGTAAGTTTTTTATCCATAGCAAAAAACAAAACTCAATTTTTTACGTTTCCATCGATGTTAACATATTGTGTCTGTTAGGGAAATTGATTCAACTGTGTTACAGTTATACGTCTGTTAAACTAATTTATTTGCGTTGAAATACATCTAACTATTCCAAAATATTTCAAGTACAATTAGTAAGAAACGGATTAAATTTGAAATTTTTTATACATGAATTCGCAAGATTCGCCGTTCAACGGATTACGTGTCTTTACGATGGCAATTTAATCTTCAGCGGATAAGAGATGTGTGTAAACGTATCATTAATTATTTCTAATTCTGACGTAAATACGAATTAAATACGAATTAATTACGAATTCACGCCCAAACCAAGTAAATCCTGGTCACGGCACCATGTGTCGTATTGGGCCTGTCCTGACTTTACTTGGTTTGGGCGTGAATTCGTATTTAATTTCTGGTAGTACCAATTATGTTATAAAAAAGGTAGTTGGGTGCGTTGTGTTTAGATATTTGGTTGAATAACACCCCAGACTCTGGACATGGTTGGCATACGACAAATTATGAAAGCTTAACCAACAATCTTTCTTCATAAATAACGGACATCAACTCATTACGTTTAAAGTAGATCATAATTTATTTACAAAAAAAACTAATATTTACAAATTATGCTACGAACATTTATAATCATAAACCTTCTTTGCAAAATATTCACTTTTCAATTATTAGCATTATTAATATTTCATATTTTTAGCTTATACAATTATTTAATTAAAATATTTATCGATTTATTCACCACCTTTATAGGATTAGGGAACATACAGACTTTAAACTATAAATTATTAATCTGACCCTAACCGAAATAATCCAAAACTCATCCTATTCCTCTAACACACCAAAACAAACTCGAAAACCGTGGGAACTGAACAAATCAAATAATGATAAGCACTCACTCAATTTACTGATCTCTGACAACTGTTGACGTTCGATATCTGCGCTGGGGTCCGGGGGTCGAAAACCTTCCTTGGCATGGGGCGATCACGTCTGGCTTTATGATGAGGACTACTTCTCGACGTCTGGCGGAATATTTAATCCGTCTCTTCTCGATTATTCAATCAGGCTCTTTCTCCTATTCTCAGGTGCGGTCTCCACTTTACGAACTGATGATGGTGTCTTTACTTCACTCATATGCGGGTTCCACTCGACGAACTCTCTAAACGTCTCTGCGTAACTTTAGATGCGGCTTCGCTCCACAAACTGTATATTTTCTCTACGTAACTTTAGATGTACTAGTGACTAACAGCTTCACTCGTCAAAACAAGCTTCGAAAACCAAACACAGGGGTGCGGGGACCTTACAGCTTCCCCGACGAAATCTCAATCTCCTTATTTTATGTTTGCTCCGGGAATATTCCACCGGATTCTTGGTGCCAAGAAAAAGGGACAGGTTATTTTTCAGTCGAGCCCCAGGGAAGGCTCCTTGATTCCGACTGACTGACTTTTTCTCTTCTCTCAAAAAAACTCACTTCCAATCTTTTAATTTCTTAAACGTTCCCACCCCCGGAAACATTTCACCAGCCGTTCAGGAAACTCAACTTTTTATTTGTTAAGTTTCAACACCTAAAAACCTCATTTGCTACCCTCTTTCGTAATCAAAAACGCCCCTCTTACGCAATGATCCAAACAGCTGATTGACCACCCGCAAACACCGCCAAACCATATGGTTTTCTAACGCTCCCCTCCAATGCATCACCCACAAAGAGTCATTGTAACTTAACGTCACAAACGGTGCCATCCACAGCTTATCTGCGTCTGGAATCACAGACCCCACATACGCTGGGCTCATAAAACCTTCGTAAATTTGCTAATGTTGCCAACAAACGCTTTGCCCTATAATTACGTCGGCATTAAAGACGTTACCGACCTTACACACAAAATGTAATGAATCAAGCTTTCAAACTTTCTATTTTCTCTTAAAATATTAATTTTAATCTTTTTTTAAAAGCGCTTCATTACAGTACATATAGTCATATTGAACCTCTATATAATGTACAAAATGAAATAACTTTGGGATACATTTTACTATAAATCTAGAACATTGGCCCTATGAAGATTTTTCCATTTCAAACAACTTTAAATTATATTAAAAATTTCGCATTTTATAAATATTCTTTTCTTACATATAAGCATTACTTGGTAACAATTAGATTCCAAAAATTAGATAATCTTACATTTCATGAATCATGTTAAACTCTTGCTTTTCCAAAATTAATAACTGACGGATACATAGAAATATTTATTCTATTGTATTTAACAGTAGGCATGGTAAACATAATATTGCCTTTAATTCGGATCACAAAAAAATATTTATACATTATATATATAATAGCCCTTGTCTCTGTATAACACTTCCGGGCTGTACTCATCTTTCAATTGAAGCCCTCAGTAAACAAACCGCCTGTTAGGCTTAATTTCAATTTCAGATGTGGATCAGAATTTTTTCTTACCTAAAAACTAATAGCTTCTCCATCAAATCACGTTTGTTCAGCCTATTTTTAAATAAAACATTCAGAACTAAAAAAAATTGGATATTTTTAGCTGTATATTTAGCAGTTTTTAAAAATCTGTTTACTTTTGCAATGAATTCTGAAAGTAAACAAACATGAATGTGAATGAATCAAGTAGCCCAAGTATTCATATCGCGTAGTGAGCTGTAAAAACCTGGATGGCAGTCTACTACTCCAATCGCATGAAAAACTAAATATATAAAAAATAATGAAAGGGTTTGCTTTTACAAGGTGTGGATTAAATGCAATATTGTTAGATAATTCGGGATATTTTTTAACTTTCATATACTTTTTCCATTATGACGTCATTATTAGTATTATGACGTCAAAATGACGGGTTACCTTCAAGTAAGAAATATATTATTGCATAGAACACAGTAAGTTTTATGTTAAATATTCACAACTGAGGGATATCGAAGTAACTTGTAAAATGCTTACCTAGTGCGGAGTACACGACGTATCCACGATCGGCAATATAGACGCATTCTGTGTCATTCTGGGGCCTGTCATTCCAGCCGAATATAGGCGGGCACGTGATTAGTGCGCTCACCATCCACACGACTCCAATCATTATTAAAGCTAAGCGAACACTCCTTTTTACTGCGTATGCTAGAGGACGTGTTATTGCAAAATACCTGAAACGAGAGAGACAACACTTGAATCCAGCAGTAAATGAGAGATAAATAAATACATTAAAAAACGACAGGTAAATTTTAAGGCATGTATTACTTACATTATATAGTAGAATGTACGAGATAAGTTACGTCTCTGCTGACAATTGAACGTGTGTGTGTGTGTGAAAATGTAAGAAAAAAGAAAGATCAGGACGCGAAGTCTAAATGACTCGATGATAACATGGACAAAACATTTATTTTGGACGAAGACATTAAACCCAAATACACTTTAACAGATATACCGTCATACGTCGTTTCATCTTACTCGTACCGTTTTCACTTCTCAACTGCACTCAAAAATCTAAACTTTCCTTTCTAGCTCCCTGTTGCGATCACATAAAACAAAGCTAAAAAGAAAACATGGAGGATGGCGTTACACCAGGTTGACTTTCACTAGCACGCACGCATGTTTGCAAACAAAAATTCCTAATTTTTGGTTTGCCTCAATGTCCTTATAATATTGCTTGAAATTGTTTTGGAAAGGATGGCATTACACCAGGTTGACTTCCACACACACACACGCACGCATGTTTGCACACAAAAATTCCTAATTTTTGGTTTGCTTTAATGTCCTTATAATATTGCTTGGAATTGTTTTAGAAAGAATTTTCGCCTTAAGGCTCAAAACCTTAAGATCTACGTTGAAAATATGATTTTATGACTATTTTGGCCAATTTTATTTTTTGCAAGAATCGTATAATTCAATCTTTTCTCTTTTCAAAACCGTTTTGATTTTCATTCTACATCAATTAGAAGCAGAGTTATAGCTATCTTTAAAAAACATAATCTGCTACAAAATTGAAGTGACAAACAACTTTAAATGCGTTTTTCTCAGAATTATGTTTTCTAGCACAAATCCCTACCGTTATCATGATCTCATATAATAATGCATATAATTTGATAAAATTTTCAGAAAATGTTTTAGATGCTATTGTCAATGAAATGACGCAAAATAATTCATGTATAATAAATAGTTCTTTGTTTGGGGCTGCTTTTATAAGGAAAGGAATGACGAATCGGGGAAAATTTTCTTATCGGAACATAAAATTGTCTGTATTATTTTTGCGTTTTAAAATTTCTCTTAGATTGTGACTCATTTTTAAGATAACTGTCATATGTATCATGTGTGAGAAGGAAATTAAAACAGTAGCTTTAGAATTTTGTGCAGAAAAATTGACCAATTTATAAAAAAGTATGGTATTTACAGGCATATTTTTGTTTATTTTTTAATTTTTAAATGCTATTTTAACATAAAAGACCATAAAATCCGTAATAAAGGGATTTTTTTTTAAAGTGGCTCCAAACGTAGGCAGTCACGTTAAGGAGACAATGGACCTTCAGATTGACAAAGATATGTCCCCAAAACGAGTTTTTTTTACTTTCAGAAAATGATTCTGCAACTCATCAGCTTTAGATTTTTAAAAAAAGTATGTTGATCGGATCATTATTAACCGAGTTATAAGTATTTTTTCAAACGGCTGTTACGATGGATCTGTTGTCAAATTAAAACTTTGAATGCTATTTTCTCAAAACAAGTTTTCATGTCGTTTCGGTAAGTTCAAAATGTTTCATGCGTCATAATTTTTCTTGAATTTTCATAAAATTTAATAAAATGATTATTTATATATGTTAGAATAAAATTTACTAATAAATTCATTAAGCTATTTTAAAACAACTTAAAATTTATACAATCAAAATTTTTTTGATCAAATTTTGTATAAAATGACCTATTTTTATCGATTTGTTTTCTAGTTTTTATAAATATGACTGTAAATCAAATATTTCTCGAAACTTTTATCATTACTATGTAAAGCTAGCTTAAGAAAGAAAATTAGATATGAGACAAAAATTGATGCGCATGGAGCATTTTAAATAGAGTAATTAACAAACTTTTTAATTAATATCTTAATGAATTACATTCTGATTTTTTTTTTATTTAGAATTTTCATCTCTAAGCAACACTGTATAAGTATACAATCTTTCACAGCAATTGGTTGGCAAATAAAAAAAAAGTTTTTCGTGGTCCATTGTTGCCTTAAAGGTTTTCCTTTTTTTCTCTTGTGGCGAGAGAGATATTAGCCAAATGGTGAAGATTTGTTTTCTACAATACGGAAGATTCGATTGCCATTATTATACATGACGCTGAAGGTCATTTGAACTTTCGTCGATTGAGACTTTTGTTTTCGTTCAGAATCCAGGAGAGAATTAGTTAATCTTTGTCACATAAATGTTCAATTGGCTAGGGATCTGAGGATTACAAAATCAAACGTTATAAAGTCGTCTCCGAAAAACTACAAAAATTGATCCCTTAATATGTAGATCTCGCAACCTGTACGTATTCGTACACCGCCTTTCTGTCAAATTTTCATTATTTTCTGGTCGAATTCTAACTCTATAGACATAACTAACAACGACATTTCAATATTTGAAATGCAGACTTTGTTTATAAGCAATATATGTTCCAAGTGTTCAAGCCATTTCCTTAACCATAATGCCTAAAGAATTCTTTATACAATAACGGGATTTAGGCTTTCATACTGCAGTTTTTTAATTCTGTTCCCTGCAATCGATATGATGAAAGATAAGCGTGATTCGTATGACATCATAGCAATTTCCTACTTGATTGTATATGTTTTGTGGTCCTCAGCCCAATTTGCTCTAGAAACAAAACGTAATGACGACGATTATCTGATAGTATGATAAATTCGTAACGGGTTGAAACTGTAATTGCCTGAAAAGTCTGTTGTAACTGTACGCTCGTATCATGTTGGTGTTTATGATCGCAGGCATTACGCTATCACGTTTTTGTCTTGAGGGTATTAAGTCTCATTGTAAGGGGATAATTGAACAGCTAATTGGCATGACTGTTATGCTGATGGAAATCTAGTCTTCCTTTCACTTGTATTTCAGTTCCATTCAATGTATTTCAGTTAAATGTGCAGAAAATGACTAGTGCTGCCATCTGTAATCAGTTTAAAGAAGTAAAAACACTTTGTAACCTTTAATTGGAAATTTTTTCAAAAATTTTTAGGTTAAAGAAATCGGGGAGAAATCTGCACACTGTGCCAATGGTGGAGATCGTTGCACCTGTAACGGTTAAGGCAGAACAAAGTGGATATTTCGGAACTGAGAGCAGTCGGATGTGTCGACACCGCTGTTAATACAAGAAAAACCAGCGGTGCCATTGCATGTCTTGAAGAAAAATTTAGAGAACATCGATATTTTGTTTGTATTCTTCATATGAACGAAATCAAACTCCGACATCTACTGTCTAAACTAGACGACAGTTTCACGGGTTCTAAGAGGTGTGATGGGACAAAGGACCTTCAACCTTGTTTTTTTTTCTTATTTTCAATATATTACTCAATATGCCACATGAGTATATAAATATATATAACGCGTAGGTATGCGGCACAAAAATCGACGATATTTCTACACTCGGGATGGCAAAGGCTGCCACTACCAGATGTAAACATTAGCGGAAGTCCGCAATTTTCAACCGCGTGTCAACATGGAATTTTGCACTGAAATCAGGAATGTTCGAAAGCGCGCTGCACGATCAAGTGAAAAATGGGAACATTCTCAAGAAAGAAAGCGAAGAGATAATTCATTAAGATAGAGCATAAATAATCGCGAGGTTAGACTTAACCGTCGGAGACATAGCAATCAACAACCAGTAATAGTTAACTTTCTACGTTTTTTTCAGTACTTGCTGAATTTTTACTCCATTTTATAAGTAAGAAATTTTCTCAACAATTTATTATTTGATATGATTAATTGTAGATATCCGAATTGTAAACAGTAATACATACAGAGAGTGATGTAATCAGCATTATATTTTAAATTTTTTCCCAACAATTTCTTATTTCTTGTTATGATAAAGTGTAGATACCTTAATTTGGAAAAATTACTGAATTTTTGCTCCTTTTTATAAGTGAAGAAATTTTCCCTTCAATTTATTTGTTGTAATGATAAAGTATAGATATCTTAATTTTGAAAAATAGTATATACAAAGAAGGATGTAAATTTTAAAATCATTGATGTTGGGTTTCTCAGTCTTATCTTTAACTCTGTTCTGAGGTAATGGAAATTCACATTTTTTTATTACGATGTTCTAGAATCAGCCTTATACAGAATACCCCTCAACAACAAATATTTATGATGACAGTTAATGGTAACATTCCTTACATATGTTACTTTCAGTTGCGTTGTTTTGCAAAAGAAAATATATAAACTAAAAGCGGCCATGCTGGTCGCGCAGCGGCTAGTAATGAATATTCTTTGTTCTGCATTGAAGTCACTTAGAATTCACATAAGTATTTTGTGGAAGAATAAAACTTGTTTTTCGAAAAATCCTTCAAAAATGCTATAATTTTTCAAAATTCTCCATGCGCCCAAATTTTTTTTCTGATTTCCAAATTTCTCAGAGCACCACCAGGGACGACACCTGGGGGAAATCATTCCCTCTCCCACCCTCTTTGACTTCATTAAGGGGACAGTGGACCTTCAAAACTAACTTTTTTTTGTTTTGAATGGATTTGGTTGAAATTTGAATACGTGATTAGTACCATAATATGTAAAAGTGGTTAAAATTGAAAGATGAAATATTAATAATTTATGAATTATATCAAAAATTGGCCTAATTAAAATTGTTTCATGCGTATTTCTTTTGCATATAATATGGTAATTTTTATTTACAAGATACCTTATAGAACAAACAATGAAACTTATTGCTTATTTTAAGCTTTCTTTAAAAATATAAAGAGATAAAAAAGTAACAGTGAAAACACCCTTTTTATTACGCAAAATACCTATAAATCATCTTTTCAAGTACAAAATTTAGAAATTCTGAAGCATAATTTTTTTCAATAAGATTTATTTGATATACAGTTAAGTATATAAAACTTAAATTTCAAAGCAATATGATAATTAGAAATGCACCTGGGGCAATTTGAATATTCGTATGACATGAAAATTTTTATTTTGAGAAAAACACATTTAAAGTTATTGCTATTAGTACCCACATAATATCTAAATTAAATACGAAAGCCTATAACGAGGAAAGTAATCACAGAAATTAAAAATTCATTTTGCAACACATTCCTACTCGTCCGTAGTTTCACAATTCAATAAAATTTTTAAAAAAATCAAATTTTTGGACTAATTTTACAATTTTGAAAGTCCACTGTCCCCATAAGGGACTTTCAAGTAAACGTATTAAACGTGCCCATATCCGGCATAGACACGAAGGTATTTAATGGCGCTTGTTGGGATTCGATCCCAGCACCGAAAGCCGATGCTCTATTACTAGGTTACCTCGAGCCCGAATCTCTTTTTTGTGAACAATATATTGTTGTTTCACAGTAAGTTTGCGATTCTATGTTAATATTATTAATTTAACAGCAATCTAGAAGGCTACACATTGACTCACAGAAAAAGATAGATTGTGTCTTGAATATGTATGAAATATTTTTTTTTTATTTAAAGGTACAAGGGACCTTTAACCTCGATTTTTTAATTCTCAATTTTTTACTACATTGAAGATCCTTAGAATTTAACACAAGGATTTTTCGGCATAAAAATGTCCGTTTATCAATTTTTTTTTCAAATACCCTAGAATTTTTCAAAATGCTCCATGTGCATTCCAAATCATTTAAAAACCTTAAATTTTTATTATAAGGTTATCGTATATTTATATAAACATAACTGTGCACTGATTGCTTTTTGTTTGTTTGAATCTATAGCCATAATTTATTTTTTTTATCTGCATGATGTATTTGAAAGTTTTTGATTTATTTCATAGTATAAACATATGCGTGGTTTCCCAGAATTATTCACAGGTTTGTGGAAAATACTGCCATTAACAATCTTGAGAAATTTTGAAGAAATCAGAAGATAATTAATGCGCATGGGGCATTTTGAAAAATTCTGGCATTTTTGAAGAATTTTTTGAAAAACAGGTCTTATTATTCCACAAAATACTTACTTGAGAATTCTCTAAGAGTCTTCAATGTAGTAAAGGATATTAAATATTCTCTTTGTATACAGAGTAAAATATTGAACATTTAAAAAAACGAGGTGGAAGGTCCCTTATCCCCTTAAATACGAGAGTATAAATTCAGCTGAATGCACAAACCAAAAAGTTTTATATTTCATTTAATTATATCAGCATATTTTTCGATAAAATTCTTCATTCATCTCTATTTATTTGATTTTAATTCTATAATCTTATTCTGAATGGAAGATACGGATATTTTTGTTAGTCTTCCATTCATAGATACTTTTCATTGAATTAATGCCATAAATATTACCTCCCTATTTCAGCATGTGAATGAAAAGGAAAATTTCCTGGAAATGTGCTGAAATGCTTCGCATATATTTGGCTAGAGAGTATATACAGTGTTAATGTACTCAAAAGTTGAAAATGCTAAAAAGGACTTCAAGTATATTCACACATGTTTTCATCTGAATATATAACATGAGTTTTAACTATTTAAATGTGCAGAAGTACTTAGTTTTGAAAATATTAACATTCTAAGACTACGGCAGCTTTATAAATATATAACGAAAATCTAGAGTTATGATTATAAAATATGCAAATTACGTAACAGAATAATGTATAAGGGTAACTAGTTAGTCATATAAGAAGATAAAGCTCAACTATTTGTCAGCTGTAGCTAAGAACTTGTTCTGAGGTACTTTAAATAATTCATTTCATGAGACTTATGAAACTTGCTCTAAGGTTCAAGCATGCGATTCTTATTCCAGCTGTATAAACATTAACTTCCATATTAACGCTAGAAAGACGGGAATTTTTTTCTTACTGAAAAGACTTAATGCAGTTATTTTGACGGTTAAAAAATCAAGCATTTAAAATATATGTATTTTTTAAAATGGTTAAATACTTCAAATTTTTAAACTATTTCATACCAATATATAATGAATAAGTATCTATTTATATATATTTTTATGCAATTATACCGAGCTGTCGACCTGGTATGTCTTATCCGTAAAAATATATGCATGGTTTGTGCAGCCCTTATTTTACAACACCAATATTTCCAAAGAGCCAATATTTCTGTTATTTCTAAAAGGGGGAAAGGACGGAAAGTAACTAACATTTTTCCAATATTATTTTAAAGATTTTTGCCTGTTTTCTATATTGCCGTCAAATTGACGGCTGTCAGTCTTAGTAGGTATACAACGCATTTCCTCCCCCTCTTTACTATCGAATATAATTTTGAAAATGTGTGTGCCTATTTCGCGTAAAATTAGAATAAGTCATAAAATTTCAGAAGCCTGAGGACATAAATACAGGCATAACGATCAATAGTATGTCCGAAACCGTCAAAATGACGGAAGCTGTCTTAGCTGTCTTTCTAGTGTTAAGAAACTGGGAATCTAACATGCATTTTGAACGTCTAAGGAGAAACATCAACATTGCGTTAACTATTATAGATTTTTAAATGATACAACGATACTGATAATAAGAATGGTTCTTAGGACTCGAGGTAGCCTAGTGGTAGCACGTCAGCATTCTTTACTGAAGGTGCTTGGATCGAATCCCGACACACGTTATAAAATACCTCTGTGTCCAGGCCGGTTATGGGTGTGTTAAATCCGAGCACCGGAAAATCCCTCTATGAGGTCAGAGAAGGTAGGAGATGGTACGATCCACCAGATGTCGCCACTAGGGTTGATCGGTCAAAATTGAGGTGACACCTGGCTAAATCAGACTCCGACCCTTATGGTGCCATTATAAAGGCCCATGTCGCTGGCCCGGCACTTTTGGAATTTCGAGTTGAAACTTTCACAAAAATTAGTACCTAATTAGTACTAATTAGTACCAAAATATTAGAATTAGCACCCATGAGGATCGCGAGTTATAGCGTGTCCGATTCTGCCGGGCTACCATGTCGCTGGCCCGGCACTTTTGGAATTTTGAGTTGAAACTTTCACAAAAATGAGTACCTAATTAGTACCAATTAGTACCAAAATATTAGAATTACTACCCATCAGGATCAGGAGTTGTAGCGTATTCGATTCTTCCGGGCCAGCGACAATCAGGTCGCTTCCAAGCCCGACGCTTTGGAATTTCGAGTTGAAACTTTCACAAAAATTAGTACCTAATTAGTACTAATTAGTACCAAAATATTAGAATTAGTACCCATCAGGATCGCGAGTTATAGCGTGTCCAATTCTGCCGGGCTACCATGTCGCTGGCCCGGCACTTTTCGTTTTCGTTTCGAACAGAACGTTTGGATTATTGGGTCCTAGGACGGTAGATAACAGTTGAAATAAACATCGGTATCCTACACCCAGCTGTTCTACTTGAGTGTTTTCTTACAAAAGGGGCCTTGTTGGGAGAGGGTCGTTACTATACTTCAAAGTGTCATTCCTGCTGCGGGGGGGGGGGGGGGGATTTTCCTTCCAATTCGACTCCTTTCACCACTCGTAAACAAGCGGTCTTCCCCGTTGTAAATACTAGCAACGTAATAAAAAATTGCAATAAATTTATTATAAATTCGGTACTAACGAAAATTTTTGCGGTACTAACCGGTACTAACGAAGTACTAACGAATGGCACTAGTGAAATTCCCGAATTGCGTAGGTGCGGCGCTCGCATTTCACCAGCCCCGCAATAAAAAATTGCAATAAATTTATTTTAAATTCGGTACTAACCGGTACTAACGGAGTACTAACGAATGGGATATGTTTGGATTAAAATTCGCTTAGGTGCGGGGCTGGTGAAATGTACGTGGAAAACAGTTCTGGGAACTAGATTGCAAGCACAAGTGCACAAACACATGGTGAATTGGAATTTTTTGATTTTGCTTCGAATTCTTTGGTTTGCGTCTAATTTCTTGGGTTTTGCGTCGAACTTCATTGATTTTGAGATAAAATGAGCAACATTTCTTTCATTAAATCAAAACGTGGTGGAAATTTAGTGCAGTGCCAACATTTCCTTTTCCGCATTGAAAGAAAAAGAGAAAATTTGAGCTACTGGAAGTGCTCATCGGATTTAAAATGTAAAGCTCGTATAGTTTTACACAAAGATATTTTTAAGAGTTCCTCCGGATTTCATACACACGAACCGGCTGTTAAAGAAATTAACAGCCGGTTAACAGAACAAATTATTATTCTTCAAGTACGGAGTACCTACTTATATTTACTACATATTTTATAAACTGTATTGTCAAAACGCACTTATACATGTTTAGTTTCCATATTAAAAAAAAAAAACTTAAATTGTCATTTTCTCACTTTTTCGTTTGCAAATCGATCAATTTCTCCAGATCAAGTTAAAAAGGGTATTGTTTTTTCAATTTATATAGTGGTCAAAGAGTTAAGACGGTGTTGTGACATGATGCTTCTAAAATGTTTTGATTAATTTTAGCTTTGAAAAACTTATTTCTGCTGTCGTCGTCGTCACCGGTAAAGTGAAAATATCAGGAAAGCTGTAATTATGTCAAAGAAGCTACTTGAGTCTGCGGTGTGAATTAAAAGTAGTTCAGCAATTTCGCGTATTAAAGTAATTTGTTTTAATTGAATATAAAAGCACATTTTAAATCGAAGCAATCAAGGTCCAAAATTAGGTGAAATATTGAAAAGATATGCCGATTGTAACAATTCTGATCCTTCCAGAATACTTTTATCAAGTGACGCGGCGAGATATTCAAGTGATAAACATTTAAAAAGTGTACACAACTGTCGAACAGATTCAAATCTAATAGTAAATGGATTAATTATTAAATCCATTACTTTATAAAACACCTCGACTTTGAAACATCGTTCACTGTCTTCAATGAGTTCATCTACTTGTAATTCAGCAAAGAATTTTTTCACGACGCATTTTTTTTGGGGGAAAACAAGGTTTAATAATCCATACAGCTGATAACTCAAGGGTATCGTTTTTTAACAAACTCCCAATTATTCCCTAAGTTCTGGAATTGGGTTAGGAGTGATGAAAGCATCTCAGCGGATTTCTCTATATCTTCATGAGTACCTTGTAGCATTTTCGAGACTGTATTAATAGGTTCGAATATTTTACTTTGCACAATTATCAAAATAATTGTTCCGAAAATTTTGCTTTGTCAGACGAGTCTATTTCTATATCAATGTGTTGTGGAAGAATTTCACTTTCTGTTTGAATTGTTTCAGGCGCAGAAATATTCGTAATATCTGTATCTGTTTTGTCTGGAGAATTATTGCCTTGATCTTGCGATTTGTTTCCATTAAAATTCAACAAGTGCATTATTTGAATCGACTGTTTTAAAAAAGTTCATATTTTAGCAACTTTCATTAAAACTTCCTTTTCGGCTTCTGACATTTCTATTCTTCGTTTTTTAAACTGAACCCCACTTAGTTTTTTTTGACATCTCTAACTACAATACATATATAAATATATGATATTTATTATCAGAATTTAGTTAACAGAATATATATTAATATATCTGTTAATTGTTGATAATTTTTTATTTATTACTTTTAGAAATTTTAAAAACCATTTTATTTTCTTACGTTATAAAACTAAATATTATTCTGTATGTTGCAACCTCAATTAACATAATTTATAAACAAACCATTTACTTTTAAAATTATACGTCGATGAATCCAAAAACACACTGTATATAATTAATTTAGTAAAATAGTCATAAATTTTACAAAGTCAATTAAACGGAACTATAAATTACAATCCCCAGTGCACTCAATAAGTTTTAAAAATTATGTAACACATTCATTCTAGAATCAACTTCAAATCCTTACACTGCACAAAATAAACAAAGGGAATATGAAACTCTAAATACTACGCTTGCTTTAAAAAAATCCCGAATATTTGCCTCGATTCTGCGCCGATGTTAACTTGCGCTCGTGGCATTCCCCAGATGCATGTAACTTTTTTGCTGTAAAACGCAACTTACAGTACGTATAGTAAATGCCTATAGTAGTGATTTCAAACATTCTTAGCAATCATCATGCATTTTTATAGGTCTATAAAATGTTAAATTTATAATGAATATTTTCTGAAATGAAAGTTATGATTTCAGTCAAGTCCATACTAATATAATTAAAAGATTTGTTTTATTTATCTAAAAAATATTTCATTTATTTTTTGTATATTTCATAGAAAATCTGACAAATCGAATATTTTATACAAAAGTTTTCAAAAATTTTTATTTCACCCTTTCTAATTTTGCACCCCCATGATTCGTTCGCATGGAGCAGTTCGCTCCAACTGCTCCACGGTAGCTACGCCTGTGATGCATAGTGCAGTTTGTAAAGAAACATTTGTCAACGAGAAGGAGGAAGGCATTTTTGTGTCGGCGAAACGGGGGGTGAACCACGAATGGTCGCCAAATAGTTTAGAATTTATACCTCTCATCCCTCCACAGCTGTAAATAAAAGGATAAACTAAACTGCGCATTTTGTACTACCAAGTGCAAACAACATTTTTCATCTCATCTGACCATCTATTGGAAATTTACGATTTCTTTTTCAATGGGCATTTTTATTTTATGTGGGAAGTGTTATTTTAAGATTAGTACTAAATAGGTACTAATTTTTGTGAAAGTTTCAACTCGAAATTCCAAAAGTGCCGGGCCAGCGACATGGACCTCCATTATAAACTGGAGGAACACCCCTTAGCCTGCTACTCAATGTGGACCTGGCCAGGAATATTTCTAGCCAGGGAGCATTCGAAACAACAACAACAACAACAAAATAGTTAATTTTTGAATACATTACTATTTAAAATTTATTTTATAAATGGCAATTTATATAACCCTCAAAAATATTTTTCTCATAGTCTTAATGTCATGGGAATAAACTGTTACATATGAATCAAAAACCATTTGTTACATTTCTAAGTTCAGATGGTTAGCTTAATTTTTGCATCCAGCGTTTTCGGCTTTAATTTGACTACTTTTACATGTTCATAAATTCATAAAATATTAAAATTAAAAGTTAAAAATATTTAATTTATAGTAATTATGTGTCCGCAATTAGAGGAAATCCATAGAATGGAAGCAGGGGGTAAAATGTACACACACATATATATATACAGAGGCTGTTCGCACATTTTTTAGACGATTTTGGTAAGCTGTAATAAAAAATCGTTTGCTGCAAAAGAAATAATTGCAATTGTACTATGTTTTTAAAAGTCAAAATTATCGTCTGCGGCTTGAAAGTTTTGTTTTTATTCAAAATGGCGTTCTTAACAAAGCAGTGGTTCGAAGGCAACATTTATGCTCTTTCCGAAGAGAAATATGCATACTCCGTTATCCAAAAACGATGTGAGAGTCATGGTTTTGTGATATCTAAAGCGTCGATAGGTAATATCGTCAACAAGAAAGGAAAAAAAAACGTCAATTTGGAGCCTCAAGTGGGACAAAAATTCCAGACAAGTATCCAAGGAAAAAACGGACGTCTTCGACTATTGCAAAGGTACGTTATTTAATGTTGAAGGAAAATCCCCCTAGTCAGAGAACAGTTGCAAAATCATTAAAATGCTCTGTGTCCACTGTAAACAAAATGATAAACGTTGATTTAAATCTTAAGAAAGCGAAAAAACGCAAATGTGCATAGTCTTCTTCCAAATCATATCGCTGAACGCAGGACACGCTGCAGAATACTATATGAGAAACACTTATCCAAAGAAAAATGGAAAACAATTGTCACAATAGATGAATCATCGGTGTATTTAAATGATTGCAACAAAAAAAGAGCCATTTATTATCATAAAAGGGGAGAAAAAAATTTAAGTACATGGTTCAAAGAATCGAAAAAAAGCTTTTCTAAGGGATTCATGATTGTTGCTGGTTTTTCTTATAATGACAAGTTAAAAATAAAGAGAGTGGAAAAAAATGTCAAGATTAACTCCAAATACTATCAGGAACATATTTTATCGCCAATTTTTCTGAATGAAATACCATCGCTTTACCCACAGTGCCATCAATCTGTGAGACTCCATCAGGACAAAGCTAGCAGTCACACATCAAATCCACTGTAAATTTCCTAAAAGAAATGGAACAAAAAACTGGTATCAAGGCCATACCCTTCAATGATATCCCTACTAAATCTCCCAATGTATCACCTATGGATTTTTGTGCTTTCGGACTTTTAAAATCTGAATTATCCAAATGTCGTCCCAAAACCCTTACATGACTCTGGAAAGCTGTTCAGGAGGAATGGGATAGAGTACCTCTTCTGACACTTCAAAAGGCATTATTATCCTGAAAATTGCGGTGTCGAAAGATAGTTCAGATAAGGGATGTCAAATAGAACACTTAAAACACAAGAATTTTATGTAACTTAGTTTTGTGAATACAATATACATTGTCTAAAAAATGTGTGAACAGCCTCTGTATATATATATATATATATATATATATATATATAAAATCTCAGGATGAAGAATATTTTTGTTAAGATAATTAATGTAATGAAAATAATTAAGAAATAATTAATGTAATCTTAATTTAATCAAAATAAATTGTTACAAATGAGTCAATAACCAATTCTTACATAATTCAAATCTCAGATAGTTTTCTTAACTTTTACATCCAATGTTTAAGACTATCCTTTGACTAATTTTACAAGTTCTAAATTCGTTGAATTTTAAAAATAAAAAACTATTAAATTTATGGTATTACAAATTATTTGTCCACTATTAGAGGAAATTCGCAACACGAAAACAGGAGATTAAAATGTGTATATATCAAGATACCGCATTTTTTATAAAAATAATTAATGTAATCAAAATCATTTTAAAATAATTAATGTAACCAAAATAATTAAAAAATAATTAATCTAATCTTAATGTAATGAAAACAAATTGTTACATATGAGTCAACAACCAATATTTTTATAATTCAAATTTCAGATAGTTTGCTTAACTTTTACATCCTTTCTTTCGGCTTTTCTTTGACTACTTTTACATGTTCCATAAATTTCATTTAATTTTAAAAGTAAAAAATTATTTAATCTATAATAATAAAAATTATTTGTCTGAAATTAGATGAAATCCCTAGAACGTAAACAAAAGATAAAAACGCATATATATCAGGATACAGAATTTTTTTAAAAATAACTAATGTAATCAAAATGATTAAATAATAATTAATGTAATCGTAATGTAATCAAAATAAACTGTTACATATAAATCAGAAACCAATTTTTACATATTTCATATTTCAGATCTTTTGCTTAACTTTTAAATCCAGTCTTTTTGGCTTTCCTTTGCATGTTTATATATTTTTTAATTTTAAAAGTAAAAAATATTTAATATATAGTAATAAAAATTATTTGTCAGCAGTTAGAGGAAATCCGTAGAGAGAAAATTGGATATAAATATATATATATATCAGGATACGGCATTTCTTGTAAAAGAAATCAAATGATGTATTGTGAACTGTCAGTTTTTTTGACGTACGTCAGAATTTTTAAAAAAATGGAATAAAATATGTAATTTCTCACCGGAGAAAGATGATATATTTTCATAATGCTATCTCAAATTTTGAACTGCTAGCAAAAATTACTCTTTTCGCTTTGTAAAATTGGTTGTAGTTACTTAGAAAGGCTTCAGAACTATTTTTTTCAATATTTCTAATGGATTCTATTTAAAATTGTGTATGTAATTTATAATTATCAACATTTGTTAAAATATCCTCGAAGTATATTTTGCAAATAAATTTTTTATATTTTAAAATAATGCAATATAACTGTCCAGCTAAAATTTTAAAAAAAGGGTAATTTTATATCTTTCTATCTATCTCCCTCTCTCCCCCTCTCTCTCTCTCTCTCTCTCTCTCTCTCTATATATATATATATATATATATATATATATATATATATATATATATATATATATATATGACTGATAGTACTGTCGAATCAATAGTTTTCGAGTTCGTTGAATTCAATAGTGACACTCCCGATGCCGTTTGAGTGCAAGTTCAGTCCCCCCGCATCAACAATGGGAGGAGGGTGGGGAGAAGAAGGGGTGAAAAAAATAATGTCCAAAATGACGGAGGGTAGTTTCGAATCCATGGTTCCATCGGAGTGATGTTCCAGCATCACTCTGTAGCGCCTGGAGCAATTTCAGTCAAACTTGGTACACATATGACTTACAATCTCGTAAGAAACACTGGGTATCTTAAGACACCCCGAGGGAGGAAGGGGGACATGTAAAACCGAAAACAACTGATGTTAATGTCGAATCATAAGTTTACGGGGTCGGTGAGTTGAATAATGACACTCTCGATGCCGTTTAGTGCAAGTACAGCCTCCCATTACCATTGGGGGAGGGGGAAGAAGGGGTAAAATTAAAATGTCCAAAATGACTGATAGTACTGTCGAATCAATAGTTTTCGAGTTCGTTGAATTCAATAGTGACACTCCCGATGCCGTTTGAGTGCAAGTTCAGTTCCCCCGCCATCAGCAATGGGAGGAGGGTGGGGAGAAGAAGGGGTGAAAAAATAATGTCCAAATTGACGGAGGGTAGTTTCGAATCCATGGTTCCATCGGAGTCGCTGGGATAAATAGGGTAATCTAAAATTGTTGTTTATAATCAAATTTTGAGTAAAATTAATATTATAGTGAATTTGTAATTTCACTTCATATTTTGTGTAGTATACATAGACGTTTAAATACCTGTAAATAAAATTACTTAGATTTTATACTATATGTAGAATTCATTCCTTTTCCATTCTAATAAAAAAACTGGGATAAATATATATCCGGGCATAGCCGGGTAAACAGCTATTGTTTAAATAAAATTAAGCTTATAATTTTTTAATCAAGGTACAATATTTAGACTTAGAAACTGGTCGTTGGGAAAAGTAATATCACTGTAGCAAGTTTAAACCTAATTTTACTACCATCTATTTTGTCGTTGTGCATAAATACTGAGCTACAGTTTTTAATATCCACTTTCCCTTTAGTATTGACTAGCTGAAAACCCGTACTTCGCTACGGACTACATTCAAATTAAATACAACGATCAAATTATACAATTGATGTAAAAAAAAAGGAAAAAATATATTTATAAAAAAATCGTTACGGATATTTTTATAGACAAAATAATGTAGAAAATATTCAAATTAAATTTAATAGAACATACTAAGAATATAGTACAGTTAATATAGTACAGTTTGAGGAAAAAACGCAAACCTTTTCCTGTATTTTAATATTTTTTGGATAATGTCCAATCATCTAGCGCATTAGCAAGAGAAAAAAATATATTTTTCGTCTATTTCGTTGTTATGCACGTGACTCAAAATTAGTTTAAAGTATCACAAAAAAAAGAAACCACGTGATCAGCATTTAAAAAATTATATACTAAAAATTAGTATTTAAAAATTCACCAAAAATCAGAAAATGGAAGATTCGAAAAAGATTTCGCTATATAGGAACTTTTATGATCTTTCTCGGGATATAAACTTTATAACCCTCAGATTAATATTTTAATTGCAAACTTGAAAAAAGTTACAGAAACAGCTTGAATTTTTCAAAAATCTCTCATAGTGCACCCCTACACTATAAGAAGAATCTCCATGCAATATTTAAGCCCTTTAGGTCCAGCGGTTTGGTCTGTTCGTTGTATGTCAGTCAATCGGTCAGTCAGTCAGTTGTGGAACTGTTATATATATATATAGATTATAAGAAGAAATGTAGGTTTGTACTATAGCTTTCACAAAAATGTTTTTATAACATACGTTATGGAATGATATTTTTTGCCAAATATACTTAGCATCTAAATTGCCAAATATACGTAGCATATTTTCACCTGAACATGTTATAGAGAAAATAGCTCACTTCTACCCAGACTTGGGTGTATATAATTTGAAGTGGCACTCTAAATGAACTTGATACACAGTTTATACGTGAAACAATGTTTATTGAATTCGTTGCCCATATAGAATTTGCTTTTTCAGCAATAAACATACGTACTACTTGTACGGAATTTATATATATATATATTAACATTCAATAGAAATACTTTTTGCCATACTCACAAACCAGCAGATAGTCAAACCAGCAGTACTGCCACGCAAACTTTGGGCCCCCTAAGCACTAGCGCAGGATAGTACTGGAGCTGCATACCCTCGTAGCTCCCTCTCGCTTATCTATCAACTTTAACAACCTTTCTTCAACCTTAACAACCTTTTTTATTAAATGACGCTGCATGGTATTTATACTAAGCGCTTATGCCGAAATTAGCATATCTCAAGCAGCTTCTTTAATTCATTCACTCAAAAGTTCGATTCTTGTGAATCGAATCTTGTGTATACCTTACAATGTAAAGAATACAAAGTGTAAGGCGAAAATTCACATACTCCAAGTATCTACACATAAGAAGATATAGCTAACACATTATCTAGGGCAATCAGACAAAATCCCTCAATAAAGTTATCAGTTTCTGAAGTCACTTACCTATCAAGGCTAATGCAACAGAGATTGAGAATGGACGCTGTGCATAGCATGACATCCAATGACACCCACAGCTCGCACGCAATACGACCGAACAGCCACAGCCCGCCGGTCATTTCCCGCACCACCGCGAAAGGCATTACGAGTAATCCAACCAGAAGATCCGACACTGCGAGGCTCACAACGAAGTAATTTGTGACAGTCCGAAGCCTCCTGGTTGTGGCCACGGCCGCGATGATGAGCGTATTGCCGAGGATCGTGATGAGTATGAGAGCCGAGAGCAGGCAGATGAGCGAGACGTCCGACACACCAAGCGGAAACTCTTCAGGCGGTGGTGACATGTCATATAGGCATCTGGAAGGCGGAACCTGAAGAGAGGAATTTCGTATTTTATTACAGGAGGAGGAGTGATAATTACAAGATAAAAAGAACTTTTTATATACCATGTTTTCAAATTTTCTGTTGAATCATATAAACTTGCCAATTCTATGTATTAATAAATGCTTTTAAAAAATATTTTTGATGAATTATCCCATCAACTTGAAAGAAAATGAAGTTAATTGGAAGTTAACTTGCGTTTAAATTTTCGTTCCCGTCCCGGTCGATAGATGGCTGCAACAGTCTACAAGACTAAATTAACTGAAAATGAATTCCATATGCTTAAGGATGGCTAAAAGTGATAAAATAAGGCATTGTCATCGTGTTCTGAGGTATTCTTAAAGTTTCAAATGTCTAGCTAGTCGGGAAGTTAGTTAAAAATCCATTGCAAGATTTATACTGGACACTCATGGAACATTTTTACTTCAGAACTATCGTGAGGGTAAATATACAATTTATGACGAGTTTAAAAGAGTGTTAATATTATTAGTAATTATAGGACAAATTACGTTAGGGAATGAGAAATACTTTGCTGGTGTATATATATATATATATATATACAGTGGTGGAAATTGATTTATGAAAATGCGGATTTAAAAAAAAAAATTTTAATATTCTTTAAAAATGAATGAAATTTCATACATTATACATGCTATGTATAACAAATGACCACAGTTTTAGCTTCACACACACTATATATATAACGAAGAATTTCGTTTTATTCCTTTTAGGTTACTAAATTAACATTAAATCTTAGTTAAATTAATTAAATACCTCAATTTGCTAGTTTTCCTAATAGTCACTTGCTTACTTTAACTTTGTATAAGTGTTTGAAAAATAGCACAGTTTAATTTTTGTTGGTCCCCCCAAAGTGTGCGAATCTCGCTGGTTATCTCTAAGCTTAAGCTATTTTTGTGTTCTGGGAACATTCTTTACAATCGCCACATCTGAGAAAATAGCCCATTAAAATCAGTCCGTTTCGTTTGAAAATACCCTGTGGATCTTTAGAATTGGATTCTTTTTATGTATCTGCTAAGTTTCTAAAGAGCGGCCACTTAGACTTCCGGCAGTACGCTTAAATTGCACTGTTATTGCTATTTAAAGCCGCCGTCAATTTAAAGCCGTTCATTAATTTAAATTTGCCGATCGACTGTCACCTTGTTAAATCACCGACAGCCTGTATCCATCTGTTAATAGCTTCCGGGCACTTGCTAGCCGTGGTAATCTGGCCACGTGGGTAAGAGAAGGCGCTTGCTAGTTCTCTCCTTCTCTCTCCCAATCCAAAATTGCGCCTCCTACGTCATTTGAAGGCTTGCCCATTAGGGTGTTTGCACCATTCGCGCTCTTCGCCGTTGACGTTTGTCTTGTTCCGTTTTTGGCGATAAATCGCTCTACCCCGTTCTACCGGATGTTGGTACGGTAGGAGCAAAAACTGACCGCCGATCCTGTACGCTGTCTCTCAGCTACTTTTCCCTACGTTTGTGTGGCTTGGCGATTTTTCTAGTATTCCTGTAACCCTCTCTCCTGACTTCTCCTGCTTCCTCGGTAGAAAAAATACAGAGTTAGCCATATTTTTCGCCTGAGGGTAGGATCTCTTAAAAACTGGCTTTAAAAAGCTCCCGGGCAGACGTCGCTTTGCCATTTTCTGTCTTGGGAAGATATGGGTAATAAATTTGTGTTAACTCATCTCGATGTCTGAATTTTAGACCTGAACGGTCATTTTTTGATTAGAAGCTAATGTAAGCTTCGAGCTATTTTTGTGAACTTATATATGATAATCCAGACAGGAAAATAAATATTTTTTTAATTTGAAATGCTTTTATAAATCTTTCGAGTACCAGCTTGTACTATAATATCAGACTTGGACGTGCTAGTCTGAACTTAGGTTATCGCTACATACGCTATATACTTCCATCTTTTACGACACCGCCCGAACAGAGTAATATTTAGGAAATTCTTCAAGATTTCATCATTGCTGACAATCCTTTGCCTGGAGGACTTCATATTCTGCTAATAGTTTAAGAATCAACTCTCCCAGATAATTCTTCATTTTTGATGCTGTAACAACTTGCTGCTGATATTCTATCCCGAATTCCGGTTTTCTTGTAGCGAACTTTTGATGATACCCTTGTTTACGGACATTCATCAGCACAGTGAACTCTGATAAATATTGCATCAATACACAGAACTCTGCGTCTTTATTGTCTATACAGAACTTCCTTCAGCACAGAACTATTTAATTATTTAGTGTTCATAACAGCACTTACAGATAGTCTTAGTAGCTTCTACAGTACAATATATATATATATATATATATATATATATATGAGGTTTAAATAATTACAAGATATAAGAAATTTTTATACACCATGATTTTAAATTTTCTGTTGAATCATATAAACTTGGCAATTCTATGTATTAATAGTTTTTTAAAATTTTTTTGATGAATTATCCCATCAACTTGAAAGAAAATGCTAAAAATGAAAAAAATGCAAATCATGTATACAATATTTTTCTAGAGGTTTAAATCTTTTTACTTAAGATAAAAATGTGCATCTCTCGAGCATTTCTGTTGGTTTACCTCAAGCATACGAAAAAGTTTTTAGTCAATAACATATTTGGTATTGTGGAACAAATATAGAATTTATTTACTGCGAATATAGAGTATTTATAGAGTTCTGAAAAAATCAGTCATAAAAAAATCCACGTATAGATGCCTATGGAATTACGATTATAAAAAAACAATTCCTGAATAATATCTATAAAGAATACACAAAGTACGAATGTTTTTGAAACATGTTTAAGTGAACTAATTTCTCTTTTATGATTTCCCATTTAAAACGTTGAGTCTTAATTAGATATTGAAAAAAGTAAGAAGTATTTTCTGGAACGAACAATTTAATTTGTAGTTTTAGCTTAAAGATTTTCTTCCGGTTTTCTCTTTAGAAGTCTTTTTACTATGCGATAATTAAATTAAAAAGAAACATTGAAAGGAAATTTAACTTAATGAAAATTGTTTGCGGGATTTATAAATAGATTCACACAAGTAAATAATTTCTTTTACGAGGTTTTATTTTTATTGAAATATTTGAATCAGTATGTAAATTGCATGAACAGAAATCAGATGAAACTGTTTTTTTCCCATTTCATAATAGGTAGAAATAACATCGCTAATTTGATACGTTTCATTCATTATTTTTTATTCATTTGGCATTTTCACTACATTTTCGAGAATAGTCAAATTTATCCTGTTTCTAAAATTGATATGTTTGGCATCTGATACCCGAATTTGAAATCAAGGATTCCGTTTTCATGGCATGATCGACTTTCAGTCAGAACAGATTTATATTGACAACATGGAATATTTCAAGGATTTATGTCTGAGATGTGAAAATATCGATATAAACGGTGCGGCAGAGTGAACTTATTTTAAATGGTACTACAACTATATTTCAAAGGGTAATGAAAAACAAAGTAAACAATTTACAGAAAAAAAGCTTTGTACTGTATTTACGCGTGTATAGGTCACTCTTTTATTCCATAAAATAGGTAGGTAAAAATGGGGTGGTGCTTTTACACGGAATTTTAAAGTTAAATACAGTAAACACCCTTTAGTTGAGAACACTTTGCTACCGTAGAACACTAGTATCTATATACCTTACAACGTATTACACTGTATCATGCCCACGGCAATTCAGTGTATTGTAAATATTATTGTTTGTATGTATTGTACCTTAGACTATTTAATGCAACTCTCAGACTCGGTGTGCCCAGAGAGGGCACACCTTCGTGATTGCCTCTTCAGACCTCGAAAATTAAACGGAAATACCTGAAAAACTGGTCTATTAGTTAGTTTTAACCCTTTTTTATACTAGATGGCAGCACCACACAAGCCGATCAATAATTTCGGGATATGATACGTTTCTGAAAACCCTGGTTTTTCAATGAAATGTTTCAAATTTCTTTTTAAGTATAAAAAAAATAAATGAAAAATTATTTCTATGTAATTTTGTAGTTTGTAGACTAATCTGTCTATTCTGTATTATTTTTAATTTTTTAGGTTGGAAGGTTGCCTAAAATCAGGCGATATATATTCGGTGTGCTCACAGGGGGCTCACTGCATCACATGGCATTGAGCTATAACCGCGAAGAGCACTGAGTCATTGGAATGTTGATGTCGTTTCGACGCGGGGCGGCGAGTGTTGTGTTTACGTTATCTGTTTTTATTTTAATTCTATTTTTATTTTTATTTCTGTTTTTATTTTTACATGTATCCCAGTTTGATGCAAGAGTGATAAATAGCTACATATTGCACAAGATGCTAACAGTCAAGGAAATAAACAGTGCTAAACAATTCCATTTAGCTCTAATTTATTCTGTACGCAAAATGGGGAAAGTTACAATTCCGTCTTTGAAAAGAAGCCTTTCTTCAAGCCCCCAAGATGCTCCCCGCTATAAAGTGCGTGTTTCAGAAGAAAAACATTTCACCAATGTGGAACACATGCCGGTGAAAGGAGCACGAAGAAGATACGCGTACTGCAACACTAAGCAGAAGCCCCATAGGTCGCGGTACATGTGCAAATCTTGCAACGTAGGATTATGTTTTATAAAAAGTGGTTCTACATGCTTCGAAAAACACCACGAGAAGAAAGAATAGAGGAATGTGCTAATGTAAAGATCTCATAGCCAAGATTCCTTTTTTATCCATATACATATATTCAAGAAGCTCATGTAATTTTTTCAATTCTTTTTCATTTTTTGGGGGGGGGGGGTGTAGAGTAGCAGGCCTCCCTTAGGTGCACCCTGGGTAATGCTAAATCTGCTACGGAGATCAGATTCTTGTGTATTTTAATCATAGGCAAAATATGTTACTCTATTGCGTGCTTCACTGCAATTCTCGCCTCACCATGCCTTTCGAAGTTCATTTGAGTCGGTGAGCCCGCTTCGAGCACACCCATAAAATTAAAACCATTACTGCAATCTTCACAAAATTATACTTGCGTACCCTTCTAGGCCTAAACAGACTGCCTATAAAAATGTTTGTTAAAATTCCAACTTTAAAGAGTAGCGTGCCGGAAAGGGTTAAGTTCCCAAAAGTTTATCTTTGTGCGAAACAGTTCCTAAGTGTGCTAGTGTATATATATATGTATATATATATATATATATATATATATATAATCTTTTTTACACTATACTTTCACCACCATCACCATTCATTTCGCAGAGTGATTCTTATTCGAGTCTACAACGGATTTTGAAGAAGAAAAAAAATCCCCAATTGTTGCCTCAAAATTCAGGTGTAGCTTATACATGCACGCTGCCTATACACGAGTAAATACGGTATTTTTGAAAAATGCATTTAATCCAGTTTTATTTCACTAGATTTAGAAAATAATATCGCTAAGGTGGCGCCCGTTATTTGCGATGAACTGCCGAAGCCGTTCTCTAAAGTTTACCATCACTCTGTTGATTATCTCTGGGGGAACGACGGTAACTGCCTCCCAAACATTCGATTCACGCACATTTTCAGGGGTTCTAATGTTCCAAGGACGACCACCTGGTTTCCTCGGTAATGAAGATCCATTTGCTCTCTCGTTTAAATACCATCGAATGATTGTTTTTCGACCAGGAACGGAATTAGTTGCATAAGGACGAAAACGCGTCCTAAATGCCCTCTTTGTCACGATTGCAGAATTGTTGTTTTTAAAAGAACTCCTCGATGACGAAACCGCCATGTTCACCGGACCCATGCATGGTGTCTACTGACAACTAGAAAATCCCCCCGAACTGTTGCTGCCTCCAGTGCCACGCTCCGCCATCACTTTCTTACCACTGACCTTCAGAAATGAGGGAATCGATTTTCCTAAAAGCGATATATAGAAAAGGATACCATTCTTGTATGGAAATGTCATCTCATTGAGCATATATCTGTCCACGATTATGTTTGTTTCGTAATACTTTCTTTATATCAGTACTTTTTCTTCAATTGGTACTTATTCATTTGGTAAGTCAGGTAAGGGATAAAAGATAAAGTTATAATAGGAAAAGAATTGGATTAGCTATTTGCTCACGACTTCAAGCTACAAAATATTTTTGCCATAACCGAAAATATAGGCTAAGTCATAGCTCTTCGTGTTGTTCCATGTTTATTGTTTCTGGTCATTTACTCAGCATGCATGTGGCAATAGTATTGGTATACTGATCAGATGACGGATCAAAAATTCATCACTGGTAAGAAGTTTAAACTGACACTGATTGTTCTTCTAGGTTTTACAGGTATATTAAACTGAAGTGCTCAACTTTAAAAATGAGAATACTTTTTGATACTCTTTAGCAGTATTCACGATTTAGAAGTTTTTGTTGTTTTATAATATTATTTTTTCGTACTAACAATTTTTATTGATGATTTAGGAACTGTTATGTCCACTGAAAAAGAACTCTTTTGCTAAATTTCCTCTAACCTCTTTTAAGTAAGCGACATCAGTTAATCCTCTGAATACATTAAATAATCATTCGTTTCATAATTCCTACGGCAGTCGTAGGCCTGAGGTAACCTACTGGTTGTGCGTCGGGTTTTGACGGGCCGAGGGTGCTACGTTCGAATCCCAGCAAGCTCAATTAAATGCATTCGTGTCTAGGCTGGATATTAGCAAGTTAAATCTATATACAGGAATGTCCATCTACGTAGGTAGGCTGAAAAATAATGGACACATGATTGTAGAGCGTGAACGAAATGACCTTTAAAACAGCGCCAAGTGGCATTTGGAAGTTCCATCCCTCCTCAATACGTATACGCAGGTTTTAAATTGTTGTGTTCAACCTGTGTATTTTGAAAAGCGGTAGTATAGAGACGTGTTCTAGTGCTATGTCAAGAATTTTTCAGTGACGGAATGAGAAAACTTGTTACACGTTGGGAGAAATGAGTGAACGGTGACTATGTTGAAAAATAAATATATGATTTTGAAGCTTAAGAATTGTACTTTAATCTTCTTTTTGCCCAATCTCGCTATTTCTCGTATGATGTCATAGACGGTGGGAGAGGATACGATTCCCCTAGATGTTGCTCCTGGGGTTGCTCGGTCAAAATTGAAATGACACCTAGCTAACACGGACTCAGACCATTGTGGTGCTACTGTAAATAGTATTGCTAATACTGTAAATATTATTGCGTCAGGCTGCAAAGCCTATATGGACCTGGACTGAAACACCTTGGGCTAGGGGGTATTAGCAACAACACCGACGGATGTCGTGGATCTGACAATATTTAAATTTCTCGAAAGACAATTTAAAGCAAGATGGTTGTATTGAGATTATGTGTATGGATCCTTCCTCTGTCAAACGTTCGTCGCGGAACATTCCGCTGTGGTGGTTTTTCAGAGTTGTTCTGAATGCAGGAAACCCACATCTGTGCTTTAGCCGTAAATTTATAAAAAAGAAAATTAATGATGGTATTATCAATATGAGATTCCCTCATATTTCCGGAATGGATAATATCTGGTTTGGAGGTCGATAGTTGTGGGTTAGATAATCCTAATTCATTTCAAATTACCAATGCTACTGTATATATTTTTAGAAATGATCGTTGATGGGTATACATTTTTGTGTGCGTGTGTGTGTGTACTTGAACACGGAGGGGGGGGGGAGGACAAAATTTCTTAGGTAACACATGCATAAACTGAAATAATATAATTCGATTTTGCAAATCAGTGAAAATATACAGAGTGATAAAAAAACAAACATAAATTTACAAAACTTTTGTCTTTGCCAAATTTTATCATAGAAAAATCCAGTTAAATTTTATGAATTTAATGTACAATTGAGGCGTTACCGTTGAAAAGAAGGTAAGTGCCAAAATTTCCAAAAAAGTATTTTTTCGCTGATACAAGAGTTTTTTCCAAGGCTAATGGCGTGGAAAAAGGAGATAAGTGTATAGCACAGAACTAAACCAAACTAGCAAGGTTCTTATCTCCATTTTCCACGCCATTTGCCTTGGAAAAAACACTTGTATCAAGGAAAAAATGCTCTTCGGAAATTTTGGAACTTACCCTCTTTTCAATGAGAATGCCTCAATTATAATTGTTTTGTCTCATATAATGAAAGTAGTAGAATTCCAATGAAAATATATTTTAAACCGGTTCGATTTTTTTTATTCTTAAGTTTTTACATTGAATTTTGGTCAAGAAGAAAGTAAAATTTAAAGTCCGAAAACACATTTTTAGCCCCCTTCCAAAAGACAAACTTTTTACTATTGTATCTAAAATTAAGATTATTACCTGTTTTAGAATGAAAACTGCAAGATATATATTAACAATTTTTAAAATTAATCAGGCTTATACCTTCTACATCAAGAACCAAATTGAATTTTCGGAGCATCCAGTCTAAAGTTTAATTTTTCCGATAACTTAAAATGGCCTCAATAGAAGAATATTTTAAATACAAAAACTCGTTGTACGTAATATACAATTTTTGGAATAGACAATTTTATGATTTTTTTTTTTTACTATGATGAACGAAAGTATGCAAAAATGCATATTTTTTAATTTGTAAATATGACATTGGCACTGAAATATTTTTAGAAATTTAATATTTTGTCATGCAGTATGACTAAATTTATCTTGAACACTGATCTTATCTTTATCTGCCTTACATAGATAATCCAAAATGACTATGTATACACTAATAATAAAAAATAGAGATTTTTAACCACCTACATTCTGTTGCTATTAAAAAATTAGTGAAAATAAGATTATCAAAATTCTTCCGATTATATCTTTTTTTTTTTAATTCATTTTGCATTCCTTTGTTTATAAGCTATTCTTCGAAGAAGTCGTATTTTGACTTTTATCACCTCTGTGATACTTGCATAATCCATAGATCGTATTATTGCAGTTTGAAAAAAGTGAAAAAACTCCATTTAATAATCAATCGATATACATTCGGTTTTGATGAATGTTTCTTCAGAAAAGCAAAAATGTAATAAATTTTGTCACGAATAACGATTTTTGTCTGTTCAATTTGTCTCAAAAATACAATGAAACCGGAGTCATCATGTTCTGTTATGCATTTTTCTTTACATGCATTAGCGAAAAAATACTTTTTCGGAAATTTTTGCACTAACCCACTTTTCAACGGTAACGCTTCGATTGTACATTAAATTTATAAAATTTAACTGGATATCTATGATAAAATTTAGCAAAGACAAAATTTTTGTAAACTTATGCTTGGCTTTTATCGCTCTGTATATTTTCACTCATTTGCAAAATGGAATTCTATTATTTCAGTTTTGGCATTTGTTGGCTAAGTGATTTTGTCCTCCTCCCCCCTCCTCCTTCAAGTACACCCACACAAAAATATATACCCATCAAAGATGATTTCTAAAAATATATATAGTACCATTGGTAATTTGCAATGAATTAGGGTTACCTTACCCACAAATATCGACCTCCAAACCAGATATCCATTCCGGGAATATGAGGGAATCTCATATTGAGAATACCATCATTATTTTGTTTTATAAATTTACGGCTAAAGCACAGATGTGGGTTTCCTGCATTCAGAACATAACTGTAAAACCACCACACTGAAATGTTCCGTGACGAATGTTTGACAGAGCATACATCTATAATGACAATATAAATACATCTTTATATGCATTTTAAATAGTCTTATTCCACAAAATAATAGGTCATAACTGCAAAACCCGATTTTATATCCATTAGAATCTAAAGCCAATACCGTATTTTTCGGATAGTAAGACGCACCGGACGATAAGACCTCCAGTTTATAGGATGATTTTCAGAAAAGAATATTTGTATTTTGTTAGGTATATAAACATATTTTTAATGTCTTACTTAACAAAGATAAAAAAAAATATTTATTATACATAAGTATATATATAGGTAATGCTAGGAACGTTAACTATAATTAACTAGATTTAGTCGGGTTAAAATTTTGCAAATTAGCGTTAAACGGTAATTTACTATGAGAAATTCACTATTTATTAACACCGGAGTAAGCTTTCAATCTCTCTGTTTAAGCGAGGCCTTGAGCGAATCGCAGAGGATTGTGTCACACACACACACATTATATATATATATATATATATATATATATATATATATATATATATATATATATATATATATTACCAATGCAGAGGCCCTTGTCGTGAAGACATTCGCCTATAATACACCACAGTTTTGCTGGCCATTTCATTATGGGGGCACCATATAAGTGGACCAGAATTACCCCCTATGAAGGGACGACACAAACGGAAGCCGGGTTTCGACCTCAGCACCCTCAGCACATAGAGCCAGCGGGCTGTACCACAAGCCCGCCACAGGCCCCATATATAATAAATATATATATAATATATATAGTAAATATATAATATAGATATATAATGAATATATATAATATACGTAATAAAATATTCATTTTTTATAATGTTACTTTCGGGGCATAAGATTTTTAGTCGATTCTTTTATGGGAAAAGCTGTGTCTTACAGTGCGAAAAATACGGCACTTTTATTACAGTAATAAGTATTTTAAGTATTTCATGAATTTTTAAAGAACTACTAAACTATAACAATACACCCGATATTATATTTAACTGCACTCTTAATAGCGTTTCCTTTTTACTTTCAGATTAACATCATTTTGCGAGTTTAACTAATTCGGCATTTACATTTAGCAGAGGAAAAACTTCCACTAATGCCCAATTTTAATCTCACCCGAAAAAGTTCGAGTGAATGTTTAAGTTAATATTATTTTGAGCTAATATTAGTTCAAATGCAATTGTAATGTAACTCGATTTTTTCTTTGATGATGGTTGAATTTTAAAACTGTTAACAATTGCTGTAAGATCCAATTTACTAGAAGCCTAATCTATATATTTAAATTACCAATTATTCTTTGGGCAGTCCGTGATAAAAAACTGCTGCATCCATTTAATTCATTTTTTTTCTTAAACGAAATATTTTAATCGATAGATGAGTCAAATTTGGATTTTGTAACCGCAATTTCTATTAATTAACGATAATTTGCAATAAAAATTTCTTTCAGCGCATGTTCAGTGACATTTTTAAATATGGCTTGAAATACTCAGCGCGAGGCCGCATATACATGTTAATTTGTTTATTCGGAGGAATTTCTAACTCTCTGTGTGCCATTTTTATTTTTAATTATGTTTGTGAGATATAGAATTAAATCTGACGGAAATTGTTTATTTCGCGCTGTTGAGGAACCATATTTATTTTTATTTGGTTCAAAATTAATTTTTCAAAGTATATCTCTCTATTCTCAATATTATGATTTTAAATACTTAGCAATGATGTGTTGATTATAATTTGTATATTAGTACATTTATTTACTATCCAGCCGACATGTTTTAACGGGTATCAACTAGTTATTTTTATAAAGTAACTCGAATTTATACATGTAAAAACAATATTAAACTTTTATTTTCAAATAAGAGTATTCAAACTCCTATTTATATAAGATATTCAATAATTCTGTTTATAAAAGATGTTTAATAAAGGCTCATTCGTTTACATTTATGAGAAAAAAAACATTATACGAGCGTAATAAATGTACACCCTTTCATGATGTCTTTTTCTAGTTTTTAATTTCCTTCAACAGTTGTTAGAAGCACAGTTTTAATACTACTAAACATTTTCTAAAAAATTATCTGACAAGTGAAATGTAAAATACACCATTATTTTTTTAAATAAAATTAGCATTAGTATTATACACAAAATTTAAGAGTATATTTTCACAGTTGAACTGTTTCCTTAATTTCAGTAAACCTAATTTAATTTTCCCTTCATTTAAATATTCTAGGTTAAAAACAAATATATATAAATCTGAATAAATTTAATTAATGGACCTGAGCAACAGATATCCTTTCATTAAATTTTGTGGTTGTTAAATAACGTTATCAAATTTCTCCTAATGAAAATTTCACTCAAATCAAAGTTCATTAAGCAAGTTTTACATATTACATCGCCATTAATAATTCGGAGTAAAAGTGAATGCTTTAAATGGTTATCACTAAATAAGTTTATTAATATGATATTCAGAGAGAGATTATACAAAACTTTTAGCATTTTAATGAGGTAATATCGGGATGAAATAACGTTAATTACAGAATCTATTAACTTTAGATTTATTTTCTCCCAGATGTTGTCATTGTTTTACTAATAAGAATGTCAAGCAGAGAGTTTTACCTAGTGAAATAAGCACAGTAGTGTAAATTTTAATCTTTTACTGACCTTTTATAATATGTGTATGGGCTTAGGTAATACATCGAAATTCTGGCACTTTTATAAACGTCGTTCTTATCGATTAATAGCTGTCTTTTGCTGTTTTCTGCCAAGCGAATTTTTGTTGTTCATAACAGTTGTTCAGTTTTAAACCTAGATAGGTATAATAAATAAGTGTATACTCAAACTTTATGTAGATTCTGCGTTGGTAACATCTACCTTTCAGTGAGGACACACGCCGTAAAATATATTTTTCAGCAGTTTGTGTTTTTTTTAAACTCTTTCCATTTTACATTAATCAAAACTGCTTGGGTTTTTTTTTTCAAATGCACCTGGTTCATGTCAAGATGCTTTAATTAATTACTTTTATTCTCTGTTTTTGGTGTTTCCCATCGAGTAACATGGCATTTGGTGAGGATATATAACATAGAATTTTACTTTGAGTCTTCTACTCAAAGTCATACATTTAAAAACATTTTTTAACGTAGGATTACGTTCCTCCATAACGGTCCTGCGGGAAGGAATATTTCAGACGCTAAAACTGTTCGTCCATCCGTCCTCGCGAGTTATAATTTTGGCAGCTCGCCAAACACAGTCTATCGCTTGAACAAGTTAAACAGAAAAGTACCAAGATGCGTCGCAATTTTGACATACATATAGGTATATATACAGAAGGCCGTTCGCACTTTATGGAAACTATTTTGATAGTTAAGTTTTATGTATAAATGTCGTATTTTTCGAGGCGATTTACTTCTAC
The DNA here is from genome assembly GCA_907164885.2 of Dolomedes plantarius. Lineage (NCBI taxonomy): Eukaryota > Metazoa > Arthropoda > Arachnida > Araneae > Dolomedidae > Dolomedes > Dolomedes plantarius. Next base: position 99,063,213 of record OU015502.1, read on the forward strand.
CCGATAGCCATGGTTCTTGACAATAGCTCTAGTTCAAATTTTCCATTAAAGTAAACTTTCCTTAGTACTGCCACGTCAATTTTACCCCATTCCTCTTGGACCGTTTTCCGAAGTTCGTTCAGTGTTCATTGATTCCTTTTTCTTAAGGCTCGTTTTAATAAACCGAAAGCGCAAAAGTCCATTGGAGAAGCGTCAAGTGATTATACAGGTATTTCATTAAATGGGATACACTTTATTCCTGTTTCTCATTCTTTCTTTGCTAAATAATCGGCATTTGATTTAGACGTGTGACTACAGGCTTTGTCCATATGAAGTTCAAATTTATGAATGTCCTTTCCATATTCGGCTGGAATTTCTTCTTCGAAAATTGATTCTAAAATATTCTGCTGATAGTAGAGTGAATTAATTTTGGCTTACTTGAGACTATTTGATTTTCAATTTGCCATTGTAACAAAATCCTGCAACTATCATGAATCCCTCCGGGAACTGTTTTGTACACTTACGAGGTCATTCCATACTGTCATCCTCGTCAGTTGAGCAATAGAAAATTGATCTATTTTTATTACAGTTACTTAAACACACCCCATGCCTTATCGAGTGTTACCACAAATTGTCATTTTTCAGCAGCTAGGTGTTTTTCATATAATTTCCTACGATTTGTTTTTCTTTCAGCAATATGCTTTGGCAAAAAGCAGATGAACTTTTGTTTTAAACATCATTTTTAACATCAAATCTTAATGAATGATTTTACTTACAGTGCCGGGAGACATTCCTAGTTTCGATGCAAATGATCTTTGAGTCGGCGGATTTTCTTTTATGATCAGAGACTTTCCTTTCTTGATATTTACCTGCGATCGAGCAATGATAGGATGAGGTTCCGTGGTCATGTTTTCATTTTTACTTATAGTTATACTTTATTTTCTTTCGAATTTAATATATTATTATTACCTTTTTTTGAAATACCATAACCGCGATTTTTACACCGCTTCATATTTTTTTGAGACTAATATTTCTCCTCGGAAAGCGCAGTTACGTAACTTTCGAGATATCTGTCAATTTTAGGAGCCATTTTCTAAATACATATTTTATTTTACATTGCAATCAAAGCAAAACAGTAGCATACGATTATTCTGAAGTTACCAAACTTTTATCTTAAAATGCAATCGTCAAAAATAAATTACAAAATGGTTTCCATAACGTGCGAACGACCTTCTGTATATTATTGAAGTCTGACCACTTCGACTACAATTTTACGATGTGTTTCAAGTCTTAACATTTTTTTTTGTGTGTGCAGGAGTGGGCGTGGAGAGAGAAAACTTTGGTTGCTATTCCATTTGCAGAATGGAGACACCTTTTTTTCAGGTATTAGGTTTGCCATTCTGAATAGTAATGTTTCGAGAACAATTTGCTATTCATGTATATTATATCCAGCAGATAAACCGAATTGATGCTTCATCTTTCTTATTGTGTAAGATGTCTAACGTGATATTTCTTCAAAGAAAAATCTCTCAACACTGAGTAATTACAAAACGCTCGTCCGGTAATTATTATAATACAATGTCATCAGACTGGAAACTAAATGATAATTGAAATCTCCGCTTTATGCAAATTCATGTTCACATTCATACATATGCATATCCAGTATTTTAATGCCTATATATTTGTTCATTAGTCTGTTAAACGGCGTACTAAATATTCATCTATACTTTGTTTCTTCTTCCATTTCATCCATAACAATTTTATTACCAGAAGCGTTATTTGTAGCTCAGAAATATCCCAGAATGTTAATTAAGTACTTGGTACAAAGGAATATATTAAATGCTGACAATTGTTAATTTACTCTCTGAATTCAATCAACGAACTATTTAACCTCGCATCGTGAATAAACATTGATTTATTATTCATCTTTTTTATCATTTATTTATCATACGCCAATCTGAAATCCTTTATTTTATTTATTTGATGTTTAGAATATTATGAAACAGCTCTGAAAGGTATATATATAATATATTTTTAAAACGGTGCTAATACTATTGAGAACTTGCAGTATATTTGAGATGATGCAGAAAGCTCTAATAAAGTATAATTTACAGAGAAATACAAATACTTCATTTATCCCATTACATTAAAAATATTTATTTTGTATCTCTTACTTTTTCTAATTTGCCAAACTACACCTTATTTAGGAGTGGAAATTACAAACTAAATTGCTTTCAACCAGTACATATTTTAATTGTTTCTTGAAATGGTGATGATATTTCAGCAAGATTTTATTACATACCAGTTAGCTATTTGAAGAAAATCAAATGGTTCCTTCATAGATATTTTCTTGCTTCAATACATACATCAAATAAAGGTAATTATTCAATTTATTCTATGCAGGACGTTTTACAAGAATAGTGTTAAAATATGTATACATTACCTTACATAAAAAAAATATCAGATTAAAAGGAAAACATTCATATTTTTCTTGAGAAGAAATTAAATATTTATCATGTAAGAGATACAAAATAAATATTTTTATTTTGTATAGCTTACACTTTTTCTAGCGTGCCGAACACCGTATTTAAAAGGGGAAGTTACAAGCTAAATTGCTTTCAACCTGTACATATTTAAATTAATCTTTGAAATGGTGAAACAAATTGAACAAGAATATATTACATACCAAGGAACTATTTAAATAAAATCAAATGGTTCCTTCATACACATCCTCTCACTTTAATATATACATCAAATAAAGGTAGGTAATTGTTTAATTTATTCTATGTAGGCTGTTTTACGAGAACAGTTTTAAAATATTTATACATTATCCTACATAAAACATGTTACAAGATTCAAATGAAAGCATTCAAGTTTTTCTTGGGAAAAAATAATTATTCTGAAACTAGTTTTAGAGTGATTTAATGATTAAAGCCATTTACATCTAGATACGTAGTCTCGCATTTCTGCTGTAGGATGTTTTAGCCTCTGTGTAGTAAATAAAACATGACTTTAGTGCTATGTTCAAAAGCAGGATTAAATTTTGATTAATAGCAAAATGAAACATTAAAAATTTAAAATTACGTGCATATAAATATGCATTCAACGTAATTAAATCAACAAATTAAAATATCGTATCGAAGTCCTTTAGAAATTTAATTTGTGATATTTGTTTGGAATCTCTTACCATTGTAAGTTCACGTAACTTCAGCTGATTAAGTTAGCTGATTAAGTTAGGGATACTCAAACTGCGGCCGTCCAACCCTTTATGTGCCGCCCGAAACACACACACAAATTATTCGGTGTTTTTGTAAACACAATTTTGAAAAGTAATACCTAAAAAATACAAAATTGTACAAAACTGTGCCACCTGCTGCTTTCGTTTTTCCCATTAACATTCCTATGTAAACCATCCAATTTCAAAATTTATATATATGAAGAATGTATATTTCAATTGTCATACTGATTCTTAGGTCATGTTCACATAGAAATCATCAGAGTCAGCATAACATTTTTTAACCAATCATAAAACAATCACTGACCCATTTGACCAATCAGCGCCAACGGAATCTTTAACGCTGACGCTGGCTGATTATATGTGAACAGGCAATTACTTCAATGACGTACTGAGATAAGCATGTACCAAGTATAAAACTGATATGTCTTAAATATTCAAAAGTTTATCTCAACATAAAAAAATCACACTAATTTTTTAAATAAATCTTGAAATACATTTGGCTTTTGAGTTTTATTTTTTCCCCATTATTATAGTGTGATGTATAGTGTACCATGTTGCGGCCCGCGTAAAATGGCAGACGTATGCATGTGGAACGAGAAAAGAAATGGGTGAGTATTACTGTTCTACAATGTTTCTAGAGTAATTTTCTTCCCCAAATCCTTCATTAACGGCTATTGCCTTCTCCCATACATATAACTCTTTTATGAAGATGATTTCACTGCGTATTGTAATGGATTATTATAACAAAAGGGACACGGTGAACGTGTATATGTACACACACATACATGGCGAACTTTTTACATTACTTATCCATTTAGCTGAATTTCCATTAGATGGCTTTCAGACATTATCAGTAATGACATCAATGGCACTTTATTTCTCACTTTTAAACTTTTTGTATAGGATAGAGAACATTAAATCCTAGCACACAAATGACACTTAATGACAGTTTAAAGGATTCAGGGGGAAAATGTAATAAATAAGATAAAAAAGAAGGATACTCAACAATAATGTATGTTTGAAGTGATTTATATTTCGTTGAACATACTTTTTCGATGAAAAACTTCTACATGAATGTTGCGTTCGAATGGATAAAACAGCTGTACTCTGAACTTTAAGGGCGTAAACATGGGCACATGTACTTACTTTATGTATACGTATATATGCATTTGAGTTAAATTTTGAAATGTTTAGACCGTATTGAAATCCAGGGCATAAAAATAATCCAAAACAAAACAAATTGTATTTGGTTCAGACGGGCTCTTTTGAAATCAAGTAACGCATTCTACATATTCTTACGACGGTTATATTTCCGTATACATTGTTGGCCATTAAAATTACAACACCAGAAAGGAAAGCAAATAACAAAACTTTACTTATTGTACGTATACAACATAGTAGGAAGAAAACATGGTTAAAGTTGTAGGCAATTTGGTGGTATACAGGGTCCGAAATTAGTACACACAGCTTCCGCCTCTGGCAGCTAAAACGACTGTACTGGTGACATGTATGTTTGTAGCCGTTTTGGCTCTAAACTGTAGGTCGTGGTCTAATTTGCCCTCGTGTAGCAAAAAGTTTACCGAAGCGCTCCAAACGAAACCTGTAAGTGTAGTTATTTTGAAAAGAAGTTGTTCATGACCTGGTAGCCTTGAAGGATATATCAAAATTCTTCGCAAGATATGTTTGAAGCTTTGTACAGCTTTTCGTTGTTTTATTTTCATTTAACTGCCTACAGGTAGACTGATACATCTAAAGCGTTTTCCTTCAAACAAACGTTAATCAGCGAAAAAAGCAAAATTTTTGCCCTTTAGCATCCTATAGGCGGTTTATTTGACTTATCTTGTCCCATGTGATGCATTCTATTTTTGGAAATTTTGGGAAGTGCACTAAATACAACTAAAAGCCTCATAACATTTGAAGGTGTTGTCGGAATTAAGTAACATTTTTTTATACGCTCACCCTTATCAACAATTTTAATTTATTGGCATCATCACATAAAAACTATTTTTTATTGAACTTTAATATGTATCGAAATAATTCATATAAAGTGCATAACTGTTTAGGAATGCATCGTACATATGCGTCGCTGTTATATTATATTAATTCTGGATACCCTACAGAGGAGTCTTTATAGGATTTGACAAGGTAAATGAAGCTTTAGTCAAATAGCAAGCATCAACACGACATTATGATCCGATAATGCATTTCTGTCGCTACAGACATACAGCTGTAAAATTTGACATTAATAATTTAAAACGTTGCCAAAATGTAATTTAAAAAGATGAAACATAACCTTTAGATACGAGTATTTGAGTTTGTATATTGCGAACCCTGGATGTTTGTTACTTAGAGACAAGACCTTGATCACATGGAAACATTTTAAATACAATCTAGAGTAGGGATTCCCAACCTTTTTATACTTCACCTGAGTACTTTGTAGCGTGGGGGTCTACCTTTCGTTATGTTATAACTTTTTAGGAGGTTTTAGCAAGTTCTATACAAAATGTATTTAAGTATAAACAAAACAAAATACAGAAAATAAATCCATAAAACTCGAACAAGCTGTTTATACGTAATTGTTATTAACAAATGGGTAAATACAATTTCCCAGCACTAAAATGTCTTGACTAGGAGGATTCATGATGAACTATCTGTTGCTTATGCTTATTTCCTATTAGAGCTTCTATGTCAGGTTCAACCGGCCCATTGTACTTATTATTATTCAACCCTTTTATGTACCACCTCAAATGCTCTAGAGTACCATCAGTTGGGAACTACATATCTAGAGCATATGCTTTAAGTTTTAGATAAATCAATATTCCATTCCATTTGCATACATAGATATTAAATGTATTTATCACTTCTTCATACTAATCCACAGGGTTACATATAATGTTTATTAATCCACATACTTCATAAGTCTTATATGTAGATGTAATTGACTGCTCCGCTTAGTTGTGATATGCGAAGGACATAAGTTTGAGTTATGTGAACTGTGTCATAAGTTTGAAACTTCCTTGACAAAATTTCCTCAGTACTTTGTGATAGGCAAAACATATTGTTACGTATTTTACAACGTGCTGACAATTTTTTTAAGTGCTACAACAGAATGTTTAAGTTCCTTCTGTACGTTACGCAGAAGAATTAAAACGGTACTAAAGATTGTGTAAGATACTGATAACTAGTAGTTTATATATCCAACTTTGATGCGGAACTTTTTGCGGTTTTTTTGGTAGTAGAAAACCTTAAAACTAGAATGCAGTCTTTTTCAAAAGATGTTATGCTAGTAGATTAAAGTTCCGCCATAGAAGCAATAGCTTTGCAAAGACATTTTGAGTTTAAAATTGTATCAAATATAAAAAAAAAGTTCCTTAACGAAAATGGTAAATTTATTACTTTTCAGTCGATACCTTCCCGTGTAGGTATAGATGGTAATGAAAGGGCTGATTTATTGGTCAAAAAAGGGACAGAAGAATATCCTGGACAGTGTTCTCTTGACTCTTTTAGGCGAATTATTCGAGACAAGATTATGCCGTCATATATTAGCATATTACCATCCATTTCCAAGGGAAAAGTGTGGGAGTCTATTGGGGATTACTAGATAAAATTTAGTCATAAAACACGTAAAGAGGCCGTGGCCAATTTTAGACTAAGAACAGGGCACAACTGTCTGGCTGAACATCTGGCCAAAACAGAGATTGTGACTTCCACCGTATGCACCTTATGTGAAAATGAAAATAAGAAAAAAAAATTGTGCGGTCGGGGGACCCCCGTCAGTTCCTTGCGTTATTTTTTCAACTCTAAACGTGATTTAATATGTAGATTTCTATTGATTATATTAGTGTATTTTTGTCACGCTAAAAAGCGCAGCCCTCTTTTATTCAACCTAATCTCTCTATTTTATTAAAATTAAAAATTTTAATATATAATTTAATTATTTTGATTTAGATGTTACCTAGAATAATTTTAATCGGATTAATTTTATTATTTAATACCCAACAAAAATAAATTAATGACACAATATAAATCCTGTGTGAATTAATACAATAACAAACTTTAAATAAGTTTAAACAGAAAGACGCGATTCCATAGGGATGGTAAAAAATCTTTCAAGTAAAGTATTTACAACTCGTCGAAGTTTATATAAACGATCATTCTGAGGGTCATCATGTGGTGGTTGTTTACTGTTGTCATTAAAATGTAGAAATTCTCTTATCTTTTCAAAGCGTTTTAATGACATACATTCTTTTGTTACATCATTGCCTATGGCAGGTGACCAATATGCCCTAGTGTTTCGTACATGTACAATAGACATAATTCTACAAATACCAATGTATTGTTTAATTTGTAAATTCATTACATTGACACACTTTTCTGGGTTTTTTTTTAGACACTGAATAAATTTGTTTCTATAACTATATTCTCAATCAAATCTTTTGTAAAAAGATAACTGAAAAAATTTAAATTCATAATTTCAGGAGCGAGATTCTCGTCACCTCGGAATAAAATTTGATTATCATTTAGAAGTAAATTAGTTTTTTTCGAGTTGATTGCAGGCTTTGTTCTCCCTGTATTATTTCTATAGTTTTTGGCATGTTCCCACCATTAGGCAGATCAAGAACATCGCTATTATCAAGTACTGATACCTCATCTTCCGAATCACTACTACCATCAAAAATTTCATCTCAAACTTTGTTTGGTTTATAATTAGGATCACCTGTGCTGTCATCGCTTTCTGAATCAGAGCCATCTTCACTATGATCACTCCATGATCTGTTCATAAGTTTCTCAGTGTTAAAAACTTTCTTCCCGCCATTTCCTTAAAAAAATGGCGTAAGCGCACTATCTATCATTTTTGGTACATAAAATTGAAATCATACTTGAATTTTTTATAAAAGATTAAAGAAGTATTTAATTAGTAATTATAAAAGCTATGTACCTCTCAAATATATTTATAAAACTTTCAAAGATGTAAACTGACTTTAAAATACTGAAAATATAGCAAATTCTAAGGCAGGTCTGGTATGAATTGAACGGCTATATTTTACTGAGATCGCAGTTGTATTCCTGCTGCCATCTATACTATGAAAATTTAACTAATAGTGATTAAAAGCTTTGCAATGATGTTTCAAAATTAATACATGGTGCACAAGTGGATAAAAAATATTGCTTTTTAATATAAAGGGGAAAAATAACTTATGTATCAAATTTGATACAGTGTGCAGTGAAGGGTTTTAAAATTTCCGGTAGCGCTTGTGCGGGGATTTGAACCGGGGACCTCTGCAGTCCGATGCGATAACCATTCAGCCACAGCGTCCTTGAGAAAAGGTTCTTATGAAGGGGACATAACGCATGTTCGTTACGTCACGATTCCTGCCAATTCACTCTACTGTAAGCCGCGTAAAAGAACTTCGTTCCAATAAAGCTCATCTACTTGTTTGCTCAAAACTAGACTTTAATTAGCGCAGAATGGTGATTTGTGTGCTCTCTATTGAATGACCATAGAACTTATGTCCTGATCTCACGGTCTTCAATTATTGTGCTTCTGGCTTTTTAACTTTTTATCCTAGAACTTTAATGTTTTTAACTGATTTTAAGGCCTTTTGGTCGTTTTTTCATCGTATCTTGTTGTTTCTTTTTTGCTGTCCTTTGTTTTTACATTTTTTGTATGTTGGGTGAGTGGCCAGACTTGAATGGATTAAGTTTCTGTCGGCCATATGTAACAACAACAACAGTTTATATATCCTATATTAACAGCTCTAAATATTTGTGAAGGGTACAAAGTGTCATTTAAGGGAAATATGTATTACAGTCCCACTCTCTAAGAACTTCATTCTCTAAGTATGTTATAACAGGCGGACAAAGCTTTGTCGCTAAATCTGTTAAGATTTAAGACTCATTTAACACCACCAACTCTCTTTTCTAAGCTTCACAAAATTCAAATTATTACGGATAAGGCTGTTTTACTGTCATTTTCTGCGAGGTATACCTATTTGGGGGGATTAAATGCTTTATACCAGTAACGAATCCTAGAAATGTGAACACCACTTTCGTGATGACCTTATACACGTTTATCCTCCCACGTCTCCGCGCTGGCCATATGTGTGAGCACAAATTTGTTGATCAAAGCTGTTTGATCAGTTGTGGCGAAATCAAATTATTGTCCTCTCCGCATTAACCGTTTGAAGTTTATGGATCAAAGGTTCGTACTGAATGAGCAATACGGCGTTTAATTCTTAGAGAAGGAAACTTGAAATACATGAACCTTCCAGATACCGATACCACTCCTGGATTCGTATGCTTTCGACCCGAAAATTAAGGAGAGTAGGATTCTATCTAAGATAGAAAATAGTTCGATGCGTTCGGTTCCCTTGAGAGCGTGAATAGAATGGGAATGATACATTAACACAAACAAATATATGTGCCTTATGGCGTAGTTACTTCTCTGTCCCTAGGATGGACTCCAATGGTTGGATAGATTTTTGTAGATATGTATAAATGATTGTTTGTAAGGTATACACAAGATTCGATTCACAAGAATCGAACTTTTGAATTAATGAATTAAAGAAGCTGCTTCAGATATGCTAATTTCGGCATACGCGCTTAGTATAAATACCACGCAGCGTCATTAATAAAAAAGGGGGGGTTGTTAAGGTTGAAAAGGTGCTATCCTGCGCTAGTGCTTAGCGGGCCAGAAGTTTACATGGCAGTACTGCTGGTTTGACTTACTGTTCGTGAGTATAAAAATATATTGTTCTTGAAAGCTGTGTTTATACATTCCGTACAAGTAGTACGCATGCATATTGCTGTAAAAGCCAATTATATGTGCAACGAATTCAATAAACATTGTTTCATGTATAAACTGTGTGTGGTTCAAATTCAAATAGAGAGCCACTTCAAATTATATACACCCAAATCTGGGTAGAAGTGAGCATAGAAACTCTATATGTTTATGCTCGATATGTATTCTAATATCTGTTTTTATGAACCTGCATCTGTACGTACGCATACTTGTTTGTATGTATGCTTCAATACATGTATGAATATCAATGCTTATTATTTTATTTATACAGTAATACCCCGAATTACGCGTACTCGGAGTTACGCGGTTTTTGATTTTACCCTTTTTCCTCTCTCCAGTTTGAAATGCTGTGCTGTCCTTTGTTTATGGCAACACATGACGTTGCAAGGACGTTAACAACAATTTAACAGGTTCGTGACTTTCTGTTCAAGACTTTTGGAAGCAGTTTAACATATTAGATGCCATAAACGATGTTACGATGATTTACTGTGATCGCCAGAGGGCGCTCTTTTACTAGATCACGTTGTCCTTGTTACGTGTATTATAAGCTAATATGAAAATATCTGTGAATAAATGTAGTCTTCTATTAACAGAGCTCAATTTTCAATTCCTGCTATTAGTTCACACTCTCCCTATATATATCTTGTTCAAATTTTCAATCGTTAATAAAATACTTTTTATTCATCCACTCAAGTTCAAATACATTTTTTAAAACTTGTAGTGGATGACACTTGATGTTAATACAGTTTTTTTCAAATATTAATTCATTAATTAAATTTAATTAATCGATTTTAGTTTTAGACCTAGAGTGTCTCTTGCTCTTGAATAGTAATTTCCCTCTTGTTACTCTGTAAACGGTAGCACTGCGGTAGCGCGGGCTCCGCCCGTCCTGTAGGTTGCGGGATCGAATCCCCAACCTGACAAACTTTTTCTCTCTCTTTCCCCCCACCCCTCCTAATCTCGCACAGTAGGCAAGGTTCTGGCAGGTAATCCTTTTTTTCAATTCCTACTATTAGTTCACACTCAAATTTTTCTTTGTTGACCTAAGTAGGAATTGACTTTAAAAAATTTTGTTTTTATATTACTTGTTTCTGTGGAATTTGAATTCGAGTAATTCTAGTGTTGTGATGGTCACCGTGAACAAACATAATAGGCAAATCTTGTAATGAAATATCCCAAAAAAACATTAAAATGGTGTATGGAAGAAACTTTGTCCAACATTTTTTTTGAAAACGAGACAGAAACGGCGCCTAAATCTGACTATATTGCTCTTGTCATAGAAGAACTTGCCAGGCAAATACATATGGAAGTCGTTGGAGATGATGTCAAGGAGTTGTTGGATTCTCATCTTGAGGAGCTGACAGTCGATGATCTCATACAAATGCGCGACAAAGCTCGACGGAAGAATTCGAAAGTTCAAACCGAATTCAACAAGAAAACCTAATGACAATTATAAACTTGACAGAAAGTCTTAGCTCAATTGAGAAAAGGTTGCTGATATTTAAGAATATAGACTGTAATAAAGATCGCGTGATCAAGACAAATCAGGGAATTTAAAAAATGCTAGTCCATACTTATATATAAAGAGAGAGCGATTTTGTACGTGGAGGGTAATCTCCAGAACCACTGCACCTATTTGAAAAATTATTTCACTGTTTGAAAGGTACATTATTCCAGATGGACATAGGCTATATATTATGTATATCTGATCAGTAGAAATAAAGTTAGGGGCTTAATCCTAACAATCTCCATTGTTACCGCTACTGTCCTCTACCGCTTTTTGTGCCGAAGTCTTCAACGATCCTTAGCGTGGTGCTATCGCGGTGGGCTTTATATTTATTGGAGAAAACTACATTTGGAACTACGTTTTTTTTTTTGACATTTAAGGTAAAAAAGATTTACAATTTATTGGCTATCAACTGGAAATTTATTGGTATAATATTTTGTTCAACCCGGACAAAGCCGGGACGGGCCTCTAGTCTCCTATAAAGAAATTCATCGTGAAAAAAGATCCGTTAATACGGCAGACTACTTTATTGGATTTTTTAAAACCATCAACATATTTTTTTATATCTTATACATGTGTATAATGTTAATATGTAACACAATATTTTAATTTAACACAAAATTTTTCCTTTTAACCGGTGATTTTGTATATTATTGGACCTAATTAGACAAAATTTATACGTATTTATATGTAAAGTTGTACCCCGACTTACGGGATCTTTCGTCGGTCCCACTTATTGCGTAAATTCGGGATATTACTATTCATATATGCATTATGTGCCTATGTTAAGATACAAAAGAAATTATCTGAGAGTTCGGACGCAAGAAAATATATTATACAGCATGGTAGAGCATTCTTGTGTCTCTAATGCATTTATGTTCGCCTGTGTATGAATAAGATGTATTTTGCAAGTGGGTATGTATGTGTTCTTACAGTTAAATGTGGTTTTGTATATCTTTGTCCATTCTGTGTTGGTGAGAATCGACAAGAAATTGTTTTAAAAAAATCTTGTAAATTTAAAAATATTTAAAACTGTGCGCAAATCCAAAACTCGTATTTATGTAACTGCTGTTGTTTATAATGCCCCTTTAGTGGAATTTCGACTAGGACCATATTCGAGCTGAACTGTACGGCTCCTGTTTATACAGCACCACAAGGGTCGGAGTCCATCTTAGCTAGTTGCCACCTCCATTTTGAACGATTACTCCCAGGTGCAACATCTGAAGGATCGTACACTCTCCCACCCTCTCTGACCTCCTAGAGGGATGTTATGGTTTAACGTGACCATATCCTGCCTAGACACGTAGGCATTTAATGGTTCGCGTCAGGATTCGATCCGAGCACCCTCAGCACCGAAAGCCAGGGCATTACCACAAGGCTACGTAGAGCTTAGTTATATAATTAAAGGCTATAAATCTTTGATGCCTACCAAATTAGCTGAAATGTCCATTATAGTTTCAGGCCGATTTTTAGTTAAAGTATTTTTTTAAGATTGATTAAACTGTTACTGAAATTTCCCAAAGTAATCTGTATATTTAAGTTGCTAAGGCGATTCTTTGGGCAGTCTTTGGGCAGTTCCGTGAGAGAAAACTAGTGAATTAATTTTCTTCATTTTGGTCTTAAACGAAAAATTTTAATATAAAGATGTATCAAATTTGGTTTTTGTAACCGTATTAATTAGCTTAATTTACAATTAAAAATTGCTTTATGCGCATTCTCAGTGACATGTTTAAATCTGGCTTTAAATACTTACTAAACACGAGGCCGCATAAACACGTTAATTTGATTGTTCCGAGGTATTCTCCCTAGCTCTCTCTCCGCCATTTTTATTTTTAATTATGTTTGTGAGATCTAGAATTAAACGTGACGGAAATTGTTTATTTCACGCTGCATTTATAATACGGAAAGTTTTTCTTCCGATTTTAGATATGATAAACTGTCACTGAACAGCCATATTTCTTTTTATTTTGTACAATAGTAAAATGTAATGTGTATTTTTCTATTCTCAGTATTATGATTTTCAACATTTTACAGAGTTACTGAGTACAAATACCAAGATTTTAGTTTGTCATTGAGTAACCATATATCTTTTTATTGGTTTCAATAGTAATTTTTAAGGTGTATATCTGTCTTCTTAATACAGGGTGTCCGGGCTAAAAGTATCCAAAAGTTATTGCTTCTTTTCACGGAACTACCCATTAGAATTTTAAAAAAAATATTTAAATAGAAAGAACATCTCACCAAGTTTTAATATCAATCATAGATTTCTATATGTGCACCTTTTGTAGCACAACAAACGTCTAAATGCTAATCCAGTTATCTCCAAGTGATTCGTAGCATATCAAGAATTGTTACAAAAATTGCTTGAATGATACGCTTCTTCAACTCATCCATAGTTTCAATTTTTTGTTTATACACAACGGATTTAATGAATCCCCAAACAAAAAAGTCTAATAACTCCTGATATGCTACGAAACACTTGGAGGGAACTGGATTACCATTTAGGCGTTAGTCGTGCTACAAAAGATGCACACATCAAAATCTATAATAGTATGATCGAAATAGATGATTGATATCAAAACTTAGTGAGATGTTCTTTCTATTTATATATATATATATATATATATATATATATATATATATATATATATATATATATATTCTAAATGCATCCGGGACACATTTTGGAAAAATTTTTATTTATTGAGTTAAAATTTTATAAAATGTACTATGGTATAATAACTTTACGCATAAACTAAAGCCCCATTTTAATTTTTTAGAAATGCTTTCCCTTTGAAACTCATTATAGTGTAGTTATTATCTAAACAAAGCTCGTCTTTTCATTTTTGTCACAGCTGTGTACTTGTATTTCTCTTTATAAAGGAAGATTATTTTTGAATGGCATACGAACAACATATTTTAACTTATCTCAAGGTTAATGCATTTTTGATATGAAGAAAATTGAAATGAGAACCATTATGAGATGCTAATTTTAACTATGCAACTATTTTATTCAGTATTTACAAATAGTTTAAATTATGAAATGGAAAAATTTATATAATAACCATAAGTTTAAATAAACATTGTTATAATGTTTGTATATATAACTTCGGCGGCGTTTATAATTATTTATGCTACTGATATATAATTAAAAGTTTAATTTATATAGTTAGGAAGATGTCCTTAATTTCATTTGCGTTATAATTTTTTAAGAATTATAGAGTAGTCAATATTTGAATTTCAAATAATGCTTCATAGCTTAAAATTTTATATTGAAGGATAGTCAAATAATTTTACTGTCATAGTGTTAAAATTTTAAAACATCATCTATATATATAAAACAGTTCCGTAACTGACTGACTGGCATACAACGCACAGACCAAAACGCTGGACCTAAAGGGCTGAAATTTTGCATGGTAATTCTTCTTATAGTGTAGGGGTGCACTAAGAAATATTTTTGAACAATTCTTCTTAGATTTTTTTAAGTAAATTTTTAAGCTATTTTTGAAAATTATTTTTAAGTTTCCATTTAAAAAATAATCTGAGGGTTATAAAATTTATATCACAAGAAAGATCATAAAAATTCCTTTAAAATGAAATCTTTTTCAAATCTTTACCTCCCTTTTCTGATTTTTGGTGAAGATTAATTTTTTGAGTTCAATTTATTAAATGTTGATCACGTGGTTTCTTTTCTTTTTGTGATACTTCAAATTAATTTTGCGTCACGTGCATAACAACGAAATAGACAAAAAAAATTGTATTTAATTTGAATGTACAACGTAGCGAAGTACGGGTTTTCAGCTAGTTTTAACATAGAACTGGAAATTATATTTTTCTTGTATCTCTCCACTGAGGACATAAAACACTTTTGGTGTCACAGGCATCAGACAGAAATTATCCCGACCGTTTTATTTTTCCTATAGTTGAATGAAAAATGCTTGAATGATATTGAAGGTATGAAGAACTCAAACCGTAACTGCCATCCACAACGAAGCCGTTTTTGCGTCAAGAAGAGACAGATGGCTTTATAATGAGTTAAAAACTAACAGTCCGAGTCCAACGATGTCTAGAGCACAAAAAATAGTGATCTACCCTGGTAATCACACTTCCACCGGTCTTGCAATATTACCGAATATTTTTAATTTGATTTTAACTTTACATCCAAACATCCAAGATTTTTAGTTACTGTAGATAATACTAGTTCCGGTCTTCGCTAAAATTTCTGCTTCCTCATTACGCCGTATAAGCCGTTCTCTGAAGTTTTCCATCATTCTGTTTGTCTGTGCAGGAACGGTGGCAACTTCTCACATATAGCGATCTCGTGGACTCTCTGCTCATTTTCAGGTGAGCTAATGTTCCGAGGACGATTACTTGGTTTTCTAGGTAATGCAGAACCACTTTCTCTCGCATCTGTATGAATCGCAGGATTACTTTTCGATCAGGCATCAGTTTTAAACCATTTATGACTGGCATTGCGAAACCGCAACATTAATTTCTGTATTTTTAAAGGCATGTTCTAAGTTTTGTGCGTCTGAAGTAACTTTTTATTTTTTCTCTATACTTTAATTGTTTATAATAAATGTTTTGTTTCCACATTTGCCCGCTTTTAGCACTTGGAAAAATTGCTTTTTTTCTGATGTTTTGAAAGGGGAAAAATATGACTAATTTCAAATAATAACTGTAGATAGCAGCACATGTTAAATTTCCGATTCGATGCTTGTTCCGAGTTTACTAGAGACTAAAGAACAAAATGGCTTCAACAGGTAAGGCATATTTTTTGTTTTTATGTTTCTCAATTCATATTTTTAAAAATGTTGCGAAAACGCAACATCAGTCCAATGTGTATTTTTTAAGATCTAGATATACTGCCTAGTTTTATTTGTGTAGTAAATTGGTATTGTTTTCATTTCAGATAAGTTTTTCTCTAGAAAATAGCGATTTTTGACATTGGAAGAGGCATTGGAGTATTTTCATGAGCTAGATGATGATGATATTTCACAATCATCCTCAACAGAAAATAATGATGAACCATAGTTCGTCATTATCTCTCCAAATACGGATGATTTTACGGATGAAGAAGCTACTGATGATGATATTTTATGTGAAAATGTCGAATCACCTAAAGACATTGCAGGTGAAATCGACATTTTTTCTAATAAATGTAAAAGTAAGCAATATTTTAATTTTTTTACTATATTGCTTATATTATAGCATATTGTATGGGCATATTGCATGGGTATCTTTAGGAGCATATTGTATGGGAAAAATGGAGACTCTAAATGGATGTAATGAATTCTAAAATATGTGTATTAGAGTTTCAGAGATCTATATATTTGAGAGAGCCATATCTTTGATAAAAAGGCTTGAAGAAATGCAGAGGAATTCTGTTTTACCTGAAACTTCACATATTGGAAGACCATCTTCAATTCAAAATCTAATTCTCAAAGAAACTCGGAAAGACCATATGGGCCATATTATTACTAAAAATAGTGAAAATAAACAAAAAAGATGTAAACACTGCAAAAGTCAAACAATTACTGTATGTAATAAGTGTAATGTACGTCTTCATGAGAAATGTTCATGCGAAAGACTTAAAAAAAAAATTTAATGTTTTATACCGATTTGGACTGATGTTGCAAAAACGCAACATTTTGTAACTCTCGAAAAAATAAATTTAATTTTATGGGAACAACATCTTTGTGTAATAAATGTTCTAAGAAGTGTTAAAAAACTGTTTGGTGCATTTCCAATAAAGGAAACATGGAGCGGTCTTAAATGGGTTAAAGAGCCCGAATCACATCCTAAATGCGTCGCGGTTACAGAATCGTTGTTTTTAAAGAACGGCCTGATAACAAAACTGCGATGTTCACTGGAGGAAGTTATGGTGTCTACTGATAACTAGAAACATCGTCCGAACTGTTATCGTCTCCCACGCCTCCCCCTCCCCCCCCTCACACACATACGTACCGTGTGAAGCAGGAATTTCAGTGAAGAGTTGACTCCAGTGCCTTTTATATTCACAGAGAGGACATCATATACGATCTACACTATCGCATAGTAGTTTGGATAGAATTTAATTAAGACTAGTTGGTACCCTTCAAAACACGCCGGTTGGGTAGTAAATAAATATACTAATACATAAATTATACTCAACACATCATTTCCAAATGCTGAAAATCATAATATTAAGAATAGATAAATACACTTTAAAAAATTACTATTGAACACAATAAAAAGAATTAGGGTTACTCAACAGCGTGAAACAATTTCAGTCAGGTTTAGTTCTACATCTCACAAACCTAATTAAAATTAAAAATGGCAGAGAGAGAGAGCTAGAGAGATTCCTCGGAACAAACAAATTAACGTGTTTAGGTGGTCTTGTGCTTAGTGAGTATCTAAGGCCACTGGGCATGCGCATAAGGCAATTTTTAATTGTAAATTATCGCTAATTAATAGTAATTGCGGTTACAAAAACAAAATTTGACAATCGGCTTAGCAACTTAAATATAGAGATTTGTTGCCACAATAATAAAATGCTTATACGGAAATTTTTTAAGGATTTAGTTTTTGTTTTTACAGACACGCATGTTTTAAAAGAAATTAACTTTTTCTTACCTAAGAATAATCATTTCGCAAATTTCTCTAACTAATCAAGTGGAAAATGGGAAGAAAATATGACCATTTTCCGATCTAATCCACGAATGCACACGAATTAAAAAGTCTCAAGCGACAATACTAAAAAGCGGGAAACCAAATGCTAAAGAGTAATTCAAACGATAAAGAGTAGAAGAAACGATAAAGAGTCAAAGTGTGGGAGATAACAATGCGTATCGCTGCAGAGATTGAGGACTGAATCGCAGGAATTGAAGAGTACTAGGAATGATGACTGAAGAGCAGAAATTCCATAACGAATGTGCAGGTACAGAAAGAAAAGACCATTATCAATATTGTTTTTATTTTTAAATTTATTTTATGCCGATATTTTTTCAACATAACGGAAATCAATAAAGGAGGAGAAAATCGTGTATTGGACATTTTCACGAAGCTGAACTGAGATATCCTTTTCAAACTGTGACGTGTAAGCTCTGATTGAACAATACTTTTCAGTACGCTGGTTCTTGGACCATCATCAATCAACATATCAATGAGAAAGGCGTATAACTGCGAGGTTACTGTAACTTTATACTCCGTCATTGTCATTTTCCGAGATCACGAGGTCAAAATGTTTGTAGAATAGAAAGGAAAGGGGTTTCGTTTGAATTATTCCTTAAACGTTATTGGGTAAAATTTGAAAGGTATAAATTTTATATAAGCCGAATTGGTACGAAATCTATGAATATTCAAAGTTATTTGTGTATACAACAACTGCAACACTATTTAACCGGGAAAATGAATGTATTTTATTGTATTGATAATTTTTATACTTAAGGGGTCAGAAACATTTTAAAAAGCAAGAGACACGACAAAAATATCCCTATATTCAGTAATCAGTAGTTATAAAAATAATTTATTCAGATATATGAAAATATTACTGTGAGTTAAACAAGCTTTCATCTTTGTAAATATGGTTTTAAATTATATCTAGCTGGAAGTGACATTTTTTAATCGCTTAAAATTTTAACAATTGCTTTTTATTTCATAGTTATATCATTGCGCACATGATATCACAAGAACAGTTGACTAAAATAAAATGATATTTTATACAAATCCAATATAATCATTTATGATTAAAATGACTTACTATAATGTCATTCCTATTATAAAAATTTTAATTACAGTAAAATTTAAGAAATTGTTTTCTGAAATTTAAAAAAAAAAATAAAAGAAACTTTTTTTTTCTTGAAAAGATCTAATAATTTTGATTTCAAACTTGGCCAGTTTGAATATACATTATATGAGTTAATTTTAAAACTAAAAAATTTGTATATTCATTAATATACAAATGCAAGTCTGCGCGCAGTGACATAACGTTAAAAACACAATGGTTGAAACTTAAAAAAAAATTTTAAATATATCTTTAAGTTAGAAAAAAAAGAAATTTCGAGTAGTCTCTTCTAACGAAACTACCGCGGCTTTCTTAACCCTTTGAGGGGCGCCGTTTGCACAGTGCAAAGGCCTAAATCTAGTCTTATTTTCATTTGCATTCAATGTATTCCAGATAAATGAGCAGAAAAAATGGTTAGTACTGCCATCTGTTATCAGTATAAAGAAGTAAAAATACTTTGCTACCTTTAATTTGAAATTTTTTTAAGATTCTTTACGTTAAAAAAAAGTCGGGGAAAAATCTGCACCTGGCAAGCTGTGGAGGTTTTTGCCCCTGAAGGTTAAAGTATGATTACTTATCGTTGCTTACCTCTTTTGTATGTGCATATGTATGTATGTGTTACGTATATATGTATCTATATAATATATATATATATATATATAGTCAAAACTTTGACGAGTTTTGGTACTTTTCAGTTTAACTGTTTACTGGTTACTCAAGCGATACAGACTAGGTTTGACGCGCTGCCAAAATTATAACTCCCGACGCAGGACATCTGAAATTTTGCTTGCCGGTGGACCGTTACGGAGAAACGTAATCCTACGTTATAAATTAGAGCCATATTTTTTTTTTAAACTGTTTAATTCGCTGTTTTTTAAGAATTTTTGAATAAATGATTGTTATAACTATTGATAATTGAATATAGGCATATCTTTGTCGAGTTTCTTAGCTTTCAAAAGGTACCTGACCCCTTAATTCACGTAAGTTATAAAAAAATAGCTCCACAATATATTCTTTTAGAACTTTATGTTTTAGATCCACTTTTTAAAAAAATTCATTTGAGACAGTAATTATGCTCACCTCGTTCTATAATTGCAAGTGGGTATTACTTCAAACTAGGATTTCCAAATATCCTGATTTTCTGTAAACTCGGTTATCGTGTAGTAATTTTAAAATTATCCGGCGGATACCGGATAACCGAACAAAAACAAATATCACTGAACTTTATAAATATTATTTTTATTGCTTTAAAAGTTTATAAATAAGTATTCATTTTTTTATTTAAATAAGAATATTCCAAAAATACTAATGCATCCAGCGATGCGCGAGAAAAAGCCTAGATCTAATTCTTCGGGAGAAATTTCCAGAAACGGAAAAGGATCTCTCCGAATCGCTTGAAGTCGGTTTAGCGGTTTTGAGTGCCTTATACAGCAATTCAAGATTTTGTGTTCTCTTAGAATTTCTCTTAAAGATGTTAAATTCATGCTTTGAAGTGCCGCTATCATTTGATATTCTTACATGTTTAACGTTGGATTCGTTTGAAATGTATTAATTTAATTCTTCGTGTAATTATATTTATGGTACACCATGGGATGCGAATACTTCATACAAAATGTCTTCTTTTTCGTTAGAATGCTGTATAGCGTCATCAGGAAAAAGTCTCTTCAGTACAGCTGTAGCAAAGCTTAGAACAAATTTTGTTGGAACATTTATAGGGTCACCAAGTTATTTCATTAGAGCCGTGATGTTGTCAATTTTTCGAGATCCGAAATCTTGTGAAAATGGCGCTTTCACACTTCATACGAATTCAATGCAAACTATTGTTTTTAACTTTTGTTGTAATGCACAGTGTGTTTCCTTGAAAAAATTTCGAAAACTGATTTCCCAAATATTTCCCAAATTAAAAAATATCTCAAATTTCAGTTTCTACTTTATATGGAAAAATTGAAAAATGTAATTTGAGGTTATCCGGAAAACTATGGACGGATATCGGATACGGTTAAGAATTCAAAAACCGAGTATAAAGGGTACGGATATATCCGTTTTCGAAAACCTACCGTAAAATCTTCTGTATACTATATACACTTTTGTAAGGTATACATAAGATTCGATTCACAAGAATCGAACTTTTGAGTGAATGAATTAAAGAAGCTGGTTGAGATATGCTAATTTCGGCAAGCTGCTTGGTATTTATACCAAACATGTATGCCGAAATTAGCATATCTCAAGCAGCTTCTTTAATTCATTCACTCAAAAGTTCGATTCTTGTGAATCGAATCTTATGTATACCTTACAATTTTAGTCCGCAAAAATGAGGTTACGTATTATACTCGTGTACAAAAAAAACGTAGTTTTAAACATTCAAAAAACAACAAACAATAAATGAGTTGTATTTTAGTGAAAGTGAATAAGACTGTTAATTTCACAGTATTGTTTGTTTTGAATTTAAAAATTAAGTTTTTTTTTCTACCGAATTTGACGTTTTCTTTTATTTTTATTATAAATTTTATTTATGATTATAAATATTTGTGCAATTTTTAAATAAAATTTTCAAAAGTAATGGGTATTACAGTCGAATTTTAATTTTTTCCGAAAATTTCGCGCAAAATCAAGCATGCGTATTATACACGTGTGCATATTATAGTCAAGATTTTACTGTACTATGGGACGGAACACACATTTCGTTTAAAGACCAAATAAATTAGTTAACTGAGTGTTTCAAAAATTTTAAGCTTAACCTGCTATTAATAGTAAATAAATAAATATTAAATTTAAGGAGGCAAGGGACATTCAAACTTGCTTTTTTAATTACAAAATGAGAATAATTAATATTCTATTTTTACTTCACTGGAGACACTTTTAATACAGAAATGTTTTTTATGGCGAGTAAATTTTGTACAAGATCTTTTTCCAAAATTTTTGGCATTACGCTAGCGTTTTTCATAATGCCTCATACTCTTTTCATATGTTTTAAACCTTAATTTTACAAAATAATAAGTTTACCATATACATACAAACATAACTGTGCAAGGATTTTATTTTTTTTTTTACAGATCAAAAACCCATATTTTATTTTTTATTTTTTTTGCTCTAAATTTTTAAAAATTGTTGTATGTTTTTGCAACTTTTACTTCCTTTTATAGTCTATAAATTTGACAAATATTTGTGGTTTCAAAGAATTATGCTCAATTCGGCTACAAACACTTCTTAGGCTACAATTCGGCTACACTTATATCAATGTTCATAAATTTGGAAGAAGCCAGAAGAAAATTATGCTTATGGTGCTGTAAAATTTTTGATTTAAAAAAAATACAAGTTTGAAATCCCTTGCCCGCTTAAAAAGACCATTTTTAACTCCTGAATAACGCTTTATAATTTAACACTAGAAAGACGGCTGCCGTCATTTTGACGGTTTCGGACACACTATTCAGTGCTATGCCTGTATTTATGTCCTCAGGTTTCTGAAATTTTTATGACTTTTTCTAATTTTACACAAAATATGTACACACATTTACAAAATTGTATTCGATAGTAAAGAGGAGGAGAAAATGTGTTGAATACCTACAAAGACTGAAAGCCATCTATTTGGCGGAAATATAGAAAACAGGCACAAATATTTAAAATAATACCGGAAAAATATTAGTTACTTTTCGTCTCTTCTCCCTTTTGCAAATAACAGAAATATTGGCTCTTTGGAAATATTGGTGTTGATAAATAAGGACTGCGCAAACCATGCATATATTTTTACGGATAAACTATACCAGGTTTTCAGCTCGGCATTAATGCAAAATAATATATTTAAATATATACTAATTTAATATATATTGGTATGAAAGAGTTAGAAATTTAAAGTATTTAACCATTTTAAACAAATTAAATATTTTAAATTCTTTATTTTATTTTTAACCGTGAAAATGACGGCGTTCTGTCTTTTAAGTAAGAAAAAAAAATCTCGTATTTCTAGTGTTAATCGACTATTTGAAACAATATCTTTAACATTCCTATATATCTAAACACTAACTAGGTTTCCTGCATGTTTATCTTAACTGATATAGATTTCTCAAAATACTTCATCGACTAAACTGAAAATCTAATCACTGCAAATGATTTTAAAACTATAATGTCCCTCAAGAAATTTTATCTGGAATATCACTGGCAGACAAGTTAGTTTGAAATTTACTTATTTATATTCACGTCGGAACAAGTACCTCGTACTTCTAAGGCCATTAATACATCACTCTTGTTCGGATAATTTGAGAGATTGTGGTTCCTTGATGCTTTGATTCGATTTGGGGTGCTTACATTTCCCTGGACGGATGTGTTGACTTTATTAGTGAAAGATCATTCGGGGATACTCTGGGAAAATCGAGGGAAATGAAAATCCTTCGAGAAATTCTGTACTCATTTATTTCAACGCAATATGCTACTGCAATGGAATGTCCACGGTGGTATTAAGGTTTTGACTGTAGAGATTTAAGTGATATCGCAATTTATTAAGTAACATAGATTAAGTGTATGGAAATATTTTGCGTAAATGGTGGATAATTCTGTGTGATAGTGTCGAGAGCAGTGTTGCGCAAAATTTTTCGATCGTGTAGAACAGGGGTTCCCAAACGTTTTCCTACATAGATCCCTTTTAAAAGAATGATTTTCTTAATCTTTTCTCTATAATATACAGCATAGAACATAATTATAATACTAATAATTACACATAAAACACTTGAATATGACAATTTAACAAGGAATATGAACAAAAAATTTGAAAAAGGGGTTCATTAGGTTTATATTTTATTACTTGTGAACTGATTTTATTTTTAATTTCACAAGTATAAACAAGATTTCAGAAACACAGATTGCAATTGCACACACCTCGCCAAGAGAAAAAACGAAAATGCATTTGATTGATTGCATCGGGAGTACCCATGTGCTGTTTAAGGTCCAGTGGATTTCCCCAGTTCTGCCTAGTGTTTGTACACAAATGAAAGCCGACGGTGTCATTCGAGGCATATACAAAAGCGTACATTCGACTTTAGATACATGGATCACTCCGCCTTATGCAAATCTGTATTTGTACATATTAAAACAGATATTATTATCTAATAATTATATTCTTAAAAAAATTAAATTAAATTTTAAAACAGAAAAATTTGTCATAGTCCCCAATAGACCCCTGGAATACTATAGACCCTTTTTAAACTTCCATCGAACCACCCCCCCTCCCCAGGGGTTCACCTGGACCCCGTTGGGAATCCCTGGTGTAGAACGAGATTCGATGAAATATTCTTTATCTTGCCTATACAGCAGAATATAGCAGTTGTTAGGAGTACAATAATCAAGAATAGAGGTTTTAAGTCTAAACCACTTTTATTAACCCTTCCGCAGTCCCGCCAATTATTTTGAACACCAGCAGGCGCGTGGAGCACAAAGTGCAACGTCTCTTTCAACTTTGATTATTCCCTTTGTAATAAACTTTTTTTTTTTTGAAAGTGAAAATAATTCTGCTTTTTATGACAAGATATAAAATGTTGATAATATTGAGATATTTATAATTAAAGGCCAAAGAATTCAGATACAACCGCCTTATTTCAAAACTGTCCGGTTTATTGGATCTAAGGACAACTTGCGAATGGATTTCTATTATGTTCAAATCCTAAAAAACAATGAGAGAGTTCATCTTCGTGATATGCGAGATACCGTGTAATAGCTGCACGTTTTTTGGGCTACATCAACTCCTGTTTTTGTCGTTTTGTAATCCAGTATAATCACTGGTTTACCACGGTTAAATCCCGACTAACAGTGAAGGGAAAGGGATAGAAGGGTCAGAAAATCATACATTCATTGGAAAGGGTGTAGTTATAAATAGAAACTGATTAGCGCATTCAACCCTTACATGTAAAAAAAAAACATTCAAAATTACGAAAATGCTGCACTCTATACCCGGGCGTGACCGCTGAAGGGTTAACCCTTTGAGGGGAGCCGTTTTCACAGTGAAAACGCCTAAAACTAGCTTTTTTTTCACTAGGATTCAATGTATTCCATTTAAATGAGACGAAAAATGGTTAGTGCTGCCATCTATTATCAGTTTAAAGAAATAAAAACATTTTGCAGCCTTTAATTAGAATTTTTTTTCTAGATTCTGTAGGTTAAAAAAAATCGGGAAAAAAATATGCACCGTGCAAAAGGGGGAGGTTGTTGCCCTACGGGTTAAACTACTTGCAAACTCTAAAGAGCAACATAACAGTAGGCTACTTGCCATACTATAATACACCATCAAAAAGATGGAATTACCACGTAACACTGCAGCGAGACAACTCGGCATCTTCCTACTACTTTTGATTTTCCCCTTTTATACACTATCTACCAATAAACATTTTGACACCCATACAAATGACATTATCTGCGGTCCTGATATACGTCACGTTCTCCACCGTTAAATATCCTGTAGGAAACAACATTGGCATTAGTAGCATGCAAAGTGACTTACGTGTCTTTTCTAATCCGAGTGGAAGAAAATACCACTAGCCGTCTTACAAGGACTTTTGGAAAGCATGCCCCGGAGGTATGAGGCTGTACCAACTATTGAATATGAAGAAATTTTGTTTTTTTCTATCACAGGTGTCGAAATACTTATTGGTAGATGGTGTATATTCCTACCTTCCCCCTCTGGAATGGAATCCCTTGCTGACATAACAGCATGAGGCATATAGTCATTTACATTTTTGCTATCCAAAATATCATGACCAATTTTCTTTAAATAAAAAAGAAATCGCTCGGTCACAATGAAATTTTTTCTTAGAAGCAATTTTTTTTAAAAAAAATTGTGAAAATTTTAACAGAAAAAATTGAGAAAAAAAATTAAGCAAATCTTCACAAACTATTCTAAAAATTAACGAACTGTGAATTTTGGGTATATATATATATATATTTTTTTTATTTTATTTTTTTTATTTTTTTAAACCTATGGCTTTATATCTTCGCGGTGAGCCTGCAGCCAGAGCTGTTACTCATTTAGCACCCCCCAAGAGGCACGTGTGAGGGTATATATTTATTTTGCATGTCTTGCTTACTTTCTACACCTGTGTTTGGTAAAACTGTTTCTCACCTTAATTAACAGTATCATATCTTTTTTAAACATATCCAAAAATATAAAGAAAATATTAAAAATATGTAATTATAGAAAATTCAAAACATTCTTTAAAAAATTTAATAATTGAATATCACAGTATAAATTTATTTCAAACAATCTGCGACCCCTCACTTTTTTTTCACGACCCTCCAGTGGGTCGCGATCCCCAGATTGCTCAACTCTGGTCTAGAGCGTACTTAGGCCAGATGCGATTTTAAAAATAAGGCCGTCTGCACACGGAGCAACTCAAAATAAACTGATAACTGACTCCAATCACAAACCGGTCCGTGATGAGTCGTAACCTATGTAATTGAATGGAGCAACGCACACGGCGCAACTGGTTACAAACCCGTCAGCAACGCGTTGACGGGTTTGTAACCAGTTTTTACCAGTTTGTAACCCCTCAACGCGTTGCTGACGGGTTTGTAACCAGTTGCGCCTTTGTGCGTTGCTCCATTCAATTACATAGGTTACGACTCATCACGGAGTGGTTTGTGATTGGAGTCAGTTATCAGTTTTTTTTGAGTTGCTCCGTGTGCAGACGGCCTAACTCATTTGCTTTTTTTTATGTATTAAATTTAAAAGCTTCATTGAAGAAATAGACATTTGTTCTTCTAGAAATAGCACTAATGTTTTAGTCATATTAGCTAGTTCTGCAATGGGCTTTAATGCTAAAAAAACTTTTGTAACCAACACACTCGTAACCAGTTGGTTCATGCACTAATATTCTGGCTGACTCATACATGACTATGAAAAAAGTTCTACAAAACTGCCAATATATGTAGAGAGAGACATGAGGGAGTTATCGTAATTATAAATATTTAATCTCCATTATATTATAGTTCTATTCAGGTAACCCATCTGTGAAGATTCCGCCCGCGACAAAGTTTACGTGACAGGTCACGAGAGGGCGTGGACGTCGCTTTGGGAAGGGGGTAATGGCGGATCCCTATCTCTTGGTGTTGTGTGCTCAGTAAATGTATAGATTATTTGTAAATAGTCATGAATTCGTATATGTTCGTCAGTATGTGTAATAAAGTAGTGCATCTCCAATGATGGTAATCATTTTATAACCCCGAATCAGGAAAGAAACAGCCGTGTCCCGGAACGGATACGATACCATCATTAATAGATAATAAATATAATGTATGAATTAATTTTCTACGCTTAAATATGTATGATGTTCCGAATTTTACGAGTCTATGGTAATCTCGCCAAATATGAGATTTATCGCCAAATTGGCGATGGATTTGGGGACTTATGTTGGTCGCCAAATTTGGCGATATGGCGCCAAATGGTCTAATTCAGAAGTGTCTAAGTCAGGTTTTTCAAGATCACATTTTATGCTTCTGTTCTCTTTTAAAAAAATATTATTTTCAATGTAAGAAATACCCAAGACTGTCAGATGCTTCAAAAGTGTTTTCTAAACCATTGTATAAACTTAGGTACTTCTTACGTTGAAAATAATATTTTTTTAAAGAGTCATAAGCAAACAAAGTCATCTTGTCAAAAACTTGGAACCCTTTTTCCGGCAGTCTAATGGAAATATCCTTAGATCAGGAGCTCATTTTATGTGACCTTACGCGCTTACCGACGCGCTACCGCAAAGTGACCTTAGACCCTAACCGTAAATATTAGAGGGACCTTTTTTCTCCTTTTTCTATCCACTCCATTCTCTTTCTGAATTATTTCGTTACCGTGGCATAGTACCATTACAAAAATATTTTTCGTATCATCACTTTGGATTAATTATTCTCTGAAGATGAAGACTTAAGATTAACGTATTTTCACATTTAAAGCAGTATGAAATACTGAATATTTAATTTAGTTAATGAATTGTATTTCCAATAAACTTTACTCCCTCTCAGCGCTTTAAAACCTTCTCGTTAAACTGCTTCAGTACTTAAAACTGCCTACTAGGCTGGTTTGTATGTTCTTATATTAGTTTCGCAAATATTTTAAGTAGACCATCAGTGTGAAACACCGTAAACGATAATCTGCCTGCAATATCTCTCATTTGAAACTTAATCTGAATACCCCGCATAAACAATCTGCATATTTAAGTTTTAAAATCTACATATTTAAACATTAATTCTGGAACAAGTGCTCCTCACCTCCAAGATCATTAATACAATGTTGTAAATTTGCCTGGCATAATCAGAGCGCGTGTTGCGTGATTTAATACATTGATTCAATTTTGCATACGAATATTTGTCAGCGAAAGTGTTGATCTCATTATAAAGGCTGATTGGTTGCGTAGGAGGAAAATGCAATAAGAAGGAAATAATGCACAATAAGTCTGCACTTATTTGCATGCATCTGGATGCGTGGAAACTTCACAAATTTAGGACATCGAAAGACACTGACAATATTTGAGAAAATATGTTTGTTATTTCCTTTTAAAATGAAAATGTCTGAACAATTTTCTGGCTTGAGAAACTGAAGCTGGATGACTAATACACGTTATGAAATATGTTAGTCCATATTTTGAAACGTCCATATTTTGACAGTTATGGCTGTTGTTTCGCCATAACCGTCACTTACGGAATTGGGGTGTGTACGCATCTTTTATTTTGCATTAGGATTTTGTGTGATTGCATGTAAGGCGTGTTGAGCCCATACAGTAAGTTGTGTTTGTCTATTCATTTTCTTTTTGACTTATTGCTTCCTTGGGGGACTTGGGGCCTTGGGATGTTTTTCGGGCTTACCTGCATCCTATTCAGAAAGTTCCCCTTGAGGTAACTGATATGGTTAGGCTCCCTGATAACGAGACCTGTCGGTTACCTCTGTTATTTTATGGTTCAGTTCCGGCACTTATACAGAATCTTGCCGTTGGTGCGTGGATGCCCAGAGTGCTTGGTTTTCTGTTTCTTTCTTGTCTATATTCGTATTATTTTTATCTATCTCTGTTGGATTAATTATCCATATTTTGAAAGTAATATATTATAACAGTTGTTGTTAGCCATGTTATTTCGACAAATTCTAAGGAGGAATTTATATGCTTATTTCAAAATACACTCTTCATCTACAGTAATTAGAGCTTATATTATCATTGTAAAGGTCCTTAACGCCTCTACTCTGATACTTACAATAAAGAATAATTATTAATCTCTTAATTTTTTTTCATATTACTGGAAAATTGAAGAAGGGAAATGCAGTCTGTATCTTTTCGGACTCGGACTTCATTCTTTGGGGATTACATTAATATCAAACAGCTAACAGCGCCCTTTACAAGTACGCTCTTTCGCGAGTGCTTGGAGCGTATGGGATTGCGCGCTGGAAAACTTGCAGTACGCTACAAAGCAGCTTTCCCTTCCTCTCCGACACCTTCACACGTGCACTCAATCGCGCGGGATCGTGGTTTCACGCTGGAAATAGCGTACGTGTAAAGGGCGCTAATGAATAATTGTGCAGTCTTAGATTATTCCTTTATGCCTAATCCCTTAAGAAGATAATAAATGAATTTTTAACAGTAACATCTGATAGGGAATTTGATAATTAATATATATATATATATATATATATATATATATATATATATATATGTATAATATGCGCATAAATGTTCGCTTTTCATTTCTGTATCTTTGTTTATCCTCTAACTGATCAGGCTTGCATTTTCGATCCGACATTCCTATGTGATTCTGTTTTTCTTTTGAGTTTTCTACCTCCCCTAAAAGTTTGTACATGAAGTTCTGAATCACCCTATATATATACAGGGTGTCCATAATTAAAGTCCCACTTTCAAAAGGCTGCAAAAAAAGAACCACTGGTCAGAATGACTTCATATTTGAACTGAATATACTGGAAGAAGAGGGAAACGATTTAGCATAATAAAAAATAAGTTCCAAAATGTATCAATAGATGGCGCTGTAAGCAGTTGGAAACTTTTTTTATTATGCCAAATCGTTTCCCCCCTTTTTCCAGTATATTCAGTTCAAATTTGGAGTCATTCTAACCAGTGGTTCTTTTTTTGCAGCCTTTTGAATGTGGAACTTTAATTATGGACACCCGGTAAATATATATATATATATATATATATATATATATATATATATATATATATATATATATATATATATATATATATATATATATACAACACTTAACAACGACGTCTGGGAAAACAGCCGAACGGTCACTCAGCTTATTAGTCGGGCCTTGGACACATAAAATCCAATTCAATTAATTCATTTAAACTGAATTATACTTTTATTATTTTTAAACACATTAAGGTTATCGAACAGTTCAACATATTATACGAAATGTAATGGAGAAGTTATTTACATGTAGAGAGAATGGATAATGGCGTCCATTTAATCACTGATTTAATCTCAAAGTCCAAAGAACCGACGCTCACACCAGCAGCATATATTAAATTTAATTTCTATTTACCACGTCACCGCCTGTGGTGCGATATGCCCAGTGGACCTTCAGGTTCTTACAGAAAGAACGCGGAAGTTAGTTATATAATGTTGAAGATAAGATTGAAATAGGATTAAAACTATTGTGGTGTTATTATATATATATATATATATATATATATATATATATATATATATATATATATATATATATATATATTTCATGCAGTTGTGGATATTTTAATGTATTCGTTTTCAATTAATCTCGGTACAAGTATTTCTCATTTTTCTGTCCAACGTCATTCAGAGTAGGTCGCTACCTAACCTTCTAATAAATACAGCACGTGTTTTGCCTTAATGCATTGACCCAGTTTAGGTGGAAACATCTCTGTTAGGGTAAATCTTGACTCCATTTCGGAGAGGTATGGAACGGAACAGCTGATGGACATGAACCCCATTCTGAAACTCTTCTGCAATTGGATTGATGAGTAAGCATAAACAATACCTCTATTCAATACCTTTTGAGTAAAGGTCAATATTTTTGCAATTTTGCATTTAACTGGAAAAAATTAATTTGAAAACTAATGGAATTTATACTATAGAAATTTACTCTATTAGCAAACAGAAACATCCTCTCCCCTCATAAAAGTTATTTTAATGCCCTACTGAATTGATAAGTTTAGTGCAGAACAAATCTTTCTTATGTGAAGAAATAGTGTTCAAATGTGGTGTCACATATGGAACATTTTCTAATTTCCTCAAAATTATTTCTTACAGAGCATTCTTGGTTAGTATTTGAAAACTTCTTCAGTTAGTATTTGAAAACTTCAATTACTATTTGAAAACTTCTTTAGTTAGTATTTGAAAACTTCAATTACTATTTGAAAACTTCAATTACACTTTGAAAACTTCTTCAGTTAGTATTTGAAAACTTCAATTACACTTTGAAAACTTCTTCAGTTAGTATTTGAAAACTTCAATTACACTATTCAATTTGAAACACAATATTTCTTACAGACTTGAAGAAATCTGTAAGAAACACAATATCTGTAAGTAGTACAGAGAAAAAATCTGTAAGAAACACAATATCTGTAAGAAGTACAGAGAAAAAATCTGTAAGAAACACAATATTTCTTACAGATTTGAAACACTTATTTCTTACAGAGCATTCTTGGTTAGTATTTGAAAACTTCAATTACAATTTGAAAACTTCAATTAGTATTTGAAAACTTCAATTACTATTTGAAAACTTCTTCAGTTAGTATTTGAAAACTTCAATTACACTATTCAATTTGAAAACTAATGGAATTTATACCATAGAAATTTACTATATTAGCAAACAGAAACATCCTCTCCCCTCATAAAAGTTATTTTTTACGAATTCATAGAATCCGGGGGCTAAGATGGAAGTTGTGAGAAGCAACAATATGCTGAAGCACTACATTCTTATGCAGAAGCTGCTAATGTATTTAGGAGTTACCATTCGTTACGTCCAATAATATACCAGTGCAAAACCTAAACACAATGTGCATGCTGTATTGGAGGAGGGGGGTATATTTGCACAGCGTTATCCTGTTTATCCTTCCAGCACGCGCGCTCAGCAATTTTACATGATCGCTCGCGCGTCGTATTTTTTACGACAGATGTTATTTTATCGTTTTTGGCACGAAAGACGACATAAATGAATGAATATTGATAATAAATTTGTCAATAAATAAAACATTGACTTTTTTGTTCAAAAATACAAATGATATTACATTCAAATGATAGTAAATTATTTTTAAATGCTCATATATTTATTTGTACATTCCAAAATTTCATGAAGCATATTTATATCACTTATTTTCGAGAATGATCCTATTTCTTCCTCTATATGCTGGGCATGGTATTTTAGGCCAGGTAAGACTTTCACAATATTAATCTTTTTAGTCTTTGAGCAGTTTGCATACTTCGCTTTTGGCCACTTAAATTTATCCTTACCAACATAGAATATGCAATCATCATTTCTTTCCTCTGAATCATCATTATCATCATCATCATCCAAAATATATTGTGCAGATTCACAACTGATATTATTTATTTCTATATCCTCTTCACAAAAATCGCTATCGCTCTCAAATCCAAATGTTTCCTTCCTTTCGTTTTTTTCATCAGATAATTCTTGAATAATGCGGGAAAAATCAGTAGGTTGTATATATTTTTTTGCCATGAAAATCGATATAAAAACTATAGATTCGACTTTATACAAATTAAAATAATACACGTCAATTATTAACACACAATTACAAAATACTTGAGAAAAAATATTTTCCGAATTTTCACCCACGACCACGCGCGTGCCGTAAATTATACGGACAAGCTACCACGTAGCACAAAACCCGGTTAACAAAAAAAATTGTCATGTGATTTCCTGTTGGTACATTCCAGGATTTGGGGAGGGGTTAAAAGTAGGAATAAAAATGACCTTCAGATGTCACAGCTGCACTATGCGAAAAAAGTGCATTAAAAACCAAATTTGTCTTAAAATTTATGCAGACGCGCGTGCTGGAAGGTTAAGTTTCCTCCGACAAAACTCTACGAGTAAGTTACAACCAGTCTTATGTATCAACAAAAATCAAAACATTGAAATGTCATTATTGTGAAAAGATTACAATGTTTTATATTATATATTTTACAGTTATTACTTTTGTAGAATGTCATTTATATTACCAAATGTGAGTTTATTTTGAAGACAAAAAATGTGAATGAAAAATATATATTTATAGATTTTCAACAATTTTAAACTTCTATTTCTGAACATGTGTGTTTTTGGTCACTGCGCGCATAACTATTGAATGGTTAACCATAGGACCATTAAATTTGATACAAATATAATATAATCCGCTATGATCAAAATGAAGAACAATTATGTTATTTTGATGAAAAAATTTTAATTACAGCTAAATTTACAAGAAAAATTTTTGAAATTTCAAAAAATGAAATTTTTTATTCTTTTTTTCTAGGAAGAACATATAATTTCCATTTCACTGTTCGTCATTTTAAAGACACATTATATTACTTTACTTTGAATTAAAAAAAATGTGTATATTCATTCAAATAAATGTGCAATGTTGTGCGCAATCAGATAACTGGGAAAAAACAATGTTTAGAATTTTAATTATTTGAAGTATTTCTATTGAATTTAGAAAGGTTTTGATGCTATGTATTGAAAGAAAAAAGATAGTTGAATATGCTGTAGAAATTTCATCTTTCTATAAAAATAAGTTTTATGATTATAGCAGATCGAATATAGGGAAGTGTTTGTCGACTTTTGCAGCAATTAAAAGGTACCAGATCCCTTAAAAGGTATGCATTTATAATAGGTAAAAATATAAATGCCTGAATTTTTCCTATAATTTCTTTAAGGATAAAGTCTATGTAGGGAGATTGGCCTTTTTATTATTTTTTTACTCTAAGAATTAACTGAAATTTCATACTTCTGACATTCTGGTGTGAAAGCGCAGAATTTTTGTATCCTGGTAACTTATTTATTGAATTGTTATTCAATTATGAATTATGACAACAAACAGCCTAATGAGTTTGCCCACGTGATATACTATAGTCCTATTTTAAATACTTCATTCATAGTGATTACAAGTTTTTTTTATTGTATATTTATTTCTACATGACGTTTGATACAAACTTATTCATCATCAAAATGTTAATTTACTCTACTTAAAGTATTTCA
Organism: Dolomedes plantarius; assembly: GCA_907164885.2. Classification (NCBI taxonomy): domain Eukaryota; kingdom Metazoa; phylum Arthropoda; class Arachnida; order Araneae; family Dolomedidae; genus Dolomedes; species Dolomedes plantarius. The sequence goes on from OU015502.1 coordinate 99,097,721, forward strand.
TTTTTAGAAATTATCATTTTTTATCATGGTGTATATATCTATACTTATATATAAAGAGAGAGCGATTTTGTACGTGGAGGGTAATCTTCAGAACCATTGTACCTATTTGAAAAATTCTTTCACTGTTTGAAAGGTACATTATTCCAGATGGACATAGGCTATATATTATATATATCTGATCAGTAGAAATAAAGTTAGGGGCTTAATCCTATCAATCTCCATTGTTTCCGCTACTGTATTCTACCGCTTTTTGTTCCGAAGATTTCAACGATCCTTAGAGTGGTGCTATCGCGGTGGGCTTCTGTTCTGACGGTAGCGGCTCGAACCTAGACGTTTTCCGGCACGCCTTTTACTTTAAAAAATTTATTTTAATTATTAACTAACGTAAAATTAATTTAAGGTATTATTTAGGTTATTATTAAGGTAAAAAAAGATTTACAATTTATTGGCTATCAACTGGAAATTTATTGGCTATCAACTGGAAATTTATTGGTATAATATTTTGTTCAACCCGGACAAAGTCGGGACTGACCACTAGTTTTTGTATAAAATTAATGGTTCGGACATATCAATAGTTTATTTTTGATTTTTTCATTTATAGAGTTACATTTTTAAGTATAGAATAATCATCTATTTTCTACTGAAACTAAACTATGTTTTTGCCTAAATATTTTTAAATGAGACGTTTTCATTATCAAAACGATAATCAAGTAATATAACATCCATTACAACATTTAAACTATTTTGTAAAATATTGTATTAAATAAACCATAAGTAATATTGAACGCAATTAACGATGTTCTCCCTACGGAAACCCAACGGGAATTTAAGCGTGACGCGAAGGCAATTTGGTGTAAAATCTCCATATTTACAATTAACTTCTAAACAAGTACTCCACACTTTGCGAGGTCATTAATACTCTGTCGCTACCGCACCTTTAGGAGAATCTGAGTTCGTGTTGTGCCTTAATGCGCGGAGACTGAATTTGGGCGCTTGGAACATTTCTGCAGACGGAAATGTTGACTTTATTAGTTGGTGAAAGATGATTTTAGTGTGGTTAGGGGGAATCGAATTAAATGAAATATCGTACATAATTTTGAAGATAGCTGCGTGGGGTTTGTTGTGTGGAAGGGTGTAAAATTATGGCAGTCAGCTTATTTAAGTTTTGCTTGAACATAGACTAGCAAAACTGAATGTACTAGCAAAGGAGGGGTCATTAAGTAAGTAAAAAGCCGGCTTTATTTTGCAAGTTTGTACAAATTTTAATATAATGTTGTGGTCTGAAATTTTATTTACAACAATATATTTTATATGGTCAGCTTTTTTAAGTTAAGGGGTTTCAGATCGTATAATTATACGTTTTTTATTTTAGCATGCCTTTGATAATTTATTTATCGTATGTGGTTATATCTATATATATGCATATATAACAGTTGCGTAACTGACTGACTGACAGATAACGCATAGACCAAACCACTGGACCTAAAGTGCTGAAATTTTGAATGACGATTATTTTTATTGTGTAGGAGTGCACTAGGAAAGATTTTAAAAAAATCTTAGATTTTTTTAAACTAAATTTTTAATCTGTTTTTGTAACTTTTTTTAAGTTTGCGTTTAAAATAATAATTTGAGGGTTATAAAATTTATATAACGAGAAAGATCATAAAAATTTCTTTAAAATAAATCTTTTTCAAATTCCTACCTGCATTTTCTGATTTTTGGTGAATTTTTAAAGATTACGTTTTAGAATTTAATTTATTAAATGCTGATCACGAGGTTTCTTTTCTTTTTGTGATACTTTAAATTAATTTTGCGTCACGTGTATAACAACGATATAAATTGACCAAAAAAAACATTAAAATACAGTAAAAGATAAAATTTAACATCTAGACTAATTGAGATGGAAGTTTTTTCTTAAGAATTTCATTCAAATTGTCAAGTTTTATGGATATTAAACATACAAATTAATTGAATGCATTGACCTCTGTATTTAATTTGAATATTTTCTTCTACATCACTTCTTTATTAAAGGAAAATCACAATTTTCTTATTTGGTTAGCTAAGTATCAAAATTCTTAGTAAAAAGCTAACATTGTAGTAGTCTCCAAATTATCTTTCTTATATCTTTAGAAATAAGTAATAAGCAAATTTTGAGAGATCTGTCCTTTAAAGACTATGAATGGTCTTACATAAGCAATTATGTTAACAAATTATTACTATTATTACTTAATTTCACTTAAAAAGCCCTTTATCACCGAGTTTTCACCGAAAAGTAGTAAAAAAATTTCGCATTCATTCCCTTATATCGGCAAATTTCGCATTTATTCGCATCTATTTCGTAAATACAAAAATTACGTATACCTATTATAATCAATGAAATTGAAAAATAAAGGTCCTACATACTTTTCCTCTTTAAACTAATTATCATCCGAATATGCATATCAGAAAATTAATATAATCGAATTTTAAGCTTGTTAAAACTTACATGTAGTACATTGATACGTATTACTAAGCAATAACTAAGTTTCTTGTGAATATAATGTATAAAAGTGAATTAACTATAATAAAATCATCGCTACTTACTAGTGTCTAATATGCCTTACCCAAATATTAAAATCACGTTAAAGCTTACATGTGCTTTATGAAACGTATTACTAAGCAATAACTAAGTTTCTTGTGAATTAAATTTATATAAAGGAAATTCAATATGATATAATCATTGCTACTTAATGTCTAATATGTCTTACCCAAATATTAAAAACCCGTTAAAGCTTACATGTTCTTTATGAAACGTATTACTAAGCAATAACGAAGTTCCTTGTGAATTTTAAATGTATATAAATTAATTTAATATAATATGTTCATTGCTACTTAGTGTCTGATATGGCTTACCCAAATATTAAAAACCTGTTAAAGCTTACATGTGCTTTATGAAACGTATTACTTAGCAATTACTAAGTTTCTTGTTGATTAAATTTATATAAAGGGAATTAAATATAATATAATCATCGCTACTTAGTGTCTAATATGTCCCAAATATTAAAAACTCGTAAAATCTTACATGTGCTTTATGAAACGTATTACTGAGCAATAACTATGTTCCTTGTGAATTAAATGTATATAAAGCGAATTAAATATAATATAATATAATCATCGCTACTTAGTGTCTAATATGTCTTAGCTAGATATAGAAAAGCCCAATTCTTGTGTCCCTTTATTTATAGTAATTTACCAACTGTCTCGAAAAGAAGCTTAACAAAACAGTAAAGATATATACACACATTTTTAGACTAATTTCAAACGTAACTCCTTGTTATCGAAATCTCTCATGACGATAAAGTCTCATAACAGTCTATACACGTTTCAAATCCCCGTTCGGTTTCATGAATGCTGGTTTCTAATGAATTGAACTATTCTGATGATGCTCAAGGGAACAGGTCTCAATAGCGTAAATTAACCATGAATTTCGTAGAAAGATCTAGTGTACTGAAATCTTTCGCGAGGTGCAACAAGTTCGGAATGAATAGATCAGCATGTTGTATAACATATTATTAATCTACTGTGTATAGACAATACTCTTAGTCTCATTAAATTTTAAAAATGACAATTATGTCTCCGACTCTTTTTGAACTTTAAAGAGCACATAATACATATATATATATATATATATATATATATATAATAGAAACACAGAGGGAGAGAAATTATTTGACCAAATGAACATATTTTCATATCTGAAATATTTCATGAAAATATTTCAGATTGTTATAAAAAATTATAATTCAAAAGTTAAAACATGTTTTGTCTTTGATATACCTTTCCGGTAAGAGTTATTACTACTTATTAATACTTCCCTCTAATTACTCTAATACATTACTTTAATTGATAATTTTCTCTCAAAGGTTACTCTACGGTTAAATGAAGAGTATGATATATTACTCTTCATTTTACCTTAGCTATAAAAATGAAATTTATGTTTTACACTCTAAGGTAAAAAGAAGAGTAATATATCATACTCTTCATTATGTTTTACACTCTAAGATTCTTCAGACATTGGCTTTGAACCTGGATCCGAATAAAAAGTTTAAACAAAATATTTTTGCATTTTCTGGGGCTTTTAGTCGTTGATATCAGCAAAAAAAAATAACATCTTTCAATGTTTTTTCCCGCAAAAAACAGTTTTAATTTTTCCTCCACCGAGCATTTAAGTTGCAAACTAGTAGCATTCCTAGATAAGTCTCCCGATTTCATTGCTACTAAATGCCAGTTTTACAAACAGGGAAGCTTACAGGAACGGTGGACGTTAAAATTTATAAATTTTACTTTTTATCATAGAGATGTGAAATTTTAGACGTATAAACATTTCACCATCAGTATGTAGAATACCTTAAAAGACATTTCCGATCTTATTACAAATTTCAGATTTTTTTAAAATTTAAAATTAATTTTAAAAAATTAAATGCTCCCTGCGTCTTAATTTTTGAGATATTGCCTCTATTTTGTATTTTAATTACTCAAAACTGTATTATAAACAAATCTCTGTATCAATTATTTAAACCCTTGAATATTTAATTTTTGAGAGATTGTTTCCTGATATCCATCCCTATTTTCATCAAAGTTTTGCCTTTTTATTAAGTTGTAAATCAAAAGCCAGAAACTGAAACATGGAGTAGAAAATTTATAATACTTTTGTTCATCATTCCTCGTTTTGCAATTTTCTGTCAAAATAATATTTCCGATGTAATGGTGGAGTCATAGTGAGAGATGGCAGTATTTCGTACCGAAGATTTAGATCATGTTAGATACAGAAACTTTCCCTAAAACGTTAATTCCCTGCGAGCAATACTATGATGGAGAAGGTGAATATGTTGCATGTAAGAATACTGAATAACGAAACAAAGACGTGGCGTGGCCTGGGGCGAAATACAGCCAAAAAAAGCTTTATTATAAAAATGCAAACATGAGATTGTACACAGCCAAATAATTTTATAGGGGAAGATTTCGTATTTATTCCACGTCTCTGCTACCGTTCATTTTGCGGCCCCTTCAACTATGCTTCTTCTCTAATACTTCAGTATCGTACTTTGAAAAGTAAAAGTAAAAGGATTGTCGCACACAAAAGAATGAAGAATTGCCTATCCATGTTTCCATTTTTTACCCCTTTTCCCCTTCCTTACTTATGAAATAATTTATTCGATGGCACCAAACTCAAATTGTCTTGGTCAATCTTGAGACTAGTCCACCAGAAATCTGCCTTAGTTTATATTTTATGACACAGATGGTCTTCGTGTATTGTATGTTATGTACTTTACAAGTGACTAAGTAGATTATATACACTGCTGGCCACTGTAAATGCAACACCCTGAAGGAAACATGCAAATAACATGAAATTTACAACATGCATTAGCAGAGGTGAGATATGCAAATGATTAGAATTTCAGCGCAGACGCACATCCCGCTCGCCTGTGGCGCCACTTCAAAGCGGTATTTAAGACTTGGAGATTTCGACGATTTCAAGTTCGGCAATTGTGTTTTTCTTGTGGTTTTTTCAAAAAAAACGATCAATTATGCCTCGTCGAAAACAGCGATCATCTTTTGATCAAGTATCCGAGTTCGACAGAGGAAGGTGGCCTACCGACATTGTGGATTATCTTTCAGGGAAATCGGTAGTTGTGTTGGACAAAACCAAACAACTGTAATGCGGATATATGATCGTTGGATACAGGAGGGTACGACGGACCGGCGTGTTCGATCGCATCCACCTCAGCGCACCACTTCACGGGATGACAGGCAAATTGTGCGCATGGTAGTGACGGATTGCTCAGTCACATCACGAACCATAGCACAGCACATGCAGTCTGTAACGCATCATCCAGTGTCTGCGCGTACCTTTCGACGCCGTTTACAGCAGAGTGGTCTGTCCTCAAGACGTCCATTGCTTTGTCTACCCTTGACGCAGAACCACAGACGTCTCCGCCGCCAATGGTGCGATGACAGAAGGATGTGGACGGCAGAATGGAATGAAATTGTCTTTACTGACGAGTCACGCTTCTGTCTGCAACACCACGATGGTCGTATTCGAGTCTGGAGACACCGTGAAGAAAGGATGCTGAACAGCTGCGTTATGCACCGCCACACTGGTCCTGCATCGGGTATTATGGTATGGGGCGGTACTGGATATCACTCTCGCACACCTCTAGTATGCATTGCCGGTACTTTAAACAGCCAGCGCTACATCTCCGAGGTCTTGGAGCCAGTTGTCCTTCCTTACCTTCAGGGCTTGCCCACTGCCATATTTCAACAGGATAATGCGCGACCACACGTGGCAAGCATTGTCCAACGGTTCTTCGTCAATCGCCAGATTGAATTGCTTCCCTGGCCGCCTCGCTCTCCGGATCTTTCGCCGATAGAAAACATGTGGTCCATGGTTGCTCTACGATTGACCCAGATTCCATCCCCAGCTGCCACAGCAGATCAACTTTGGCAACGTGTGGAAGCTGCTTGGTCTGCTGTACCCCAAGAACTCATCCACAGTCTCTTTGAATCAATGCCGAGGCGTGTGGCAGCGGTGATCTCCAACAATGGCGGCTACTCTGGCTACTGATTTTGGCAAGAACCACACTTCACAGAAGTCTATAAATTTAATCATTTGATACTTGGTCAACATGTTATCTACAAAATAAATTTCGTTGTGATATATCTTGTCTTTCTTGGTGTTTCAATTTGAGTGGCCAGCAGTGTATTTGTGTGGTTTGTGTGATTTGTGAGAGAGTTTCCAAGTGTTTTCCCATGTTCCAATCCGAAATCTTTCCATTCCCTCTTCGATTGGATTGGATTGGAACAGGGCCTAATGGGTAGGGTGCAGGCATAAAAGTCTGTGGGTTCAAATCCCACTCTTGGCAGGGACGTTTGAAACCGTTCGGAATCGGCTTTAATTTGTAGGTCCCGGTCTAATTAGCCCTCGTGTAGCAAAAATTGACCGTAGCGCACCAAACCAAACCCTCTTCGATTGGGCTACTTATCCGGCTCTAATAGCGGTTTTAATTAATTAATAATCTTAATCTAATTTTTCTGGAACACTGAACCTTTTTCTATCGTGAATTTTCCACAGTAAAGCTATGAAGTTCGCGTTTTTGAAGTAACCAAAAGGAAAGTAACAACTAGTGCTACTTTCCTATCAGAACAGGCTGTAAGAAATGAAATTTCGGTTTCTTTTTCGATAATTTCGACAAAACTTTAATTTTTTTTTAGTTTCGAAATTGAGTAGTCCCGATCTTAAACTCTGGTATTTAGGTAACGTGAAAGCTTTGCTACAAAATATTCCATGAAATCCAAATTCCTTGACTTTTAAGTTTAACCTTATAATTTGCAGTATGCATGGTATATAAATGTAAACTATTCTAATTAGTTACTAATGTAAACTATTCTAATAAGTTATTGGCTTATAACACACACATTTTTAAATGCATAACAATTTAATTACATAAAACGTATTGATAGCTTTCAAAAGACATCAAAATAAAATAAAGGTAAAAAATATACATGATTTTAAAATTTTTGCACTACGCGAGTACAAGTTGCCATACATGAGTTCATGTAGAAACATAAGTACATGTAGGGTTAATTTAAATTATTTTGCTGAAGGTCTTAATTATTTCTTAAAATTGACAATAAACAATATAATTGAGGGTACATTGGTAGCTCTCTCAAATTCTCAATTTTCTAAAAAAAATATTCTAAACTTTCAACTAAATACAACATATGCTGGAGAAAAAATAAATATTCATCAAAATTTGTGATTGAAATAGTCCTACACGCTCTAATGTCAGTAATTATTCATAGGGTCAAAAAGCTGAAAATTTATTTTAATGTCCTTCGTCATAAGGAGTCTATAAAAGGCAACTGTATAGAGAATATATATATACGAGTATATATACATATATTTATATATATATATATATATATATATATATATATATATATATATATATATACCATAAGAATTTTATCACTTAATACCACAAGATAAAACTTTGACTTTTCTGTCCCAAACTGATTTTTTAACGGTGAATACGAAATTTTGTAACTATTTTATGTTTTTTTCTAACGTATGTATAGAAACGATGGTAAGTTAAACGATACTTTATCTAATTGATCGGTTTAAATGTAAAAAAAAAATTAAACTACCTGGAAACTTCTAAAGACGAAAATAAATCAAAGTTAACACCTCCACAAGTCCTCCTATTTATTTATCTTTAAATCAGGAAAGCTTTTCTACGTTTTTCTCGCACGAATTCACACATCGTTCTATTTAATCCTCTTTAAATCATGAAAGCCTTTCTATTTTTTTTCTTCTCGCATCATTGTGGGTTTGCTTAGAAGGAGTCTGTTAAGTATTTTAAGGATACATAAAATTAACGAGGAAACCCCACTATCAAAATAAACAAAAATAATTAGCGCTGAATTTTGTTTTCATGAAATGATTTTTTATTTTGAGTATTGTAAAAAAAAACTAAATACCCTTTAAAATAAACATCCTTTGCTAAAAATCCAAGAATCAGCGTATTGATATTCATTTTATGATTGTCTCACAAGCAATATTATGAAATAACGCAAGAACAATAACCCATCTGCAAAAATATCCCTATTTATGTACTAAACATTTATTTACAGAATCATCCGATTGTTATATTTTATGAGTGTCTTACAAGTGATAATGTTAATTAACGCAAGAACAGTAAGGGCCTGTTCACATAAGAGTCCGATAGCGGAAGCGTGAAAGGAAAAATGACGCTGAGACGGAAATAAACCAATGATAGGGACGCTAGAAGTTTCGTTGCTAATCTTTTAGGTGTTTGTCATAGGTTAAATATATTTCAATACTTTAAGGGGAGTGGTCACTTTTACGTACGTTTAACACTATCGTTCTTAGTCCTATGTTCGATTGTATGTACTACTCATGATTTTTGCTTGATTTGCATAAATTTTTTTTGAGAAACTGCCTAGAATACTATTTATTATATATGCAATATTTCAAGGTAATTAAAAAAATATTTTTATGCATAAAAAGTGAATATTTTTTTAAAAATCGAACATTTTGCAGTCAACTACTGTGCGCATTCTGTCAAAATAAATTATTAAGGTACAATAATAATTGTTTACTATATGTGATTACAATACTTTAGGTAACAATATCCACCAAAATTATTATAAAATATATTAAAAAAAATTAGTATGTGCTATTTTTAATTAGAAATTTCAAAAATAACTGAGTAAAAGCTTATAAAAAAATTCTTTAAAATAATTAAAATACGTTGAGATTCAAAAATGTTGGTGTATTTTGTTTCCTGAAGTATTGTAATCACATATAGTAAACAATTATTACTGTACCTTAATAATTTATTTTGACAGAATGCGCACAGTAGTTGACTGAAAAGTGTTCGATTTAAAAAAAAATATTCACTTTTTATGCATAAAAAATATTTTTTTTAATTACCTTAAAATATTGCATATATAATAAATAGTATTATAGGCAGTTATTCAAAAATTTCACGTAAAGCAAGCAAAAATCATGAGTAGTACATACAATCGAACATAGTTCTAAATATGATACTTTTAAAGGTACGTAAAAGTGACAACTCCCCTTAATGCTTCCGCTACCGACTCCTATGTGAACAGGCCCTGATCCATCTACGAAAACGTCCCTATTTGTGTACTAAAAATTTATTTTCAGAATCGTACCTTTTATGAGTGTCTCACAAGTAGGGTTGCCAACTGTCCCGGATTGGCCGGGATTGTCCAGGAATTGGAATCGCAGTCCCTGATCCCGGATGAATGCTAAATTGTCCCGGAATGTAGCGGAAACTATTCCAATCTTTTAAAAAAAATGAAATTGACATCTTGTAAATCCGTTGAACGTTGTGACGTCGTAGTAATCCGGCAGGTAGCGTGAACGTCACAGACATACAGGCCGGGATTGTCCCGGGATTGGAATCGCAGTCCCCGATCCCGGATGAATGCTAAATTGTCTCGGAATGTAGCGGAAACTATTCCAATTTTTAAAAAAAAATTGAAATTGACATCTTGTAAATCCGTTGAGCATTGTGACGTCGTAGTAATCCGACAGGTAGCGTGAACGTCACAGACATATAGGCCGGGATTGTCCCGGGATTGGAATCGCAGTCCCCGATCCCGGATGAATGCTAAATTGTCCCGGAATGTAACGGAAACTATTCCAAATTTTTTTTAAAAATTGAAATTGACATCTTGTAAATCCGTTGAACGTTGTGACGTCGTAGTAATCCGACAGGTAGCATGAACGTCACAGACATACAGGCCGGGATTGTCCCGGGATTGGAATCGCAGTCCCCGATCCCGGATGAATGCTAAATTGTCCCGGAATGTAGCGGAAACTATTCCAATTTTTTAAAAAAATTGAAATTGACATCTTGTAAATCCGTTGAACGCTGTGACGTCGTAGTAATCCGACAGGTAGCGTGAACGTCACAGACATACAGGCCGGGATTGTCCCGGGATTGGAATCGCAGTCCCCGATCCCGGATGAATGCTAAATTGTCCCGGAATGTAGCGGAAACTATTCCAATTTTCAAAAAAAAAATTGAAATTGACATCTTGTAAATCCGTTGAACGTTGTGACGCCGTAGTAATCCAACAGGTAGCGTGAACGTCACAGACTAAAATTAAAGTTTCCGCGATATTTATTTACAAGATCAATTTATATGCAGATCAGGAAGTACACGGTGATGGCACAGATGATGATTGCAATGACAAACTATGGACAGAGTATTTCAAAAAGCATGAAAAATCGGTCCAGCTGATGAAAACTGTGTCTTTCATTTTATCCATCCCTGCGAGTAATGCTTACCCAGAGAAAGTATTTAGTCACATAAACAATGTATGGATGAAGGCCAGGAATAACATGAATATCGACTTAGTGAAGGCGGAATTGCAAATACGACTTAATAGTGAATCGTGTGCAGAATTTGCGAACTGTTTAAATACGCACTCACTTGCGAAATAATTGGTGATTGCAGCAAAAAGTGAGAAAAAATATTATTGGAAAATCCCATAAAAATATAACGTTAAATTTGTTATTATAATATTTAAAATGTTTTATTATTATTATTACGTAATATATATATATATATATATATATATATATATATATATATATATATATATATATATATATATATATATATATATATATATATATATATATATATATATATATATATAAAATTAAGTTTCTATAATAGTTAAAATAAAAAATATTTTTTAAAAAAAATTTAAAAACCTGTATTTTAATTTTTTCATACATAAAAAGTTTCCTCAGAAAACTAGGTAATAGCTGACTGATGATGATGATGTTCAGTTTTGAGCCATTTGTCCCGGAATCGTCACAAGAAAAGTTGGCGACCCTACTCACAATTGATATTGCTAAATAACGCAAGAACAATAACCCATCTGCGAAAATGCCCTTACTTGTGTAATAAAAATTTATTTGCAGAATCAGCCGATTTGTGTACCTTTTATAAGAGTCTCACAAATGACACTGTTAATTAACGCAAGAACAGTAACCCATCTACGATAATGCCCTAATTTGTGGACTAAAATTTTTTTGCAAAATCGTACCTTTTTATGAGTGTCTCACAAGTGATATTGTTAATTAACGCAAGAACAATAACCCATCTGCGAAAATGCCCTTACTTGTGTACTAAAAATTTATTTGCAGAATCAGCCGATTTATGTACCTTTTATAAGAGTCTCACAAATGACATTGTTAATTAACGCACGATCAGTAACCCATCTACGATAATGCCCTAATTTGTGTACTAAAAATTTATTTTCAAAATCGTACCTTTTATGAGTGTCTCACAAGTGATATTGTTAATTAACGCAATAACAATAACCCATCTGCGAAAATGCCCTTACTTGTGTACTAAAAATTTATTTGCAGAATCGTACCTTTTATGAGTGTCTCACAAGTGATATTGTTAGTTAACGCAAGAACAGTAACCCATCTGCTTAAATTCATCTAATTGAGTAATGAAAATTTTTGCACCGAATAGTAATTTTAGTTAACGTCACAAATTTTGAACTTTTTTTAACAGTTATAGAATTTTTTCACAGAAAGCGATTGCAAACTGACTCGTAAATTGAATTTAATTGAATGCTCATAAGATGGAAACCTAATTGCAGCATTCAGACAATATCCGTATACGGTAGAGTTCTGAAATAGTAGGTTACAAGAAATACAGAAATCACTACAGAAGTCTACAAAGAAGTCTAATTTGAGTTCGAGTTCTTCTGGTGCCATTAGCTTAACCGAACGGTCCAAAGAACAAACGGGTCCCTAATGAATTGTACGTTCGTGACACGATTCAGAATAGTAGAGAAGAGTAACGGCAGTCTAATTTTCAGAGAAATAGAGCTCTCTGTGTCCTAACTAGGAAATCCTATTATAAGAAAAGAATATTTCGAGTTAGGAAAAAAAGGACTCTTTATGAAACGTTCTGAGTTTCGTCGGAGGTTCATCTATAGAAAATTGGGGGAAATGTTACTTATAACCAAAATAAAGATCTCAGAGCAAAAGATTTCTTTCAAACTTCGGTTTTACCGACGCTTGATGCAATTTTCTATAATATCATTTCGAGGGAGTAGAGAAGTATCCCTTTTACTGCTTTTTTCTTTCCAAGGTTATTTTATTCATGCCTCATTTCCCGATATATGCACAGATGCTTTTACTATTATCGGATTTTTTTTTCAACTTTGTTGAATTAAGGAATTTTTTTATATATTATATCATAGTTCATACAGGAAAAGACATTTTTTTTGCCATAATTTAAATAAATACTAATAACTTGTAGTACAAAAGTTATAAATAACAGTAGTACAGTTTGATTTATCGTCTAAAAATCTGCTTAATGCATATAATATTAATGAAACAAAGATTTCCCAGCGGTAGGATTATTTGTAAAGTAATTTCCATAATATAATGAATAATGCAGCTATTTCGTAACTGTATTTTATGACAAATATATTTTTAGCTATCAGTGCAATATCCATTTAAACGAAGAAAGTCTTGTTACAATAATTTTGACATATTTCTTTAACGTCTTACCGTTTTTATCATCATAGATTTAGAGGACTAATAAACAAGGAACACAAATTTGAATTGTTAGATATTTGTTAATTAATTAGTTATCTTAAAGTACATATAATCAATCAAGAAACTACAATTGCTTTGGTTGGCACATGTACACACGCACGCATGCACGCACACGTGCGCGCACACACACACACACACACACACATATATATATATATATATATATATATATATATATATATATATATATATATATATATATATATATATATATATATATTGTAACGTCCTCGGTGGAAAATGGCACACACGAGAGACAATTATACCACACAGGGCTTGTATTTAACAAATAAAAAATGTACAGTATGTACAAGTCAGAGAGTCTATGGTCATCTGCATATGCGAGGTTTTATACGAACAAAATATCTCAGAAGTCTCTCAACAGAGATGTATCTCTCCGACAGCCACTATGACTAACCCGGGGGCCTAGAGTGGAATTTTCAGGCAATCGGTCCGCAACGGCTCATTTCCGCACCGTATTCGACTGAGAAATCCGAGGCTCGACACCAGCCACTCTCTCTGGCTGCCACCCACGCACTGCATCTCCTTTTGTTTTTCAGCTGGCCGGGGGGGGGGCGCAGGAGCTGACCCATGATGGTTTCTAGGAACCGTGCAACATTCGTAAAAAGGACGGTTTTTGCTTGGGTGGTCCTTTTCCCCGAAAAAGGGCTAAGACGTAACAATATATATATATACACTCTGAGGGGCCATTTTATTATGACCACCTGACAGTTTTATGCAAATGAGCTTTTGTGTCACAGTGTTGCCACTAGAGGGTGTGATAGCTATAAAAAGGGAATGAAGGACAAGTGAACCGTCAATTGCACTATGTTTCTTGCGAAGACATGGACAAAAAACGTCAGTTTGAACGCGGGATGCTGGTAGGCACTCGAAGCGTCGGAATCAATATCAGCAAAACGGATGCACTTGTGAAGTGTTCGAGAGCAGCAGTTATTACTGTTTACAGAGAGTGGACTACCGAGCAGAAAACCGGGTCTCAACGTCAGGCTTGTGGTCATCACAGGCTACTGAATGTTCGATCTCAAAGGAGACTTGTCAGATTTGTCCAGTCCAACAGAAGAGTAACAGTACGTCAGATAGCGGGGAATCTAATGTTAATCAAGGAGGAACTGTGAACGTCCTCCTTGAACGTTCACAGTTCCTCTACACGAACTGTTCAGCGTGCATTAAACCGTGTAGGCTATGGAAGCCGACGACCTGTTCGAAAGCCTCTACTGTCTTCCTTGAGCAAGAGCAGACGTCTCCAATTTGCAAAGGTACACAAGGACTGGACAGTAGATGACTGGAAAAGGGTCATGTGGTCTGATGAATCGCGTTTTCAATTACATCATGCAGATGGCAGGATGCGAATATGGAGAAAACAACATGAAAGCATGGACTCCAACTGCATTGCCACAACCCTTCAAGCTGGTATAGGCAATGTTATGGTTTGGGGGATATTTTCTTGGCATTGTATGGGTCCTTTGATTATTGTGAAACAACGTCTGAATGCCCAAGGATATTTAAGCGTTATCGCAGATCAAGTACATCATGTTATGTTAATGGTGTACCGTGCCGTGGATGGTTACTTCCAGCAGGACAATGCTCCTTGTCATAAAGCTGGCATTGCCTTCAGATGGTTCGAAGAGCACGACGAAGAATTTAAATTGCTTTGTTGGCCTGCACAATCACCTGATCTTAATCCAATTAAGAATTTGTGGGATGAGATCGAACGGGGCATCAGTCAGCTGGATCCAATACCATGAAATCTTACTGAATTGGAGAGTGCAGTACATCGGATATGGTCTCAGATTCCTCATACCCCCTACCAACATCTCATAGAATCCATGCCATGAAGAATTCATGTAGTAATAAAGGTAAAAGATGGTCCAATTGTATTGAAGGGGTGGTCATAATAATTTGGTCACTAAGTATGTATATATATATATATATATGTATATATATATATATATATCAAAGAACCAATATGTAGATCCAATCGAATCCAAATTGAATAATTCAATTAAAGGAATCTTTTATTCCTCTAAACACATTAGTGTTATTGAACGGTTAAACATATAATATGAAATAAAGGAATAGAGCTATTCACAAGGAAAAGGTAAAGCTATTTACATATTTACAAGCAGAGAGAAATGATAATGGCGCTCGCTCAATCAATATTTCAATCTGTAAGTCCATAAAACCGGCGATCACACCACCGTATATTAAATTTACTTTCTGTTTACGTGATTCTTTTTGGCTCCATGTGTCCAGGTGACATCCAGGAGCATATAGAAAGAACTAGGCGGAAATTATATAATGTAAAAGAGAAGTCTGAAATAGAATTCAAACTGGTGTGGCGTTAATATTACTTATACATACATACACACACACACACACACACACATATATATATATATATATATATATATATATATATATATATATATATATATATATATATACACGTCGACTGTGTGTGTATTGTATAACGAAACCCTGTGTCCCAAAGAAAAAGGTCGTTATAGCGAGCGGTTTCTGTATTGAAAATTTAAAAATAGCATATCATTCAAGAGGATTCCATTTGGGATTTTTTGCCGGGTCACTGTAATGGTCGGTCGTAGACACGAGTGTTAATGGTATATATATATATATATATATATATATATATATATATATATATATATATATATATATAATCTCCATGATTTTACACTATAGGTAGAATTTATTCCTTTTCCTGTGTAGTAAAGAATTGAGATTAATAAATAGATAGGCAACGCCGGGTAAACGGCTAGTATATATATAGTTTGTGTGCTCATTTACGGGTGTGTAAATAATTACGCCGTAGCATTAGCGTACGGCAGCACAATCTTTTAAATCAAACTTACTAGGAATTAGTAAGTATGTAGGTATGTTAAATACAACAAAATGTTGAATACGGCTGCATAAGAAAGCAACGAATTCATAATTTCGCAATCAAAAATTATCTCCAGCACCTAAATGGTCCCTATACACTAAACTAAGACTCATAAATTATCTAAGGAAAAATATAAATTTCGATTTCGGATGCTAGAATGTGGTAACCTTTCGAATACTAAATGAGATTTGAATAGTGTCACAATTTTGCTCGTGTTTGAAATTAACAAAGCGAAATGATTTAAACCCTACGAAGTCGCAGCAGTTTTCGAAAACATATTTCTCCAGTGACAAATTCCCGGGCGGCAGGACGATTAAGCGCTTCGGCGTTCTCCAATTCCGTGGGTTTCGACTGATTTCTCACAGCGATAAGCAAGTTGATAATGCTGGCGTGATCGTGAGATTTGTTGTACGGTTGAAATTAATTACAAATTAAAGCGAAATTTAACGGGAAATCAGTGGTGACATATTAATTTTCAGCCCCCGCATTTTATCAATATGGTCAAATGGGGTAAAATAATTTGAATCCTCAGGAATAAATATCATTATTGATCTGAATTTGGAATTTGTCAGAATTTCATATGGGAGCGCTTTAGATGTTGACTCAAGCAATTCCCGATTGAAATTCTAATTAAATCTCTTTATATTTCAATTTCTACACATGTAAGATTTTGGTTTTTTTAAACTTGATATAAACCAAAGTAATATGGTATATATTACTTTGGTATATATACCATAAGTATATATACCAAAGTAATATATACCATATTACTTTGGTTATATATTAACCAAAAATAATATATTAATTATATATTAATTATATATCAATATATAATTAATATATTATTTATTAATTATAAATAATATTATTATTAATATTTTTTATTATTATATAATATATATATATATATAATTAATATATAATGTATTATATAATATTAATAAATAATATAAATTATATATTATATAATATATATTATATAATATATAATTTATATTATTTATTAATATTATATAATACATTATATATTGATTATATATATATTGCTTTATATCTTAAATCGTCAGATTCCATTAAGTATCTTCATTAAAATTTTAATTAAAATTAATATTGATATTCAAATTTTTTTTTTAAAATTTATTCTGAAAAAGAAGGTATATTCAAGTATTCAAAGTTTTTAGAATAAAATTCCTTTGTAAATTGGAGAACTTCATTTAAAAAGCGCTCCAAAACAGACTAGTTTTATTTATCTAACATGTTATATAGTTGGTATATTATTCCGATACGTTCTCTGTTTACGCAATTATCATAAACAGTTAAATGTTGCTTTCCAGACGGGAATTAAAACCGATTATATACGCTAATAATGATCTCCAACTTAGAACTGTTTACAAATCAAAGTACAAAATTTTGACATAATTTAATGTAGACCATTTACTTAATAATTTATTTCTAATTGTTCCATGTTCTATTCTTTTAAAAGGGTAAATTTATAGCCTCACAATAACATTATATTAAACACAAAAGCAACACAAACGAATGGAAAAAAAGTGTACGAATACAAATTAGCAACATAATTAAATGTGCATTATAAAAAAGGTTATTTAGCGTGTTTCGGATTGAAACAGTTCACTATAAGGGGGCGCGGTGGCCTAGTTGGATAAAGGAAGCGAGCCAGTAATCTGAACGTCACTGGTCCGATGCCCGTCGCTGAAAAATCCGCCGCCGTGTTCACTAATGGAGGCTGATGCACGAAAAATCTGTTGTAACTGCAATGTCCTCCAAGTTCTCAAATTTGACTCTGTAGGTTGTAAGGTATACACAAGATTCGATTCACAAGAATCGAACTTTTGAGTGAATGAATTAAAGAAGCTGCTTGAGATATGCTAATTTCGGCATACGTGCTTGGTATAAATACCAAGCAGCTTGATTAATACAGAGGTTGAAGGAAGGTTGTTGTTAAGGTTGATAGATAAGCAGGTTAGGGGAGCTACGAGTAAGCAGCTCCAGGTTTTAATCGGCGCTAGTGCTTAGGGGGCCCAAAGTTTACGTGGCAGAACTGCTGGTTTGACTCTCTACTGGTTTGTGAGTAAGTCAAAGTGTATTTTTATTGAATGCTAATATATATATATTCCGTACAAGTAGTACGTATGCTTATTGCTGTAAAAGCAAATTCTATATGTGCAACGAATTCAATAAACATTGTTTCACGTATAAACTGTGTTTGTATCAAATTCATTTAGAGTGCCACTTCAAATTATATACACCGAAGTCTGGGTAGAAGTGAGCTATATTCTCTATCAGGTGCGGGGTGAAGTGTACCGGTCTCGTCACTTGACTCGGTTCTAAATTACGGGACCGGCTTGTAGGCGGCAGTGCTGACCATTTAGAAGGTGTCCCCTTAAATGAATGGCCAGCAGTCTCGCGGCCAGCAGTCAGCGTTCGAAAAAAAAAGTCCACTAAAATGCACCCTATAAACTTAACCTTTAAATAGATTCCCTGTAGCATATGTTTAAAAGTTAAATGGACTATCTAGCATTAATTTGTATTCAATGTAGTAGAATCATACAAAACTATGATAATTTTGTTGCGTTTGAAATATTTTTATTTAGAGAATTTTAATTTTTTTTACTTTATTATCTCATGGAATCGTTATTATCTCATTATGATTGGATAAAAGCCGTACGATGGGCGAATGACTAGGACGCTGGCTTTTGGTACCAGAGTCAGTTAGTTTGAGTCCCATTATTAGCATGGATGTTTGTAGCCGTTCGCAATCAGCTTTAACTGTACAAGGGACCTTCAATCTCATTCTTATAATTTTCAATATTTATGCTATATACCACATGAGGGCGATTAATATTCTTTTCTACTATATTGAAAATACTGAGGATTCACAAATAAGTATTTTGTGGAGCAATTAGACCTGTTTATCAAAATATTCTTCAAAAATGCTAGAATTTTTCAAAGAACTCCATGCGTATTCATTTTCTTCTGATATCTTCAAAATTTCTCAGAATTGTTAATTAGAGTGTTTGTCACAAAACTGTCCATCATTCTTTGAAATCACAAATATTTTTTTTTTAATTTATAGAACATAAAATAAAGTAAAAACATCAAAAAACATAAAAAAACAGGCAGAATAGACAAAAATATTTAGATTCTTACAAAAAAATTAAATGCATATTTATATACATAAGGTAAACTTGTGATAAAAAAATGTAATGAATTTAATTAATATAGAATGCACATAGAGCATTTTGAACAACGTTAGCATTTTTGGAAAAAAATTTAAAAACAGATATTTTTCTTCAAAAAATTCCTTATTTTGAATATAAGGGGTTTTCAGTGTAATAAAAAAGAAAATTAATTACTCTCATTTTTTATATAGAGTTAAAAATCGAAAATTAAAAAATTCAAGTTTCAAGGTCCCTTGTCCCCTTAACCCTTTGAGGGACGCCGTTTGCACAGTGCAAACGCCTAAATCTAGTCTTTTTTTCCCCTTGAATTCAATGTATTCCAGTTAAATGAGCAGAAAAATGGTTAGTACTGCCATCTGTTATCAGTTTAATGAAATAAAAAGCATTTTGCAACCTTTAATTGGAAAAAAAATTGAAGATTCTTTAGGTTAAAAAAATGGGTAAAAAGTCTGCACTGTAAAAACGTGGGAGATTGTTGCCCCTGAAAGGGTTAAGTAGTAGGTCCCGGTCTGAGCCCTCGTGGAACAAAAAATGACCGTAGCGCTGTCAACTAACCCAATTGAACCACTGTATTTCTCCAAAATTTGATGATAAATATACACTATAAAATATATGGATGAAAATCTCTTCTTATTAGCTACCTTCCTATATTTTCATCATTTTAAGATTTCTTGCCCAGTTTATCAACCTTAAGTTGGCTTCTCCTCAATTCCTTAATTGTTACCTAGTTGTATTCGAGCTGTAGATTTGGATATCCTGAATTTGGATATCCTGATGATTTTTCAAAATGGTTTGTCCTACTTAAATTATCCTTCTCATTTCTAGCAAATCTGTTAAAAATTATAAATTTGCTCCTCCGTGCAAAATTTAGTATATGAGAAACTTACTATTCATGTTTGTCACCACAGACAGAAAAATAATAAAAATTCTAAAAAGGGGAAAATAAAAGTTTGACAAGTTTGTTACTAAGGCGAAAACTTTGTTGCACGTTCTCTTCTCTTGTTTTGCCAATTTTTTCTTAAGATCTGCTCACGCATCCCCTAAATAATTGGTATGGATACCATAAGGATGTTTATCAAGCATATCATGATATGATGGCATTCCCACAAAATGAATAAAAGATAAAATTAACCCCCGGATAATAAGGACCAAAAAGGAATGTATATTATTCCAAAATCATTCTGAAAAATATTTTCTATAAAATGCTCCTTTTTTATGAATTCAAACTTTAACAGATTTTTGCTATTTTAAATTCAGTGGTTTTAGTTTCAAAATCTCCATTTATTAGAGATAACCAATTAAAAGTTTTTTTATCGAAACTTTTATTGTCGGGAAAACTGTACAGATTTTTATAAATTTCAAGATATTAAGGGAACAAGGAACCTTCAAACTGGTTTTCTAAATTTTCCAATATTTTTCTTATATGCAAAAACGGAACACGTGATATTCTTTCCTACTACATTAAAGACACTTAAAATCCCCAAATAAGTATTTTGTGGAAGAATCAGAGCTGTTTCTCAAAAAAGTTCTTCAAAAATGCTGGATTTTTTTTGTCAAAATGTCTCACGTGCATTCAGTTTCTTTTAATTTCTTCCTAATTTCTCAGGATTGTGAATTGAAGTGTTTTCCATAAATCTGCGCAAAATTCTCTGAAACTACAAATATTTTTCATATTTATCGATCATGATATAAAGTAAAAACATAAAAATATAACAGGCAGATTGAAAAATAATTATTTAAGGTTTTAGATTTATACAAAAAGAATAATTGCACAATTATGTTTATTAAATATATATATATATATATATATATATATATATATATATATATGGAAAATTTGTATAAAAAATTAAGATCTTTAAATGATTTGGAATGCTCAAGGAGCATTTTGAAAAATGCTAGAATTTTTTTAAACATTTTTGAACACACATTCTGCCAAAAAGTCCTTATTTTGAGTTCTAAGGGTCATCATTGTAGTAAAAAGTTAATACAAATTATTCTCATTTTGTATATAGAGTTAATAATTGATAATTATAAAAGTTAGAGATAGAAGTTCCCTTGCCTCTTTAAGGAACTGAGTGTAGATTTGTGTAGAATTAATTTTTCTATACGGCTGGTAACATGCTGGATTCGAAATAGCACTATCATTCCTGCCACATATCTTACCACAATAAAATAATATAAATTCATCAAGCTTTTTTGCTCGTTGGTAAGAGATAAAAGAATATTTAGAGCACGTATCTGGCTGATATAAGGGTTCTTATATTACTTTTCGTTCATTGTACGGAAGTCAAATCTTATTTTTATTTACCACGTTTTTATTAACTCGCTTTCTTGTTTGTGTGTTTGTCCAGTACAAATCTTGCAATCGATTTTTTACTAACTTCCCGACTAGCTAGGCATTTGAAACTTTTACAAAAAGCTCAGAACACGGTGACAAGGCCTTCTTTTAATACTTTTAGCAATCTTTAAGCAGATTTGAATTCATTATCAGTTAATTTTGTTTTGTAGAATGGTGCAGCCATCTATCGGCCGGGACGGGAACGAAAATTTAAATGCAAGTTACAATCGCAGTTCCCGAGCTAAACGATTGATTACGCATTTGATACCTCTTTAGTACGTATTTGATCATTTTCTTTCAAGTTGATGGGTTAATTCATCAAAAAAAATTTAAAAAGTATTTATTAATACATAGAATTGTCAAGTTCATATGATTCAACAGAAAATTTAAAAACGAGGTTATAAAAATTTATTTTTATCTTAAAATTATTCTTCTGTTTGCGTGAATAATATGTAACAACTCATTTTCCCAACTAATCGAGCTGCATCACCGCCAGACCAAATAAAATATTCATGTCAGTACATACTTGAAATGTTATTTTCTTTACCCCACCACTATATATACTTAAATAAAGCTTCATGAATTATTATTCTCATAACTTAAGGACGTTTTACAAAATATGTCAACTTCAATACTAAAAAAACACTGCAAACATGTATCTGTATGTACATAATTTATCTTTGTATCAGGTATAAGCATGTTATCTTTGTATGTATGTAAGTATGTTAGTGTAACAATGTTTACTTGAAATATTTTATATTGCACCATTAGATATGACGTTCAGGTAGAGTAATAAAAATTAAAATGCATAATCAGAGTTCTAGACGATAAAGTATTTTCTAATAAAATGTCTGCAAGAACGTTATAAATACATAGAGCAGGGCATTTCTAAATATGTTAATGAAATGCTATGATTATGTTATATATATATATATATATATATATATATATATATGTATGTATGTATGTATGTATGTATGTATATATATATGTATGTATATATATGTACGTATATATACACTCATGGACAAAAAAATTAGCGCACCAAGAAATAATTGCAGGATCGTAACGAAACTTGCAATGAAGGTACATGTCAGGTAGATATGCAAATGATTAGAAATGCAGCGTGATTGCGCATTACGTATAGCCGGTAGAGGGCGTTGAACATCGTACTCTGTGGAGTATAAAACAGGTAACCAAAGCTTGTTTGAGTGTGCTGAATCTTTTACAAAGGAAGAGATAGACATGCCATTACGCCGTGTTCGAAGACAATATAAGCGGTTGTCGCAGTTTGAGAGGGGGAGAAACGTCGGGATGATGGAAGCTGGGTGGTCAGCTAGGCGAGTAGCTCGTCAATTAGGCCGCTCTGATTGTATTGTGAGGAGGTGTTGGTACCAGTGGACCCGAGAGATATCATTTACACGAAGACCAGGCTCAGGACGCCCTCGACAGACCAGTCGTCGAGAAGACCGCCACATCGTAAGAAATGCACGCGTACAGCCAACTGCTTCATCGGCCGCCATCCAGGCACAGGTAGCACCTTCACTAGGGGCTTCTGTGTCTTCTCGAACCATACGAATTCGCCTGGCTGAAGGACAGTTGGTATCGCGGCGCCCATTACGTGTGCTGCCCTTGACGCCCACCCAACGACGCCTCCGTTTGGAGTTTTGCCGTGCACGATGAAACTGGACTGCAGCGGAATGGAACCAGGTCGTCTTTAGCGACGAATCCAGATTCAATCTCGGCAGTAATGACAATCGTGTTCGTGTGTGGAGAGCCCGTGGTGAACGCTTCAATCCTGCCTTTGCTGTACAGCGACACATCGCTCCCACAGCTGGTGTGATGGTATGGGATGCCATTGCCTACAATGCACGGTCACCCCTAGTATTTTTCCGTGGCACCATGACAGCCCAGCGGTATGTTCATGAAATCCTGCAACCACATGTGTTGCCACTCATGCAACGGCTCCCAGGAGCCATTTTTCAACAAGACATTGCTCGGCCTCATACGGCAAGGGTGTCACAAGACTGTCTCCACACTGTTACTACCCTTCCTTGGCCTGCCCGATCCCCAGATTTGTCTCCAATCGAGCATATCTGGGATCATTTGGGATGACGAGTTGGGCATCCCACGAGTTTGAACGAACTAGAGGCAAGGTTACAGCAAATATGGAACGAAATGTCTCAAGACATCATACAGAACTTGTATGACTCAATGCCCGATCGTATCGCATCCTGCATTCGCGCTAGAGGTTGTCCAAAGGAGTATTAACTCCTCCGTTCTTTTGCCTTTTTCTCTGAAATAAATTATCCTTTTTCTTTGATTTTCTTATCATTTACTTATATCAAAGTAGTCATTACGTATGTAAAATTACGTTTCATTTTGACGACTCATTTTTGGTACGCTAATTCTTTTGTCCATGAGTGTATATATATATATATATATATATATATATATATATACCCATTATATCACGTCCTTAAATTATAACGTGAAAGGAAAAACTAGTTAATATTTACATGGCTGGAGCTAGACTCAGCCTTAAAGGAATAAAAATTAAATTTAGAAGCAGTCGGAACGAATCGTTTATTAGATCGACAAGAGAACATCCGTCCATTCCAGAAGACGGCTAGGAAGTAATATCGCCTTTCAACATTAAATGCGAGGGCGAGGTAGGCATGTGACTATTATTTTTAAGGTTAGCAGATTTTGGGGCTCGCTATGCTAACCCACTCCTGGCTCCAGACGTTTGCATGTGTAGAAATGCAAAGGCATGCGATTCATGGGAAGTTCTGTGGCTAAGATTTTTTAAGCGATAAATTAATATTACTGGGGATCGCATTTAAGAAAGGGAGTTTAAATACTAGAATGGAGGGCATAATACTTAATATATATATATATATATATATATATATATATATATATATATATATATATATATATATATATATATATATATATATATATATATATATAGGGATACCAAAATCTGTTATATCATATATTAAAATAATAGTGCACTATAAGCCAGTCTGTATGTTTCAATTATAAAGTTTTACAAATTTTTGAAATAAAGATATTGGTTGATATTTATTATACAATCTCGGGAAATAAAATAGTCGGCTGAGGCAAAATAAAAAGAAAGAAGTTTATTGGAATAAGCCACTCTTAATAAATAGCCCCACACAATTGACACTATCAAACTCGGTTCTCAAATGTGGAGCAATTATTTTAGACTGTTAGATTATATCCCCCGTAAATTATAAATTATACACAGGCTTAATCTGAGAAATATCTTCTGGTTAGAAAGGACAATAGTTACATTAATCCCGTTTTATTAAGTACTGCGTCAGTAGATATTTCAGAGGTAAATTCGACGATCGATGTATGTTTAGCAATAATACTGTATATATATATATATATATATATATATATATATATATATATATATATATATATATATATATATATATATATATGTATATATACACAGTTGACTCTCTGTTTAACGACTTTCAAGGGACCGTGAAAAATCGTCCTTAAGTAGAGATCGCCCTTAAACAGAATTTGTGAAAAAGTAACATTTCCCATAATGTCGAAGGGGCCGGGACTAGGAAATATCGTCTTTAAATAGAGATCGTCGTTAAGTAGAGCGCCGTTAAACAGAGAGCCAACTGTATATATATATATATATATATATATATATATATATATATATATATATATATATATATATATATATATATACACACACACACACACAGTCGGACCTCTATTTAACGAAGTCGCTAAGTCCTGAAAATAAGTTCGTTATATGAAAAATTCGTTAAATAGAGATTCACCTTTTAAAATACTTTAAACTACAAAAATAGATTTTAAATTCATAAAAACTAAATATTATTAAAAAGTAATTAATCACACCTTTATATTGTAAATTAATATCTATTTGTTTTATATCTTACCCATCAGAAAGAAATCTGCAAGGAAAACAAGAATAAAACAAAACATTGTCCGGGAATACACTGAATTTTCAATTAAAAAAACAATTTTTATTAAAATTAACGAATTTTAATGACATTATCGCATTTATTATAACAAGAAATTTTAAGCAAATATTACCATATGCGACCTTAAATTTAATTACTGATAAAGTATGTTAATTTTGTCCGAGTTTTTTTGTTTGAAAAGGTGTTTTCTCTCATAATACGTCTCGCATCGTTGGAATGCACCGAAACCCCCTTCAGGCGTATTTTCTTCAAACTGTAATCCGCGTCGGATTGTGTCACATGATTTTAGCATTTCATCATAGGTAGGTTTGTTGATTTCTGCATCATGATCATTTCCATCTTCATCATCTTCGTCTTCACCGCAATTCATTGCTGCATTTTTTTTTTATTTTTCACACTGTCCAAAATATCCTATTCAGTTAGTGTTTCCTAGGTTAAGGGAACAAGGGACCTTCAATCTCGTTCTTCTTTAATTTTAAATATTTTACTCTATATACACCATGAGTATAATAAGTATTATTTTCTACTACATTGAAGAAGCTTAGAATCCACAAATAAGTATTTTGTGGAGGAATAAGACCTGTTTATCAAAAAATTCTTCAAAAATTCTAGAACTTTTCAAAAGGCTTCATGCGTATTCATTTTCCTCTGATATCTTCCAAATTTCTCAGAATTGTTAATTAAAGTGTTTGTCACAAGACTGTGCATAATTCTTTGAAATCACAAATATTTTTCAAATTTTGAGACCATAAAATAAAGTAAAAACATAAAAAAAAACATAAAAATAGCAGGCAGAAGAGAAAAAATATTTAAGACATTAGATTCATACAAAAAAATGCACATTTATATTTATGTACACGTAGTAAACGTATAATACAAAATTTAAGGATTTTAATTAATACAGAATGCGCATAGGGCATTTTGAAAAATGTAAGCATTTTTGAAAATTTTTTGAAAATCAGGCATCATTCTGCCAAAAATTCCATATTTTGAATTTCAAGGGTTTTCAATGTAGTAAAAAAGAAAATAATTATTCTCATCTTGTATATCGAGTTAAATATTGTAAATTGTCCTTGTCCCCTTAAGTCAGAATCAAGTGAAAGAAAATCATCAATCAACACATCATCGTCAATTTATTCTTTTTCCCTTAGCTATATCCGCATTTTTAAGTTCCTCTAGGACAATATCGTCTTCGTCCTCCGTACTTGTCAAAATCTCATTGATGGCAAAGAATCCAGTTTTGGCAAAACTGTTGCGAATAGTACGATCTCTGACATCATAGTTCCATAATTTGGAAATTTCTGATATGTTTTCCCGTCCGTTGATCTTTGGCATGGATTGATTGTTCTCAAGTACAGTGATAACTCTTCGCACTATTCTCTTGCGATAGTGTATTTTGAAATTTTTTATCACCTCTCGATCCATTGGCTGCAGTTTTGATGTAGTATTTGTGGCAAGTAAAAAACGGTAACATTTTTCAGTTTTTGGTTGATTTCTTTCGGATGGGTGAGACAACTGTCAAAAACGAGAGCAATTTTGCAAATCTCTACAATCATACGTTTGTCCAACTTTTGAACCCATTTTTCACAAATTTTTGACCTCATCCAAGATTTTTTGTTAAAGTCCTAATCAACCTCCAAATATTTTGCGCCTTTTAAACATCTTGGATTTTTGCTTCTTCCCATAACTAATGGTTTTAATTTCTGATGTCCAGTCATATTTGCACAAGTTAATCTTGTTTTGCTATTTTTTCCTCCAAAACATTTTTCCTATTTAGATGTTAATGTCTTTTGAGGCAAATATTGAAAAAGTAATCCGGTCTCATCCGCATTAAAAATATTTTCTGGCTAAGGGCCTGTTCACATAGGAGTCCGTTGAGTTGTTTGCGTTAAGGAAAATATGACGTTGAGACAAAAATAAACCGATCATAGGCGTTAAAAATTTCATTCCTAATCGTTTGGAGGCATATGATTGGTTTATTTTCGTCTCGACGTCATCTTTTCCTTAACGCAACGCAATGGACTCCTATGTGAATAGGTCCTAATGGTCTTTTAAAATTTTACTCGGTGTCTCCGTTATCCAATTTTCATTATCATTATAACAAACGTTTTTCCTTTCACCAGATATTACTTTTGCCATAATTTCATGTCCTTTCTTAAATTTTTCAAGCCACCCATTACTTCCTTGAAATTCGTCCAATGCCTTCACAAATTGAAGAGTGTTCACAATTATGAAGGCCAAGAGATCGGAACATTTTTATCTCGCATTGTGTGTATACACATCAAAATTGCCTCATCCCCATCTTCATAAACACATATATTTTAACGTTTTTAACAAGAATTAGATTAATAATAAATTTGCATTTTATCACGATTTTTCATTATGGTTGATAAGGTAAATATTGTTTATAAAGGGCTGGCCCATGGTGTGTACGAAGTGCGCAGCCCATACAGGCGCCTGCTCTAAGAATGATCAGTAGGGCGCAGATTGGTTGGAAACGGGGTTCAGTTGGGAAAAAAATTAAGGCGCACAAGCATTTCGCACACAAGCACAGAAATCCCCTAGCTGGCCCTGGGTATGTTTTTGGTTGATAATCTTAATACCAAATACAGTTCGCTAAGTCCGTACATTACAAGACACACACACACACATATATATATATATATATATATATATATATATATATATATACAGTGATTTCCGCTTATAAGAATCACGTTTGTTATTAGTGTTTTTGATTCTTATAAGCGGTTGATTCTTATAACCGAAATTTCCCTTTGGACAGGCACACATACACAAATATATACTTGTACATATATATAAACACACAGGCACATATATACATAATTTACCATTAAATACTCTTTAATTTACGTTATTTATCATTTATTAAAATTATTTTTTATAATTTTAAAAATACTCAATTTCTAAACAAATACTATAACTCAATTTCTAGACCTATAAGTAACAACACATGATTATAAAATCAACAAGAGGCAGCTTCTCTTTGACTACACTTTGGAAGAGCATCATATCTAATTAACAAGTTCTGTTTTTCAGAAAAACTAAGAGTTTTCCTTGTTTTTATCATATTTGAATTCTACTATCAAAAAGTTCTAACACTAATTTGCAATTTTGTTAGAAAACTAAAGTGAATACTAGCGACGTATGCTTATTACAGTCTCAGACGGAGATTCACTTTATAGCTTACGTTTCACGGTTTGATTTGATTCTGAATCAAACCGTGAAACGTTTGATTCAGCATCTGGTTCATCTGATTCAGCAAAATGGATCCGTTTACGTTTCACGGTTTGAAGTGCTGAATCCACTGTCCCGTTTGCGTAAGTGATGGTGGACACTTCGCGGAAGATTTATGTGTTTCAAGGTCCCGAAATCCGCAACCAGGAAGTAAGTGGTGGGAAAAAAGGAGTTCCTGTCTGGAGAAAAGCGAAATCGGACCTGGGCGGGTTAGATGCCCCTGGGTAAAGCTAATAAGACAGTGTTTAGCAAAAACGTATAAGAAGAAACTCTTATGTTATGTCTAAAGGAATGTATTTCACGACTGTTTTCCACCCCAAAGTTTTATCAATCTTTCTTTTCAAAAACTTAAGAAAGAATTTCGTACCTTTTGAGAGTTCAAGTGGCATTTTTGGAAAAATGAAAGGAAGGCGAAGATTGCAAGCTGATTCTTATAACCGGTGGATTGATTCTTTAAAGCGGAAATTTTAACATGGAAATAATACATTTGTTCTTGTTTTTGCGATATTGATTCTTATAAACGGTTGATTCTTATAACCACTGATCACTATAAGCGGTGGTTACTGTATATATATATATATATATATATATATATATATATATATATATATATATATATATATATATATATATATATATATGGGAAATTTATCCCACGGTTCAAATATCAAAAGTATTTCAAATCAAAATTTAATAATGCGTATTCTCAACTAGCATTTAATCACCACAACATATTATTGCAATAAAGAAAAAGAATATCTGTGTCCGTCTGACACGACAATAATGCTCATTTAGTCAGAGCCACAAAGAAAAACCTACAATCTTCATTCCGTCAACCATCATAACATAGCGTAAAATTTTAATCCAGCATAAATAAAATAAAATAAAATAACGTGCGTTCCAAAGAAACGGTTGAGTTGTAACTCATTTGCACCAGTGGCACGTTATCCTTAATTCGTGGCGCTGCGCGTGTCTTGTGACTCTAAAATATCTGTGTCGCCACAAGAAGGGAATTCTCACACACACACATATATATATATATATATATATATATATATATATATATATATATATATATATATATATATATATATATATATATATATATATATATATATATATATATTCGAATGCAGTGGCACTATAATACTGCATATAATTTCCGATATATTAAGGCTTTTCTAATTACATATAGAAGAGTTCCTAAGAATAGTTTTATACTTACAAATATTATTAGATATTCCATATTAAGCACTATGGTTTTCTACCTACACTTTAGATTTTTGTCATAAATGTCCAGCCTTGCAGTACGTAGTAAGTATTTTTATCGAAGAGCAGAGACTATATAAAATTCCCGAACATATTTCTAATTTTCAGCTATTGGGCTTGCAGCTCCAATTGCCCTTTTAATGCTACATACCGAAAACAATACTTAATTTCCATAATTATGACTGCTTGTCCCAAACTAGGTTTTGGAAATTGGAGGCATGCCAAACATGAAACTAGAGAATGAACTGTTACTCTAATTTAAACACCGGAGTTGAACTCTATGGTTCACAGAGAACTAACTACGGAAAGTTTAACTCCTGGTTATGTTAATGAAATTCTGTTATATTAGCTGACGAATTCAGCTGGAAGGTTGGAGGTTTAAGTATATGCGATAGCTTAAAGCATGTGCAGAATAATTGGAATTTTTAATGATTCTTTTAAGCAAACGAATTTTTTTCTATTATGTACTAGATTCATGCAATAAATTCTTTTATGTTTTTTAAGGTTAGTAATGAACTTTGTACATCAGGATAGTTAAATTAACGCTAAGATGTCCAATCTTCTTATATGAAAAGTCTGTCTTCTTATATGAAAAGTCTGCTTATTAAAACACTTCTTCATTCGCTAAACGTCTTATTTCGTGTAAAGATTAGTGTTAGGAAAGTAAACCCAAAAATGATTTCCTAAACTTCAGTTTATAAGACTTAGTTTACTTGTATTATTTTCCGACATTCATGCTGTCGTTTTAGACTGACTTACATAACACTTGTTGCATAACAGCTAATGTGGTATATTGTTTTTCCTTTCCAGTGTATTTTATACAAATGTATGTTCATTTGACCTTTTAATGTATAAATAACGCTCGGTGAAGGGCAAAGGCGCCCCTCGCAGCACACACAGTCTGTCTCTCGAGCTAGTGAGATTCGTTTCTTAGAAGTCTCTGTGTGAGATTATTTTGTTTGTACCAATGTTCCAAATGTATAGGTTTAACGCTCATGGACCGAGTTTGTTGAAAGTTAGTTTTTTTGATTGCTTTAAATATTTTAACGTTTATTAAGTTTCTAAATAAACTTTGTGTTTTTACCTAAATTCTTGCTTATTTATGAACATACCCCATGCGAGGCAACTACAGACTCTGTTACATTGCCACTCTGCGTGATGATAAGTCATTTGGGGCTTGGTTCAGTGCGAAGGTAGAGATCCGTTTTCTTTTCTGGTGTAGGGTAATCTCATGAACGCAATCTCATGGACGGAGATCGTTAACATTGCACAATATCCTTATTTTGAAAAGTCAGCTGCAATCTCTCTAGCATTACAAAAATTTGACGCTTCCTTCCTAGCAAGGTAACCAAAGCAAACCCTCAATAAAATTAGTCAGTTTCCCACCCTATAAAATTCACTTCTAGTAAATACCCAAGTAATCTTTTGACCGCATATATATTTGAAATGGTTTCCTTTTTTCATATTAAAACAGTGGTTTGTATTCCCCCGAAAAGATCTCCAAAGAAAACGCATCCTAAGTTATGCGGGTCATAATACTTAGTTCTCGCAGTCGTATTTTCTTCTATCCATCGCTTTACTCTACCTCTCTATATACGCATAGTCTTCTCTATACATCCTTTTACGATGAGCAGTCGTATGACCAAAACTCAACATCATTAAATTACATATTTAATGAAAATGGATCACATGCGTCACAAAAATGTAAAAAATTCCAGTTTCAGCAAAATAATTTTAATAGTGTAAATACCAGGGTCTGTCAAGTGAGGTGCAAATGTGAAAATACTATGTTGTAGAAAACGACGATCGCTGAAGAACAGTTTTCATTGATTTTTAATTCTGACGAAACAGTGTTTTTCTGTATTTTTTTTATAAATCTCAACGTATGTTTTTTTTCGATTCTAGCACAAAAGTAAAGAAATTCCATAGGTTAATGGATTATTTTTCAATTAAAAGTCCATCAGCATTTAATTAACCCCAAACCCCCGAATGTAAAAAATTGGCAATTTCCGTATTAAGTTAATTAGATATTTGTAACCAAGTTGTTACTAAAAGAAATGAACTCTTTGCAGCGATTATATCTTGTCATTTAGGACACGCTAATGACTGTTTGCTTATAGTATTGATTCATTTTAATGTTGATAAAAATAACCAAAATGAACCAAAAATTATTGGTATATTTTCTATATAAGGATTGGAGAGTTATGCTTCATTTTAAATCTGATTTGGTAAAAATTATCTAGATTTTTTCCCCACAACCAAAACGTTTTGGACAAAAACAATGTACGATAATTATGGCTGAACAGTCTGGTTTCAACGTATAATTCGACAAAGTATTCTACGGTGTATAATGTTTCTCGTATAAGGTAATACTGTATCTAAGAAGCTTTTACGGTATGCTTAAACTGTCCGTGAAACCGTAATCCCTAAAATTTTCTTAAGTAATTTCTTTTGTTATTTAATTTTATAGATTAAACTTGTGAGGTTTGGAAATGTAAAAGAGTAAGTTTATAATTGGGTGAATAATGGTCAATTTATTGAATTACTGAAGTATAAGATATATTTGTTAGAAAAAGGAACAAAGTATTAACAATCAATTTATGACGAAGGTGCAAAGCAGTATTTAGAAGGCTGACTTCTTAAACCTTGTTATGGAAACTGATCAACTTAAACAAGGTTTTTTCACAAGACAAAATGTAGGTTCTATTTTTCTTGAGAAAAACAAAATTGCCATATATATATATATATATATATATATATATATATCAAAACATTAATTGTAAAATTACAGGGGGCTTAAATATAGATTAATCTAATATGAAAATCATTGGTAAAACGCGTCGGGTAAAAGGGTTTTGTCCCGTTTTCGTGGGTGATCTCGATTCGCGATATTGAAGTTCCATGGAGGGAATTTATTTTTAGATAGATGTACAGGGTTTGGCGCGAAAACAAATGATTCTAGAATTTTCCAGGTGGTGCTTTGCGCATGCGTCATAAGGGTAGACACGTTAATGAAGACTTAGAAATACGCAGAACGCGGGATTAATTCACTGATAGTGGACGTGCGCTAGCAGGATCACGGGGTTTGCTAAATGGCGAAGATTTAAAGAGGCGAACGTTGGAGTGATGGGTTTCATTAACTTGGAATATATAAAATTTAGTTGTGTTTGGACCATAGTATGTTGTCAATGCTTGCATCTGCCTTACTTCAGCGCCACGAACTGTACCTAAGAAGACTGCAAATACTAATTTAGTGAACGGGCGTCGAACGACGCTCGTCACACACACACACACACATATATATATATATATATATATATATATATATATATAAAATATTTATCTAAAAAATATATAGCTCATTATACAACTTGTTAGTACTAACAATGGGCGTCTTAATCCGACCATTTAAAGTGCACACAATATTGCCTGCTGATTTTATATTATTTGATCAGAAAAGTATAAAAAGCCAAAAATGTCACTGATTTAACTGAAACCATTAACATAATATCTACCGTAAAATAACCGAAAATGAAGAATCAAAATGGCCGCGTCTAGAAACTAGGTTTTAAGGAAATCGAGACTACTGACGCCGAGATAAAGAAAATTTTCCGGTATTTAATGCAAAATACCAAAATTATAACTGTGTCTTTAGAATAATGTTTTGGTGCTGAACACAATATGGTTACTAGGAAACAATGAGGGAAACATTCAAAATCAAAAATTTTCTAAGAGAAATATAATACACAAGATAACAACGATAGAAGATGAAAAGAAATAACACACCAGAGAGAGCGCCAGAGCTTTCAAGCTGTTTGAAGTGTCTGAAAAGGTTTTTATTGAAGTACAATGATACTAAAACTGTAAGTTTAATATCACAATGGAAATTAAATATAGAGAAGGGCGGCATGATGAAATACTACAAAATGTCAATCGAGATGATATTGAAAAATCAAACTAATGATATCTTATTTTGTATATGCAATATAGTTAGTGATCTTCGTTATAGAGTAAAAATACTGGGCCAGCAGTAGCCTATCGATATTGCGTCGGCTTTCGGTTCTTGGATAGAATTCCGATAAGCACCGTCAAATACCATCATGTCTAAGCCGGATATGGGCAAGTTAAATCCTTAGACCGGAAAGTCCTATGAGGTCAGAGGGTGGGGAAGGTACGATCTCTCCAGATGTAACCCCTGGGAGTGCACGGCCAAAATTGTGGTGGCTCCTAGTCAAGATGGACTCCAACCCTTGTGGTGATAGTTTAAACTGGAGCTGCATTACTCATCCCGAAGCCTATATGGACCTGGTCTTCCACTCCCGGCCAGGGGGCATTAGAAACAACAACAACAAACGGGTGCGGTGGCGCAATTAGCGAGAGCAGATCTGAACGTCCCTGGTTCGATGCTCGTCGCTGCAAATCCACCACCGTGTTCACTAATGGTGGCCGGGGCATGTAAAATAGGTCATGGCTGCAATGCCCTCAAATTTCTCAAATTTACCTCTGGAGATGCGGGGTCAAGTGTTTCGGTCTCGTCACTAGACTCGGTTCAAAATTACGGGACCGGTCATTTAGCCAAGTTGGACTCCGACCCATGTGATGCTAATTCAAAACAGGAGCCGCCCTTTCAGCCCAATAGCCTATTAGGACCTGGTGAACGGAACCTCCAACCGGAGGGCATTAGCAAAAACAACAACAAAAAAATGCTTACGCAAATTTATTAAGTGTGTTTATAAAATTCAGTTACTTCAAGTCTTACTCGTCAAATTTTTTTTTTCAATATTTCACCAAACGTTTGTTTTTCTCTTTTCCATAAAAGTTTGTTTACGACAAGTTCGACTGTTATCACAATAATTTCCAATTATTGTGATAAATGATTATAACTGTTATAAATAATACACTTATTTCAAGGATGTATATTCTTATTCCATTCACTTCTCGTTGCCACCCCTGGAAGCCGTAAAACAAATGTGTTAATGGTTGTTGATTTTCAAGTGTTTCATTATATGATAGGTTTTTTAAAGGTATTGACTGTAAAACAACATTATGGATGGGTCTTCTAGTTATTAAGTATTCTTGAAAGTGTCAGAAACAGTGAAATTAGGGGAGTGGAGATCCAAAAGCTTTGAAACACTCATCCATTGCATTCATGTGCTGTGCGTTTTGGGGGGTTTGAAGATACAAAGGCAATTGATCGAATTCCACGAGACCAATGAAAAGTTTAATTATGACTTGATACACCCCATCATTAACTGGCGTATTGGAGAATTTGACCAAAATTGCACCAATAGGTTAAAATTGTGAAAGATAAGGATACGTTATAGACAATAAATAGCCTTCTGTTTTAGATATTTCCGTTTACGTTTTGCCAGTTGCTTGGTTGAAAACTGGCTTCACCTCCGAAATAAAGCAATGTATTATTTTTTTTAACTCTTTATTCATAAATAAATATTTGTAGTCACCTTCTAAACGCTACTCATTTCTTTTGTCGGTTGTATTCAGTTCTTTCCCTGAAAACACTCATTAAAATAGTTGTTACATATGGCTTTATTTTGGCATTGAATCCATATAAAAACAGGCAACCCAATACATCACATCGTGAACAAAGCAAAATAAAGGAACAAACAAACAGCAACAAACAAGGATGAAGAAGGGGTCGTGTTCGATCATCTAGAGTTCATAAAAGTCCTGGCATCCCAGTACAGCTTTCCAATGGCAACAAGTTTTTGAGAATCTTGATCGAGTTCTGGACACGCAAGAACATGTGCAGTATTCATGATGCTCGCTTTACAGATCTGGCATACGTTCGTTGGAAGGATACCTACCCTGTTCAAATTCTCCGCCATGCAGATACTCAATAAATTAAATTTAACCGCTTTGTAGCTTTGTGAGAAGATCTAAACAATAGTTCACCTTGCGCTGTCAGTTTCCTGGAATATTTGTAGGCGAACATCCTACCCAGTCATTAATTCATAATGATTATCCTCAAACTGAAGCCTTGTATCTACCTGTTACTCGGTCTGCAACAGTTAAATATTCCTGTAGAACTTTCGCGGCTTCGTAATTGTTAAGTTTTTGTCGAGCATGTTTAATTTCTTCTGAAACCAATAAATGACCCTCTTGTTAAAACGGCTGATGGAATTATGCATTAAATTATAAATTAATTTTTCTTCATTAGACTAATTGGTGTTTTATTAATAAAACATTTCTTATGATTATTCTTATTACATCAAAAGCAACAGATGATACTTAAGAAAAAATTCAACTTAATTCAGTTTCCCAGGTTCTCCATATGGTTTTAAAATTAAACGTTAAATTTTGGCCACCTAATACATATTACACATTCCAGTCATAGGGTGGAAGCATTTCCGAAACGGCTAATTTTGTAAACTGTTCGCGGGCAGCAGGATAAAAGTATACCGTGCATGGCAAAATGGCACTATCCAAAATCAGCGATGTGGCAAATGTGGTGCATCACGGGTCATAGATGGCAGAAGTGAACGACGGCTGAGGAGATGCGTTCGGCCGAATAGACGTGCAACCGTTCAGCAAATGACTGTCCAGATGAACCAAGGGGCTACCAACAGTGTCTCCACAACGACGGTTCAGCGAACGTTGCTGCGTATGGGCCTCCGCAGCAGACGCGTGGTTAATGCACCTATTCTGACTTCTGTTCATCAGCGCCAAAGGCTGGAATTTGCACGCCAGTACCGCAACTGGACTTCCACTGAATGGAGACAGGTGACTTTTTCCGATGAATCACGTTTTATGCTCCATCGGACAGATGCACGTTGGCGTATACGGCGGGACACGTCTGAAAGCAAACACCCTGCAACAGTTGCCGGAAGGGTCCTAGCTGGAGGAGGTGGCATTATGGTCTGGGGAATGTTTTCGTGGTATCCTCTGGGTCCACTCATCATTGTGGAAGGCACGATGGATCAGAACAAGTATGCATCTATCCTTGCGGACCATGTTCACCCCTACATGCGAATTGTTTTTCCTCAGGATGATGGCATCTACCAGCAGGAAAATGCGATATGTCATAAAGCTTACAGTGTACGTGCGTGGTTCGAAGAGCACCAGGGTGTGTTTACCGTACTCCCTTGCCCAGCAAATTACCCGGACTTGAACCCAATCGAGAATCTGTGGGACCTCCTCGATCGGGTTGTTCTCACCATGGGTCCTCATCCGCGTAACCTAGCGCAGCTGGCCACGGCACTGAAGTCGGCATGGCTCAACATCCCAGTGAACACCTTCAGGAACCCAATTGACTCACTTCCTGCAAGTCTCGAAGCGGTCCGCTCTGCGAAAAGTGGTTATTGTGGATTTTGACAGGTGGTCACATTAATGTGACTGGACTGTGTAGTTGTATTCATTATACACCATTCAAATAGCCCTTTGGATTGTATATAACAGCAGGGCTAAAGTTCGAACGCCCAACCTCATTTGTCGAACAAAGGGTTTTATTATTAATTCCTGATTTCCAAAAATTACTTTCATTCTATTTTATCTTTTCTCGTAAATCTGAGACCTGAATTAAAAGTCTTAACACTCTATGTTAAATGTAGTTGTTATTCCCTGTAATTAACGCATGAATAAATATATCAAATCAGGAAATTCAAAAGGGTTAATACAATGTGTCGCATTTAGTTCATCTATAGGGGAAAATAACACCACACTGAATATGGATGTACTCCAAACGATGTCTGCAATCACTTATCGTGACCTGAAGCTCCCATTTATAACATATGGGATTATTATTTATTAATTATTTGTATTTATTAAATTAAAAATACAAATAATTTTAAATTAATTCCCAGCCCAATACTTAATTAAATTAACAGAGTTCAGTCTGAAATTAATTATGTTCTCCAGTAGCAGCCAACATTCTATAAAATCAATTAGTCCGTTTAGATAGATATTGCATTTAAATTTAATTTTGTCAGCCATTTCAACAGAGTTTAGATATTAATAGTATGAAAAGAATGTCTTAACCCAAGTTCTAATTCTATTTTTAAAAGTGATACATATGAGGTTAACTAACGCACGCACTCACTCACAAAAAACAGGGGCGGTAGAGGTAAAAATTCAATAATTCGAAAAATGTTGATAATATAGAGATATATTTATAATTATAGGCCAAAGAATGCAGATACACTCGCCTTATTTCAAAACTGTCTGGTTTATTGGATCTAAGGACAACTTGCAAATGGGTTCCTATTATGTCCACCAAAAAAAAAACAATGAGATAGTCCATCTTCGTGATATGCGGAATACCGTGTAATAGGTGCACATTTGATCGACTGCATCAACTCCTGCTTTTGTATTATTGTAATCCAGTATAATCGCAGGTTTACCACGGTTAAATCCCGACTAACAGTGAATGGAAAGGAATACAAGTGTCAGAAAATCAGATCTGCATGAAGGGAACAAGGGACCTTAAATCTCGTTCTTCTTTGATTTTTAATATTTTACAGTATATACCACATGAGTATAACTAATATTTTTTTCTACTACACTGAAGAGACTTAGAATTCACAAATAGTTATTTTAAGGAGGAATCAGACCAGTTTATCAAAAAATTCTTCAAAAATGCTAGAACTTTTTAAAAGTTTCCATGCGTATTCATTTTCTTCTGATATCTTCCAAAGTTCACAGAATTGTTAATTGAAGTGTTTGTCACGAAACTGTGCATAACTCTTTGAAATCACACATATTTTTCAAATTTATAACCTAATGAAAACGTTATGAAGAATTTGAGTAATTGGCTACTGTTGTCGAAAGAATTTTGGAGGCATTGATTAATAATTACCTACTTTATTCAACAGAGGTCTTTTACTGAAAAAGTATTAACGGTAGTGGAAGGCATAACTTATGTTCTTCTCTTTCTTAAAAATAAAAATTTTATTCACTCTATTGAATATACATCTTCCGTATGTACCGATCACTAGCTCTTGAAACTAAAGCCAAAGCATTGGATCAAAAACGAAAATCTAAAAAAAATTAATATAAAATTGGCTATAGATAAAGGGTTTGTTTTTCTTAACATTTTATCAAATTAAGAGTACAATTAAACATTTCATTCTTCGTTACACCGTTTAAATGGTATCCGTACACCTTTTGAGGTGAATTTTAGATTTTTTTAAAATTTTGTCTTTTTATCCATTTTTTATAATGAGTTGCATATTGAAACTTGGAAAAGTGTGTTAAAAATATAGCTGTTACAGTAAAATATTTTTTCAAGGGGAAAAACTAAATGAAAATATGGTATTTTTGCAAAATCCGATAACTAAAATATAAATAAGTATATTATCATTTTATAAATTGGAGATTGAAGATAATACACTTATCTAAGGACTTGATTATTCTCAAGATAATGATCTGTTTATCTCAGAAGCTGTATCAGTTCAAGTGCTGATCTACAGCGATTACATAAAATTGATTGTCATTTACAATTCATACCAATTTAAACAAAATAACTAATTAATCTAAAATGACGAGTGTAGTCTATTCCTTTTATAAAAGAGCAACTCTTTAAAATTTTAAAGCATTTCGTGCATAACGTTCTACTATAAGATGTTTTGCGTCAAGACAAATAAATGGTGATAAAAAATCATTTTGAGAAAAAGATACTTCAAGTTATAAAATTCTTTGACAACTGTTGTTAAAATTGCTGTTACTCGGTTTTTAGTTAAGATAGAAACACAATTACAACATAATTAGAAAATTAGAAGATAAGACTTTGATATTATTGTATTTGTGGGAAATTGATTTTTTGATCGAAAATGCCGTTTGAAGGGCGTACGGATACCTTTAA
Source organism: Dolomedes plantarius (assembly GCA_907164885.2). Classification (NCBI taxonomy): domain Eukaryota; kingdom Metazoa; phylum Arthropoda; class Arachnida; order Araneae; family Dolomedidae; genus Dolomedes; species Dolomedes plantarius. The sequence continues at coordinate 99,137,725 of OU015502.1, forward strand.
CCCTCAAACGGTACAGTGGTTCGAGACGAAATAGATGGCACGGTCGGGTCGGATCCGACCCTATCTCATTTTTGATTAGGTTTTTGGTAAAAATAAGTACACAATAAGCCTTTTTGTTGCATAATAACATTTATTGATAATATTCTACATGAAATAAAAACCATTTCGTAGAAAAAATGACCAATGAATTGCAATTTTGTAAGCAAAGAAAATATCTCTGGCATTTACATAAAATTTTGTATATATTAAATCGAATTTGTAATTTAGTCTTGCACCAAGTTTTAGAAGTTAGTGAAACCAAATTTCCGAGCCCAAAAATGTAAAAAATAATATATAAAATGTCAGTATATATTATTTTTTACATTTTTAATTTACATTTTTAATTGCGATTACTTAAAATTCACTGTCATTTGCAATTCATACCAATCTAAACAAAAAAACTAATTAATCTAAAATGATAAGCGTAGTCTATTCCTTTTATAAATATTTCACTGACCATTTTTCTTTGTAATTTGCAATTCATACCAATCTAAACAAAAAATTTTATAACCCTCAAATTATTATTTTAAATGCAAACTTAAAAAAAAGTTACTAAAACAGCTTAAAAATTTAATTTAAAAAATCTAAGAAGAATTTTTCAAAAATCTCTCTTAGTGTACCCCTACACTATAAGAAGAATCGCCATGCAAAATTTCAGCCCTCTAGGTCCAGCGGTTTGGTCAGTGCGTTGTATGTCAGTAAGTGAGTCAGATAAGGAACTGATGAGTAAGTTTAACTATTATAAGTTAAGTAGTTAAGTCGCTCATTTGTGTTCTTTTTCATTTAAGCTTACTACTGGTTAAATTATTACAAAAACATTTTTTTGCAAGTGACATTAATTCGCCTATTAACTCATTAACTAACTCAGGGCTTGTTAAACTCAAATTAATATTTCCTTTTTCAATAGAAAAGGCCATTACATCTACTAACTAAGCTAGAAAGTATGTTTGTACTTTTGAAAATGTGTTTATAATCAATTACATTGTGTTTTTTAATCAATTTGTGTGTTATTTTTTTCCGGTGTTCGCAACTATCTATCTTGCACCATTGGTAATTGCTTTGAAAAATTATTTTTAAATGGGGGGTGAAATTTTTTTTCTTTCTAGATATACAAGCATTGGACCTATTTACCCAGTCACAGATTCTGATTTTCATTATGAGATATAGACCTGGGTGGTCCAGTTACCCCAATTATCAGGAAAAGTGGGCCCACCTGTATTTAAAAATATATAAAATATTGATATATAATACATATATATTAAATACAAATTTCATACCTTAAACATACTCCTTAAGACTTACTAAAGTACATATAGTACAACGATTTTTGAAAATTATACATATTAGTATAATATTAATGTGTTAAAAATATAGTATACTAAAAATTTGAAAATCTACGGCCCAGTTACCCCAACTTACCTTAGTACTTAAAAAGAAAAAAAAAATGATAAAACTGTCAAAGCAAAACTACAAAATTCCCAATAATATATTAAAAAATTCTATTGCAAAAAAGGTTCCTTATTTTAGACATGAAAACATTCAATATAAGTGCCACAAGAATCAAATGCTTTCGTGCTTAAAGGAAATAAACTTCTCCCGCATAGTAGTAGCGCAATTTGTTGAATTCTCATGGATTTAAGTACGTTTCCATATTAATGAATGTATTTTGTAGGAATAAGATGGAAAAACTCAGTCAAATCCTCTAAAATACTAAGTACCTATTTTGCCTTAAATGGAAAAACTTTGAGATGTGTATTTTTTTCCATACGAAAATGTGAACTTAAGTATTCTCACAGTGAATAAAATGTAGATTTTATGCATATCGTTCAATGTTTATGGCCGATGTAGCAATATTTTTCTCCTATGTTATGAATAAAGTTTATCTAATTATAGAATCATTCCATTGGCTTTAATCCCTCTGTCCCAAACTCAATGACTTTTTGTATAAGGACTACCATAAAGCCCGAAAGCAGCGATTTCTTTAAGAAACGGATAGCCTAATGAAAACGTCATGAAGAATTTGAGTAATTGGCTACTGTTGTCGAAAGAATTTTGGAGGCATTGATTAATAATTACCTACTTTATTCAACAGAGGTCTTTTACTGAAAAAGTATTAACGGTAGTGGAAGGCATAACTTATGTTCTTCTCTTTCTTAAAAATAAAAATTTTATTCACTCTATTGAATATACATCTTCCGTATGTACCGATCACTAGCTCTTGAAACTAAAGCCAAAGCATTGGATCAAAAACGAAAATCTAAAAAAAATTAATATAAAATTGGCTATAGATAAAGGGTTTGTTTTTCTTAACATTTTATCAAATTAAGAGTACAATTAAACATTTCATTCTTCGTTACACCGTTTAAATGGTATCCGTACACCTTTTGAGGTGAATTTTAGATTTTTTTAAAATTTTGTCTTTTTATCCATTTTTTATAATGAGTTGCATATTGAAACTTGGAAAAGTGTGTTAAAAATATAGCTGTTACAGTAAAATATTTTTTCAAGGGGAAAAACTAAATGAAAATATGGTATTTTTGCAAAATCCGATAACTAAAATATAAATAAGTATATTATCATTTTATAAATTGGAGATTGAAGATAATACACTTATCTAAGGACTTGATTATTCTCAAGATAATGATCTGTTTATCTCAGAAGCTGTATCAGTTCAAGTGCTGATCTACAGCGATTACATAAAATTGATTGTCATTTACAATTCATACCAATTTAAACAAAATAACTAATTAATCTAAAATGACGAGTGTAGTCTATTCCTTTTATAAAAGAGCAACTCTTTAAAATTTTAAAGCATTTCGTGCATAACGTTCTACTATAAGATGTTTTGCGTCAAGACAAATAAATGGTGATAAAAAATCATTTTGAGAAAAAGATACTTCAAGTTATAAAATTCTTTGACAACTGTTGTTAAAATTGCTGTTACTCGGTTTTTAGTTAAGATAGAAACACAATTACAACAGAATTAGAAAATTAGAAGATAAGACTTTGATATTATTGTATTTGTGGGAAATTGATTTTTTGATCGAAAATGCCGTTTGAAGGGCGTACGGATACCTTAACCCTCAAACGGTACAGTGGTTCGAGACGAAATAGATGGCACGGTCGGGTCGGATTCGACCCTATCTCTTTTTTTATTAGGTTTTTGGTAAAAATAAGTACACAATAAACCTTTTTGTTGCATAATAACATTTATTGATAATATTCTACATGAAATAAAAACCATTTCGTAGAAAAAATGACCAATGAATTGCAATTTTGCTAAGCAAAGAAAATATCTCTGGCATTTACATAAAATTTTGTATATATTAAATCGAATTTGTAATTTAGTCTTGCACCAAGTTTTAGAAGTTAGTGAAACCAAATTTCCGAGCCCAAAAATGTAAAAAATAATATATAAAATGTCAGTATATATTATTTTTTACATTTTTAATTTACATTTTTAATTGCGATTACTTAAAATTCACTGTCATTTGCAATTCATACCAATCTAAACAAAATAACTAATTAATCTAAAATGATGAGCGTAGTCTATTCCTTTTATAAATATTTCACTGACATTTTTCTTTGTCATTTGCAATTCATACCAATCTAAACAAAAAAACTAATTAATCTAAAATGATGAGCGTAGTCTATTCCTTTTATAAATATTTCACTGACATTTTTCTTTGTCATTTGCTATTCATACCAATCTAAACAAAAAAACTAATTAATCTAAAATGATGAGCATAGTCTGTTCCTTTTATGAATATTTCACTGACATTTTTCGCTTTCAAAATCGAAATAAATTTTTTAAATAATGACTAGTTATCATGAATAAAGTTTTATAACAAAGATAATCGTATTTACTGCAAACGATCCAACACCTGTTACAAGACTTGCTGGCTGGGTTCCTTGTCAACTCGATCTCTTGAAATAAGAGGAAAGAGTACCGAAGGGAGAAGACACACCCTTGGGTCTGATCCGACCCCCACCGTAGTGTTTGAAGTTTAAGATATTACATCGTATGTGGATGACAGATGCACTTCGCCATTTCAGGGTTTTCTGTTGATTCCATCTGCAATCGGATTTTATGTAACTAATTTAAGACTTTTACACGCCATCTGTTACTAAACCCTTAATAATGTTTAGCTTAAATGAATTATATTTTGGAGCTCTGATCGCCTTTAAAAAACTTAATGATGTAAAAAGCTGATTGTGGGTTGTTTAAATTGCTAAGCTTAGAATTGTAAAAATACAAATTGAATTACGGAATACTTGACATTTTCAGTCGAGACGATATTCAGAAGAATATAAGGTTAGTAACTTTAAAATTTTATTTATAATATGACATTATATCATTGGAATAGTTTGCACAACAGAATTATTTTAAATAAGAATCAATCAGATAAAAATGTATTTATCAGGAAGAAATTTTACCTTAAAATAAAATTTGAAGGTATAATTATACGTTCCCTCTCATATGGTGATAAATATCAATTTGTATTACCTTTAGTAGACTGCAGATGACAACAAGGGGTTAAACCGAATAGTGAATTATTTAAGAATGTACAAATTCACTAAACACTTAATGATGCTTTAATTAATTATATCTTGGAGTACTGATCACCTTAAAAAACTGAATAATGTAAAAAAAAACTAATTTTCAATTCCAGTACATGTCAGCGAAATATCTATCTGTCGTTTAAGTTGCTAAACTTAGAATTTAAAAAAAATATATGGAATTATTGAATATTTGACATTTTCATTCGAGACTGCTTTAAAAAAAATAAGGTTAGTAAGTGAAACATTTTATTTTTAATCTGATATTATATCATTGAAATATTTTGCCCAACAGAAGTATTTTAAATAATGAAAATTAATCAGATAAAAATGTATGTATCAGGAATAAATATTAACATAAAATAAAATTTAAAGGCTTAATTCTACGTTCCCGCAATTATAGTAGTAAATATAAATTTATAAAATGTTTAGTGAGATGTAGATGTAAACAAAAGACTGCCCCTAATAGTGAATTATTTATTTAAGCACAAATGCAGGAAACATAATCAACAATTTTATATGAAAAATGCTGCATTAATAACGATGGTTGAGATGTATTTCTATCATCTTCCAATTCTATTACCACCCTGGATTGATTATTAAAAAAATAACATCTTCCATATATATGGGTCTTAACTTGTTTTAAGAAACCAGAAACAAAGGCGAAATATATTCCATCTACTTGACTATACGGGGTGATTAAGACCGAATTTATTTTCGCTTTTGCCATCGATGTTTCTATTGATTGCCCGGGTTTACGATTAACCGAGCTTAAGTATTCTATTGTTATGGTTAAAGAATTTTTCTAAAATGTAGCTTTTGTCTCAAACAAACAGCTTTTATATTTAATAGTAATGATTTCAAACAATGCTACGTCTTACTACGGGTAATCCTCTTTCTCGTATTCTCTGTGACTTGTATAAATGTAATGTTGAGATTAAACTTTGATAATTTTATTTTTGTTTTGCAAATCAATTTATTCAGTTATTTTTAAAATTTCTTACTGGATGAATTGTTAGTGACACTTTTGTCGTCGTAATATTTTTTTTTCTATTTACTTGTTGCAGTCAATATTAACACTTTGTGCCTAGTGTTAATTCGAATCTATAAAAGAAATTCAATGTTTCTTTGTTGAGGAATTATTTTCTAAAATCTTCATATTCTTTTCAGTACATAAGGAATTTTGCGCTGCTTCTTTACTCTCTCAAGCTAAATCTAATCATCCTGGTCAAAACAAAATTTCAACTTTTCAAACATAAGTGCTGCTTTTGTTTCCAATCTTCTTCGTGTAGGAAAGTCTACACTAAGTCCAAAGGACCTAGGTCATGAAATACTAGGTCCTTGGCGAAGGGTAGTAAGCAGGTTCACTTTAAGGCGAGGTACCACTAGGGCTGAAGTCTTACTTAACCTAGAAGAACATCGGTCCTGTAATTTTGAACCGAGTCAAGTGACGAGACTGGAACACTTGACCCCGCACCTCCAGAGGTAAATTTAAGAACTTGAAGGGCAATGCAGCAACGACCTATTTTACTTGCCCTGGCCACCATTAGTGAACACGGCGGTGGATTTGCAGTGACGAGCATCGAACCAGGGACGTTCAGATCTCTGGCCCGCTGTATTGCCAACCGGGCTACCGGGTTCTTGAACATAAGTGTTCCTTCGCGTAGCAGATGTCCTGAGATTCGTTATAACTTACATCTGGAATTAACTTCTTTCATATCTTTGTTTTATTCGGTGATATGGGAATTATACTCTTAATGGGGCTCTTTGTAAAGTGTATTAAACCTTGTCTGGCATACTTCACTTAAGACACTTACTTAATGAATATGTTACTCCTTTTTTATCGCTAGACTAGCTGAATACTCCTGCTTTGCTACGGAGTACATTCAAATTTAATACAATGGTCAATGTATGCAATTAATGCCAAAAAAAACCCCAAAAATATATAAAAAATCGTAACGGATATTTTTATAGACAAAACATTGGAGAAGAAAATATTAAAATTAAATACAACGGTCAATGTATGCAATAAAGTTGTATGTTTAATATACATAAAACATACTAATTTGAATTAAATTCTTAAAAAACTTCCATCTCAATTAGTCTAGTCGTTAAATTTTATCTTTTACCGTATTTCAGTATTTTTTATTGTCAATTTATTTCCTTGTTATGCACGTGGCGCAAAATTAATTTAAAGTATCACAAAAAGAAATGAAGCATTTAATAAATTAAATTCTAAAAACTTAATATTTAAAAATTCATCAAAAATTAAAACATGGAGGTTAAGATTAGAAAAAGACTCCATTTAAAGCAATTTTTGCGATCTTTCTCGTGATATAAATTTTATAACCCTTAGATTATTATTTTAAATGCAAATAAAAAAATATACAAAAACAGCTTAAAAATGTAATTTAAAAAATCTAACAATTTTTTTTTTAAATCTTTCTGAGTGCACCCCTTCACTAAAAGAAAAACCGCTATGCAAAATTTCAGCCCTTTAGGTCCAGAGATTTCGTCTGTGCGTTATCTGTCAGTCAGTCAATCAGGAACTGTTTCATATATATATAGATGAAAAAAATCAATCTGCTTGCTCTAATTATTTTGAAGGTTCTATCCAAACCTTTTACTTTGCATTTTCCCACTTTAAATGATTCTATGTCACGTGATTATTGGTGATGTGTTTACTTTTGTTCTCGTGCATGCAATTTTCGGTTTTGATCGCTAACTTTAAGGGTTCTTCTTCAATTTTGCCCAAAAAAATCACGAGTCAAAACCATAATTCAAAAAACCACGAGTCCTATGTTTTATATAGAAGTTTTGAGAAGTTGCTGTTCATTTCCGGATTGCGGCCTAAATTTTCTGAGATGTATATCCACTACAATCCAGTGATATATAAATCTAATAATTTAAAAAAATATTTGTTGCGTTATTCTGACAGTTTTGTGAATGACAGCAGTTCTGCTCCAAATATGCCTTCAATTTGGAAGGTCATTACATTCTCATTTTACCCAATCATTAATTGCATTTCGTTAGTTATTTTCTTGTTCATTCTCACGATTTTTGCTTTTTCGTTACTCACCGTTTTCGCTTGTCTTTCCAGCTTTGAAATTTCTACACTCTTCTGTTTTTGTCCTGGAATCCTAATGTCCAATCTTCAGGGATTTCGACAAATATTGCTTAAATGTGCGAGTCTGTTGATGAGTCCCTTAAAAAACTGAATCGGCTTTTAATAGGTCCGTGACAGATTTCTCTTTTATATTTACACACATTTCGTAATGGCTTTTAAGATTATACAAATCTATATATGTAAAAAAAAAATATTTTACAAATAACAAACGGAACAACAATTTAAAAGTTTCTGTCGTTTGTTTGAAACTTCAATTTTTAAACTTAAAACAAGTACATTTTTCGATATATCTGCTAAACATGTAAATCTCGTTACATGCGTTTTTGTCCTTAGGGTATACGAACTATATTTAATAAATTTCCTTTAGGATCATAAACATTCATAAAAGATTTAAATCTCCCGAGATGGTTAAGTATTCATTGTTTTGAAATTCATTGCAGTGAAAATGCTTTCAGAGTTTTTATTCTAAATGAAAAATTCTGACGAATGTTTCATGAAAATAGAAGGAATGATCAGTGTACAAGATACCTTAGAGATCACGTGTAAGAATTTTAAATGCAGTCTTTTAAGCTGTCTAAAAAGTCTTAATTTATTCGGATATATAGGATTTCCTCCTTTTAGAAATCATTTTATTTCTTCTTACATACACTTCTTATTATTAGAAAGCTTTTACCGCTTGAATCCATATCCGTGTATTCTGCATTATTTTTGTAAGTGACAGAAAATAAATTTTATTTAAAAAATGTTGAATTTAAGGAAAATTTAAGAGTCAAAATTTCAATAGTATTCACTGCACACAGAATTGTAAGAAAACCATTGTTTGATGAAAGAAATATATCTGATAATAATGATAAGCTTTTGTACCTTGAACATATATCACAATATAAAACTATTTTAACAATTTAAAACCCTTTCAAGGACAACCTCAACCGTTTGCACATTGCACATTTTTTTCTCGATTTTATTTAACCTGAAAAATCTTGAAGAATTTTCCAATTAAAGGTTGTAAAATGGTTGTAAAGGTTGTAAAGATTTTACTTCTTTAAACATATAACAAATGGCAGCGAAGGACGAGAAAAATGGCGGTTCCAAAAATAGACCACCGCCCCTGAAAAGGTTAAATATTTAAATAAACTGAAATTTTCATACATCAAAACTACAAATATTTTTCAAAACTATGTTTATACAAAATACAGTTTGTGCAAATATTACTCCATTTCAAGAATACGTTTATGCTATATGAAATACATTATTCCATTAGCACATGAAATTAATGAACATGAATTGAAGAACCGTCCAAGTTGTGACAAAATACTTTAAAAATTTATGGCATATAATGCGTACAACAGAAAAATTAAGAAAGTGTTAAAGCCCGAATTAAAGACAAAATTAGTTTCTAATTTTCTAATAAAACTGTATTTTTAATTTCTTTTTATAAACTTAAGAACATACATTTAAAATATGATTGAAGCATTTGCTAGTAACTAATTTTTTTGGGGGGGGACTAAAGGTATCACTAAATTGTAGTTCGAAATATTTGTCTGGCGTTCTTTTTAATATTTACATCTATATATCAAAATCCAGAAATGTTGTTTAAACTGCCGCGGAGTATTTATTTTGTAATTACTTACGTTCTCGTTGGAATTTCAAAGCACAAATACACGCAAACCCATTTTTATGCAATGGATAGGGACCGCATAGAAAAAAAGCACAGAAGAAAATCACACAAAAAAAATCGCTTGAATTAACGTAAAATTCCCATAATAGAAAATACAAAAAACTACAAGCAATAAAACGAACTAATCGACCGGTAATATATATATTTATATATATATTTATATATATATTTATATATATATATATATATATATACCCAACAAACACAAGACTGACGGCAACTTGACGGGCCGGTTCTGGAGGCGCCGGTAGAACGATAGGCTCGGGGAAAATGATCCGTACCGTTGCCGGGTGATTTACGAATCTCCGACGCGGAATCCCGTAGCGTGTACCCGTTTGAGGGCCGGTGATGGTTGGATAGGAATCTACCCGAAACCGCTCTCCCTGTAACGTCCCGGAATCGATAGTCCGATTCGTAACCACAAGTAACAGAAATCTGCATGAGAATTATGGATTTGAAAGGGAAGGCGAAGATTAGATTAAACAGACTTTTCATAAATATTTATTTAACTTTTGTGAAACTTCTTTTGCACGAAAAATTCACATAATTTTCCTCTTATGAAAAGATTGAATTATATCAGAAGTATACGGCTGACATAATATAATCTTTCGGTTATACTATGTGATATATGCATAATATATATCATCTATATATTTAATTTGCTAAGCCGACTTTTTGGGCAGTCCGTGAGAGAAAACTACTGCATCAATTTACTTCATTTTGGTCTTAAACGAAAGATTGTAATCTGTAGATTTGTTAAATTTGGTTTTTGTGACAGCAATTTCCATTAATTAGCGATAATTTACAATTTATTTTTACGCATGCTCAGTGGCATGTTTAAATCTGTCTTTAGAAACTCACTGTTTCCGCGCACGCTCAGTGACATGTTTTAATGGTAAACACGTTTATTCCGAGAAGTCTCTATCTCTGCCTTATTTATTTTTATGATAATTATATTTGTGAAATACAACAGTAAACCTCATGGAAATTGTTTATTTCTTGCTGTTTAATTAGCGATAATTTACAATTTAAAAAAATTGCTTTCTGCACATGCTCAGTGACATTTTTAAATCTGTCTTTAGATACTCACTAAGCGCGAAGCCGCTTAATCACAATTTGTTTCTGCGCATTATTATGATTTTCAACATTTGACAATGATGTGTTGAATATAATTTGTGTATTAGTACATTCATTTACTATCTAGCCGTCGTGTTTCAACAGACATCAACTATTGTTAGATTATATTAATTTATTTTTGGCTTTTATATAGAAATGAAATAAACATCCACTTACAAATGGATAATTTTTTCGATCAAGAGTTTATGCACAAGAGAGTAAAGAGTAGTACCTGCCTAAATTTGTTTTTCATTTTGATTAAGACGGACTTTTCGGCAGACTCTCTTGGATGCCAAAGCGGGTATCTATCTGGCGCTTCATTTCATACTCAGGTTCTCTGCGATTTACTTGGCAACCCTACCACCAGTTGCATTGGGCCAATTTCAATTTCGTTAGGCGCTACATTTCGTTTTTTGGTAGACCGCTGGGTTACACTTATTTGGACTTCAAAATTTTCGGTGATGGTGTTGATAATTATTTCATGATTTAAATATTTCGTGACGCAGGAATTGGAGCCATTATTTTTTATAGAAACATGACCATTTTAGCTTATTTTCGGCACTTTTTTTTCGCGGGGGGGGGTAAGTATATTGATTTTGTAATGAATAACATGACCGTTTTTATTTATCAGAAGATAGATATATTCATAGCATAAAGTAAAATACTTCGAGTGACAGTTCTCTTTTAAATGAAATTGCGTCCGAATGCATTTCAATAAATGTTTAACAGATTAAACACTAAAAACATATCATACATTTTTAAACCTCTATACAGTCATAATATTGTTATTAAAATATTGAGGTACATTGAATTTTATTCGTCATTTTTACAGTATTTATTCGCATACTTTATAGCTAGTGATGTATAGAACAATAAAGAATGAATCTAGGAAATGAAATAAAAATAATTGATGACTGAAAATAAATTTCATATAGCAGACCAACGTATATGTAAATGTAGGTACAAATACTTTATAAGTTTTAACACCCATTGATATGAACTGTATTCATATTTTTCGAATATGCTTCATAAAAACAAACTCCATCTGATCAGAGATAAAATTAGAAAGTGTGTGTTTGTATGTATGTAAATGTTGACAGTAATTTAGTATCTTTTAATGTGCTAGTAAATACAGGGCAGTTTCTAGGGTAGCTGCCATACGTGTGCGAGAATAATTCCCCCCCCCCTCATACCGTATGGATTAATTGAAATTTCTCTGGAATATTTTTACCTTAAATGAAACAACGAATTACAGAAAATATTATAAATTCAGTTTATTTTTTAATTTTATAACCTAACATAATAATTATTAATGTATTGATATAACAACTAAATGAATACGTTATATTAAATACATACAACACATATCTATTAATACATATACTTAATAAGTCAGTCAAAAAGATAATCTTTGCTTTCCTTGCTTTTTTTAATGCAAATTCTGTTATAATATCTGATCATCTATATCTTCCGAAATGTCCTTTTCGATGCTAATAATAGATAAGTCTGAAAGCCTTTCTTGTCCCATTGTAGACCTCAAATAATTTTTTATTATTTTAAGTTTTGAAAAGCTTCTTTCCCCGCTAGCCACAGTCACAAGCAATGTTAATAAAATTCGTATGGTAATCACTAAATTTGGACACAGATAGATGAGGTTGTTTGTAAATAGGTATTGAATCACATTTAACGCGTTCATTTCAAGAGAAATATAGAGGGCAATGTTGTCAGTTTCATTGCATAAATCTTCAGCTATAATATATTTTTCATTTTTAAATGGATCATGTAACATACTTTCCACATATTTACATTTTGTAGACCTATTTGATTTATCTGTTTCAAGGAAATCTGATATTGAAATAAATCCCCCCAAAATGCTCCCTAATTTCCATTTGCTTTGATTTATTACTTAATAGAACAAATCTTACTACCAGAGTAAGTCGGTCTTGGTTGCTTAGATCAGGGATGGAATCTAAAATAGTAGAATAATATTTACAAAATTTTAAGAGTGATATTATTTCATGTCTTATTTTTTGTTCCAAAAGGGAAATAGTTCATTTTGAATATGAACACCTACAGTGGCTCCAAAATGTGTTCGTACACTTACGATTTTCAATGAAATAGGGATCTATCCATTAATTAAAATGAATATTACAGAATGGGCATTTAATAATAAGATTTATAATCTATTCTTAACAAAACTATATGAAATATTTTGAAAACATAGTAAAACTTTATTTTTAAAACACCAATAATCAAAAAGTAACAAAAACTATCTCACAAAAGTCATCGTACACTGAAATATTTTCGGATAAATTCATAACTAAAATTATCGCCTGGCGCTTTATTTTTATTTTTGAATTGTGGTGGCATTTAAAATATCATTTGGCTTTAATTTTTGCTTGCCTATTCCGTAATATTCTATTTATTATTTAAAAATGGCTTGCAAAGAAACAACAAACAGCATTGATCGAAAATTGATTATTTTTCATCATAGTTGTGGTAAATCAGTTCGGAATGTTGCTAAATTACTTAATTTATCCCATTATACTGTGCAGTATGTGATAAAACGCTTTAAAGAAGAAAATCGGATCAAAATCAAGATAAGAAAAGGTCGTCCGGCAAAGTTAACAAAACGTGATGAGAGATTTTTAATTAGAAAATTTGTGAAAAATCTACGTTTGAGTGCTGTAAAACTTTCTGCAGAATTTAATGAAACATTTTCTACTTCAATTTCACCTGAAACTGTTCGACGAGTTCTCAGAGCAGCTGGATTATATGGGCGTCTGCCCGTAGAATTTTTTTTGTGAGCGAGAAAAACAGAAAGCTCGGGTTTTCCTTCGCACTATCAATGATTAATAAGCCCCAAACCTATTGGAATAATGCCTTATTTGCCGATGAAAGCAAGTTTATCATTTTTGAATCCGATGAGCGTATAATTGTATGGAGAAGAAAAAATGAGGAACTTAATCCTAAGAACTTAGTAGAAACAGTTAAGCATGGCGGTGGAGGTGTCCTTGTGTGGGAGTGCATGTCAACATCAGGACTAAGTAATTTGGTATTTATTGATGGCATAATGAATCTTGCTGTTTATATAAATATTTTAAGAGACAATTTAAAATTATCAGCCTAAAATTTGGGTATTTGAAATTTTTAATTTTTTTTAATCAAGATAACGATCCTAAGCCCACGGCTCTCAACGTTCGCCTCTGGTGTCTCTGTAATTGTCCACAAGTTTTGTAAACACCACCTCAATCGCCAGATTTAAACTCAATAGAACATTTTTGGAGAGAACTGGAGGTTCGAGTACGAAAACACGACATTTTTAAAAGAAAAAGCGTACTAAAAACAATTATGATGGAAGAATGGATGAACATTGATGCAGAAATTACAAAAGAACTAGTGCAATCTATTCCCAGACGTTTAAAAGCTGTTGTTGATGCTAAAGGATATCCTACTAAATATTAATTTAACGAAAAATTAGAATATTTTCTTATAAGTAGATATTTTTTTACAAGTGTTCGATGACTGTTGTGGGATAAAGTTTTTGTTACTTTTTGATTACTGGTTTCTTAAAAATAAAGTTTTACTATGTTTTTAAAATATTTCATGTAGTTTTGTTAAGAATAGATTATACATCTTATTGTTAAATACGCATTCTTAAATATTCATTTTAATTAATGGATAGACCCCTATTTCATTGAAAATCGTAAGTGTACGAACACTTTTGGGAGCCACTGTAAATAATGAGGCATATTTGATGGATTTCTGCTGATTCTAGTGAGGTGCTCTGATATTTTAATGAAAAAATATCATCAAGTTTCCTTACCTGTGAAATATTTTTATTGGTCAGCAATCACAAAATCCAGCACAAAAATCAGAGACAAAAAGCTTTGTTTTTCAGTTGTTGAGGTGGACACGTTCAAAATTAATATAGTGCAAATTATCCAGGGCCGTGATTTATAAGGCTCAGGGCATAAAATAGTATTTTCCTGCAACCTGACAAAAACCGCCCTAACCGACGCTATTTGATGGGTTAAAACGTGTTAAAACAAAAACGAAAAATGTATTTCCCAACTGGTTGCTACGTGGAGTAGCGTTTTTAAAACCAATGTAGTTTTGTTTATTTCCAGTTATACTTGTAAAATTCATTTTTAACTCTAAGTAGTTATCTAGCATAATGATAATATTTTTATATTCATTATTTTACTAATAAATTAGTTTTAAGTTTTTTTAACCGCGCATCCGCCCCCCCTCCCCCTCTCGACTTTCCAGCTGTGTGCTGTGCCTCGCTTGGGGTGGTGACATTCCTTTGTGTCCTCCCTCCGTGGACATTTGCAGGTGCAAGTAGCAGAAGGACCGTTTTCTCAGAAAGAGTATGTGTGTGTGTGGGAGGGGGGGGTGGTAATTCTAAAAATAGACGGGAATGCTCTTTGGGCAGTCGCCAATCTTTTATACAGGACGTATAAAAATTGGCGATGTTGTATTGGCGAAACCTATGGCGCACGCTATTTATGCCAATTATATTCCGACACAGTTAATGTCTGCAGTTCTCTACATGGTTGAACATTTCCTATCTCTCCGATGCTCGACTGTGTGGGATTTTCTTTATTTCCAACATTTTTTTAATATACCGTCATTGGACATTGACCGAGAGGTATGTTTATATTTTTTACTTATTTTAAGTAAACTTCGTAAATTTTCTCGAGAAAAGAAAATTATAATATTTTCTATAGAGGAAATTTATTTCATTCTTCTCAAAGTTAAAAGTGAGGTGTAATATATATTTGAAAATCACGAATTACCCGATTATATAATCTTAATTTATATAATTTATTTGAAAATGATTTAAAATTAAAATTGAATGTAGTTCAATGATTTATAAATTTTGTTCAGCCCTTTTTTAAGTCTTATCGTATTCAACAATATAAGACTGTAGGATGACAAAATATTATTATTTTTATCACCAAAGAATAAACTTATCAAGACGTATTTGAAGATGTCTCAAAACAAAATATTTCTTGAACAGCTAAGCTTTAACAATGAACCATTCTTTGATATGCAAAACTATGAAATTTTTTCACTTGTCAACTACTAAAACAGTACTGAACAAAATTTATAAAACATTGAACTACTTTCAATTTTAATTTTAAATCATTTTCAAATAAATTATAACAATTAAAGTTGTATAATCGGGTAATTCCTGGTTTTCAAATATATAATACACCTCACTTTTAACTTTGAGAAGAATGAAATAAATTTCCTCTATGGAAAATATTATAATTTTCTTATCTCGAGAACATTTACGAACTTTACTTAAAATAACATGTACAAAATATAATTTTAAGGGATTATTCTGAACAAAAATTTTAGGTTTTAGCAGAGATTAATATTTTCTATTACCTGAAAATACACGAGAAAAAGAGAAAAGTTAAAAATATTAATACTAGTTATACATGGAGAGCCAGAAAAAAAAAGAAATAAAGTGTAAGGGTAGATATCAGATGTTATATATATCAAGTATTATATATATAACATCTGGTATCTACAGATATATATCAGATATATATCATCTGATGTATATCAAATGTTATCATAAACACTGTTATCGCAAGTACTGTTATCATAAACACTGTTATCACAAGTACTGTTATCATAAACAATCTCATTAATAAAAATAAAAAGCATGTGAAAGGAAGGGGTCTAAGAAAAACTTAGAAAATTTGTCGGAATTCCAATTATGGCCCAGCACTGGAAAGTAACCCTGATCGACGGCACTTTGATGGTTTCGAGATGGGTATTTGACGGCCTGTCGACACGAATTATTGCTCTCGTAACCGACCCGTCAGCCTCCGGCAATGGTGAGGCTGTATATCCACATCGACGGGAACTTTGCGGTTCAATCACGGTACGCAGTCGGATGCACGATAGCTTCATTGTTACCGGAAGTTGCCCAGCACTCGACGGGGAAGTCGCGGGCGAGAGGACAAGCCCGTGACGGATCCGATACTGACCTAATGCGCCGGCCCGGCAATGGAGAAATCGGCTGGCCGGAATCATCCGGCCCCGGCCCGATGCCTCTGTGTTTGTTGGGTATATATAATACGGCAGACGATTGGACATTATTTTGTCTATTAAAATATCCCTTACGATTTGTTTATAAATATATATTTTTTTCTACATCAATTGTTTATATTGATCGTCGTATTTATTATATATATATATATATATATATATATATATATATATATATATATATATATATATATATATATATATAGGCAATAATTGCATACATTGACCGTTGTATTTCATTTGAATGTATCCCGTAGTGAAGTGCGGGTTTTCAGCTAGTACTCAAATAAACAACCTTTTAACTGTGGAACACTGAAAATTCCACCTTTGTACATGGGGATTGGGGATCTAATCAATCTTAAAATATATTTTTCATACCACGGAATATCCTCCTTTTCTGTCCATCACCAGTAAGTTAAACCAGCACTTTTCAGGTGTTTTATTTTCACTTGGTCTCTATATAAATCTACAACTTGTCCAGGTTATTTTGTACCATTACACGATAAAATAACATAGTCCTTTGATAACAGACACAGCATTGTCTGATTCACAGTCCGCAATGCTCATACCTGTTGAGCCATCATCATCAGTATCTGAATTCACTACAGGTTTCACCTTTTGAAACTTGAAGACGCCAGAATTTGAAGGCAATGGGTTTTCTAAATCTACTGAAGTCAGTGGATTAAATTCAATCCATCTTTTCTTTTTCTGTTTTTTTTCCTCGCATTGCATCTTCAATTTGCTGTTTCTTCCTTTCTTTTTACTTCCAAGTTTATTTTTCAGTTTTTTCTTCACAATGTCATCTTTTTTTTCTGTTTTTTAGGAGTTTTTCATCTGTTTTTTAATTTTTTTTCTTGTAAAGCCAAATCTTTCTAACCTTTTTTATTCCTGTCTTTTTTCTATGTAAATGTGGCGCAAATCTTGGGTTAGTTGTTAAAAAAAAATGTGAAGTCGGGGGACCCCCGTCAGGAACGAAGTTCCTTGCGTTACTTTCTCAACTGTAAACGTGATTTAATATGTATCTATCTATCTATCTATATATATATATATATATATATATATATATATATATACTGCGATATTCCAAGAATGAGTGTTAATAGAAACGGTCAGCGCTTGTGCGGGGATTTGAACCAGGGACCTCTCGCTCCGTAGTGCGATAGTCCGATACTCCGTAGTCCGATGCGATAACCATTCAGCCACAGAGTCCTTGAGAAAAAGCTCTTATGAAGGGGGGCATAACGCTTTTTCGTTACGCGACGATTCCTGCCAGTTCACTTTACTATAAGCTGCGTAAAAGAACTTCGTTCCAAAAATTAAACATGTTTAAACTCTCACAAGCTTTAAAAGTATAAATTTCTCCAACAACATTCTATCTATAAATGCCTATGTCTTGATTGACTTTATTGCAACTTATTAACATAACTTAATTAGTTCAGTTACTTAAGTTATGTTAGTAGTAATTAATATAAGCATAAGTGGATCGGTGTGGGGTAACTGGACCATACCTGGACCCAGTTCCCCTGGAGATATGGTCCAGCTACCCCATATCACTAAATCTGATGGGGCAACTGGGTCATACCCCTCCACAGAACTTTAACATGCAGGATAGGTTAAAACACTACACAGAAGGCTATTTTGTTATTAACCGAGATAAAAATTCTTGCATTCAATTTTTAAGAGATAAAAATAGACTTATAAAATATTATTGAATTCACCCTTGTAGAAAGATGTTTTGTGATGACAAATACAAAAAAACATTAGCAGCCATAAAAAACCAAACATTTGGTATGGAGTGAAAGGTGTTCCAGAATAAAGTATTATTTCCTAAATTAGCGGAACGGTGTAACTACCTTTTCCTCGGCATAATTACTAATGTTAAAGTAAAACGAAACGACTGATTTGATAGTTCTGGTGATAATGACTCCTTCGTTCCGGAGATTAAAATAGAATCTTACGTCAGTCATTAAAACTGACCTCCAAATTAGATTACTTTATAAATTCTTGATAACATATTTCTAGCATAACAAAAATACCTGGTACTTTTCCGTTAGCCGGGCGCATGTGGCGTTTACTATAACAAGTATCACCATTGGCAAGAATGAAAACTCGCCAACCTAACAACCTTAAGAAAACGGTTATTAGGTTATAGATAGGCTAAATTCTGAAGAAGCATCGTCCCGTCACACATGAAGATGGCGGATCAGAGAGTTTGAATTACGGGAGAGAACATGATTGAGTTCAGAGATCTAGCTAAATAACACCGAAATTCAACATGAATATAAATTGGAAACTAATTAACCACCGACTGCCCTTGCTTTCTTCACAATCGTACAAAAGATTATGCAATTGTGATGACGCACCAAATGGCGATATAAAAACAACGAGGAACTGCTCGTCGCCATTTGCAAACGTACTTAGCTGAATTTCTGTGTCGACAAAAAAAGGGGTCCTTTTGAAGACACCTTGAAGGATATTCAAGATTTTTCGCCTCCTAATTAAATATTTACTTTAAGAATAAAATTTCCGTTTCTTATATATTTTGTTCTTTCATACACACGTGTCACGGGAGTTACAGTTAATTAAAGAAAACAGCTGAAAATGCGACTATTGAACCTTATTTGGCGATATATCACTTGCGCCAAGCTAACAAATACAAAGTAACAAATACCTTCCGGAATACCATTCAGTAATAGGCCTTTACTTAACTGACAACCTGAATTATATGTTTGTAGCACAGAAGGAAGATCCGGTAAAGCCATCGGTAAAACTCCGGTAAAAACTATTAAATTTACTACTAGGGTTTCTAAAACGGATTATCCGTATCAATTATACGCGGTTTTTGAAATCTTAACCATATCCGATATCCATCCAATATTTTCCGGATATCCACAACTTACATTTTTATTATTTTCCTAATAAAATGGGCTTTGAAATTTGAATTTTGACATTTTATTCTTAAATTTGTGAAATATTTGCGAAATCAGTTTTCGAAATTTATTCAAGGCACGTTGTGCATTAAAACAAAAGTTTGCATTAGATTCGTATAAAATGTGGAAACGCCGATTTCACAAGCTTTTGGATTGCGAAGAAATGACAACACTACGGCTTTAGTAAAATGGCTTGTTGCTCCTGCGAATGTTCCAACAAAATATGTTTTAAGTTTTGCTACAGCTCATATGAAGAGACTTTTCCCTTATGAGGCTTACATTTATATGAAGATGAGACGACCTTTTGTGTGAAGAATTCGCATCCCATGATGGACCAGAAAAATAATTACATGAAGAACTAAATTCATATATTTCAAACGCGTGCAACGTTAAACATGTAGAAATATCAAATGATAGCGGTACTTTAACATACTCAAGAGAACACATAATCTTGAATTGCTGCATAAGGCGCTGAAAACAGCGAAACCTACTTCAAGCGATTCTCAGAGAGCCTTTTTCGTTTCTGGAAATTTCTGTACAAAAATTAGATCTAGGCTTTTTTGAGCATCATTGAATGGCTTCGTATTTTTGAAATGTTATTACTAACGTTAAAAAAAAGTTTTGTTACGGGGGCGGTGGCACGGTCGGCAAAGGCATCGAACCATTGATCTGCAAGTTTCTGGCTCGATGCCCGACGCTTACAAAACCGCCAACGTGTGCACTAATGGCGGCTGGTGCACAGAAAAATTCCGCCGTAGCTGCAATGTCCTCCAAGTTCCCAAACATTACCTCTGGATGTCAAGTGTTTCGGTCTCGTCTCTTGACTCGGTTGAAAATTACGGGACCGGTATGTTTCAAAAGGGTGCAGCGTGGACCTACCCCCTGGGGTGCACCCAGGGCAACGCATGCAATGCATGCGGCGAAGTGGTCTGGCTTCTAACGGAGTAGAGACTTTATTCAGCTCCCAGCCATTGGAGAGAAAAGTGTTTCAAAAGTTAATAAAGCTTTGTTTTAAAATTTAAAGTAATAATAGTAAAATTTATAAAGTTCAGTAATATATATTTTTATTCAGTTATCCGGTATCCGCCGGATAATTTTAAAATTAGTATGTGATAACAAAGTTTACACAAAATCAGTATATTTGGAAACCCTAATTATATGCTTTATTTCTCAAAAGTTGCAAGGCACATTAGAATGTATGAAATTCCCTGGGTATATTTCAATGATATGATTCACTGTCTCTGAGAAAACATTTTACGTGTGTGTAAGTAATTGGTGTTTCATACGCATACGAATAATTGGTGTTTCATACGCATCACGTTTGGACACTTCCCGTAATGCTATTCCACAAGAGATTACTAGTTTTATCTTTAATGAAATTAAGTATTTCTTGCACAACACCACTAAATTAAAAACTAAGTATTAAACATAAAATATTAATTTAATCTTTGAAAAGAAGCAGTCATTATCATTAGAACTATCAAATCAGTCATTTTGTCTTGTTTTAACATTGGTGATTAGGCTGAGGTAAAGGTAATGACTCTGTTCTACTAATTTAGAAAGTAGTATTTCATTCTGCAACCCATTCCACTCAATATCACGTGTTTGCTTATTTGGTCTTTATTTATAAAAAATGCTTTTCGGAAAATTATTTCACTGCACATGAAGCTAGTGTAATAAAAAATAATATTTTGAATATATTTTATTCTGAAAAAATAACTAAAATAATTTTTCCATTTAGAATTGGAAAAACATCGTTTTTAAGATATGCTGAATACGTTAATGCAACGAATAATTAACTAAATTAATTTTTTAGTTAAAATCTGCAATTCTTTTTCATATTGAGTTATATCTTGAAATGTAAAAATGTTTCGAAAACTGATATATATTTTTACAACTATTACTACAAAATTATTCAAATTTTCGTTCTTTTTAAATGCAAATTACATTTAAAAGGCATTTTTTAAAATTCAAAGTTATAAAATAAAGGTAATACATACAATTATAGGCAAAATACAGTTTCATATTTTTTTCTATCTATACTTTCTCTATCTAATTAAAAATCCCTTTAAGTGTCTCGAGACTCATATTTGCAATCATCATCAAATAGGTAATTTTTTGTGTCTAATAGAGTTCTACACGTCTTAAAGGTCAGCATCAATAATTTCAGAGACTGAGGATATGGTAAGTAAATAGGGCTATGCTAAGTTTGCTGTAAATTTCTGTTTTTGTGTGGGTATTTTAACGTAGGTTTACGTTCCTCCATAACGGTCCTCCGGAAAGGAAAATTTCAGATGCTAAAACTATCCGTACCTCGCGAGTTATAATTTTGGCAGCAGACCAAACACAGTCTGTATCGCTTGGACAAGCAGTAAACAGTTACACAGAAAGGTACAAAAATGGGTCAAAATTTTGACATACATATATGTATATATATACATACGTACATATATATAGATACATATATACATAACACATACATATATACATACAGAACATGTAAGCAATTAGAAGTAATTCTACGTCAATTACCCGCGATAGTTTCGTTAGAAGAGCCAACCTGAAATTTTGTGTTTTTAATGTTTTGTTGTCATTTCAATTGATCTCAGGCTTTCGGTTTTCAATGTGGGGATCTTTTTTGGCTTGACCTACATCCTATCAGAAAGATTCCTCTAAGGCAGCGGTTCCCAACCGGTGGGTCGCGGAAGGGTTACAGGTGGGTCGCGACTCGATCCTAAAACTATTAGAAACCATCGAATAAACCATCAGAAAAGATAAGAAAAATCGAAACATACTTAAAAACAGCAATTTTACATATTGATAGATTGTGATAACAATTTTCTTAACTGTAATTATATCAAAGCTGTATGAATTTTTTTGCCTGAAAAATTAAAATGGTCTTTGTGTACTTTTATAATTATAGTTTTTATCTTCACCTAGGAACACTTGTTAGTGAGTATGAAACCACTTGTTGCATATATTGAAAACATATATCTATTGTTAAATAAATAACTGTTTTGCTACAAAGTGCTTATATTTTGTCAACCATTTTCAAATCAGAACACAAATTGTTTATCAATAATCAATCTGTATCTTCAAAAAAGGATATATATATATATATATATTTGCAATATTTGATGGTAAATTATATATACATAAGGAAGGGATACGATACAAATAAGGTTGTTTACTCCACCATGGACCGATGAACCCTGGAGGTATTCCGATAAGGAAAGGTGTGTCGCCAGCAGAAAAAGGTTGAGAACCACTTCTCTAAGGTCATCGACTCGGTTATGCCTCCTGATGAAGAGACCAGTCGATTGCCTCGTTATTTTTGGTTCTTTGGGGTTTTGGGTTTTTAATTTTTCATGCTTTGCTAGTTTTCATTTCTATTATTACAATGTCAAGTGAATACACGCAATTACAGGCAAAATATGGTTTCATATTTTTTCTATCTATATTTTATCTTTGTAAGTTGAAAATCCCTTTAAGTGTCTGGACACTCATATTTGCAAGCCTCAAATAGATGACTTTTAATGTTTAATAGAGATCCGCAAGTCGTGGTCCCCATCAATAATTTCAAGGACTGCGTTTATATTATTTTTTCAATACCTCAGTGATTTTAAGTTTTTCCATTATTAGAGATAAATTGTGCAAATGAAATGAAAACTCTGAAAATGAAATATAAAAATTCCGATTATTTTATGATTTAGGGTTCGAGTTTCCTATTGCAATATTATTTCTTCCTATCTAAGGCTACTGTGTACTAACCCTATTGGATTCGTTCACCTCAATGTTAACTTGTGTAGGAAATTTGTCTACTATGTACAGCTGCATAAATGTTGATAATCCAATAAAAATGGTATTTTCAGATAGCCTGGACTTTTCTGTACCTTGCAACAGGATTCATTAAGTGCGTCCACCAAGGAAATTTATGAACGTCTAAAATACACTATACCAGATCTTTTTCCCCGAATAATTTAAATTAAAAAATATTATTTCCATTTTTTTAAACTTTTTCAGGGGCAAAAACCTCTGCCGTTTGCCCGGTGCAGATTTTTTCCCGATTTTTTTAACTTATAAATCTTGATAAATTATCCAATTAAAGGTTACAAAATGTTTTTACTTCTTCAGTCTGATAACAGATGGCAGCACTTGTCACTTTATGTTCATTTAACTGGAAAATATTGCATGCAAGGGAAAAAAAACTAGATTTAGGCGTTCGCACTGTGCGGAACGTGGAAACCTGAAAGGGTTTTAACGAAAAATGGCCCAAGGTGTAAAATTTATTTCTCTATTACGGAGTACAATTTTGTGAAAAAACTTTTAATTCAAGTCGGCAATCCTGGAGAAATTTTACACCTAGGTTAATCTTGAGATGAGCGAATCCAATAGGATTAGTTCAGAGCAGCCTTAAATCTTCCTATTTAATGTATAAATACGATTTATAACAATGCACATAAAGCAGAAGCAACATTCAAATGATATCGAAGTATGCCTGATATATTTTTTTACTGTGTTAACAAAACGACAACGAACGTGAAATTCCAGTGCAACTGGTTTCCTGTAGGAAAAGATATGAAAGTGTTCTCAACCGGTGAACCAACAAAACTATCACTCTGGTGCTATACTGCAGTTATGTTAGTGTACACACTTAAGTTCATAAGTAATAAACTGGGTGTCGGATTATTACAGTATTCCACGGATGCTTCCCAAAAACTGTAACATTTATAAAACTGCGCTTTATGTATCGTCTCAAAGATCATGAAGCCTTAAAATATGTGACGCAATTTAAATAAATGTCAGAAATATTAATCAAACATTTCAGATCCAAGCATTTTGATAGATTTGATAGTTTGTGTTAATTCCAGAACCCTTTGGGTAAATGTGTATCCAATTTTACTAATTTTAAAACTCGTTAACTTGTTGCTCTGGGTAGTTAGTGTTAAATATATATGTGCCCTTGATTATAAAAGTGGTCTAAGTCATTGAAATGGTAATTACAAAAATGGTGGAAGTCATGTTTTTCGCTTCGAGATATTTAAAGGTTTGAGTTTGAACAAAGTGAAAACTATTTTATAATAAAACTAGCTGAAAACATGTACTTTGCTACGGAGTACATTTAAATTAAATTATAGAGATTTAGCTACTTCTACCCACACTTGGGTGTATATAATTTGAAGTGGTACTCTAAATGAATTGGATACAAACACAGTTTATACATGAAACAATGTTTATTTTAAATGTTTGCACATATAGATTTTGCTTTTCAACAATGAGCATACGTACTACTTGTACGGATATATAAATACAGCTTTCATAAACAATATATTTTTCAATTCTCACGAACAGTAAGTCGACCAGCAGTTTTGCCACTTAAACTTTGGGCCTCATAAGCACTAGCGCAGGATAGCACCTGGAAGTGCTTACCTCTTAGCTACCTCTCGCTTCGTAACAACACTTAACACGCTTATCTATCAACTTTTTTCTTTAATTAAGCTGCATGGTATTTATACCAAGTGCGTATGCCGAAATTAGCATATCGCAAGCAGCTTCTTTAATTTATTCACTCAAAAGTTCGATTCTTGTGAATCGAATCTTATGTATACCTTACAAAATACAACGGTCAATGTATGCAATTAATGCCAAAAAAAATATATATGTGTATATTTATAAAGAAATCGTAACGGATATTTTTATAGACAAAATAATGTAGAAGAAAATATTCAAAATAAATCTAATAGAACATACTAAAGAATATAGTACAATTTATATAGTACACATTGATGAACATTTCTTTTACAGTATTTAATATTTTTTTGGATAATGTCCAATCGTCTGCCGCATTAGAATGAAAAAAAATTCTGTCAACTTATTTCGTTGTTATGCACGTGACGATAAATTCATTTAAAGTATCATGAAAAGAAAAGAAACCACGTGATATGCATTTAATAAATTAAATTCTAAAATTTATCTTCAAAAATTCCCCAAAAATCAGAAAATGGAGGTACAGATTCGAAAAAGATTTCATTTTCAAGGAATTTTTAGGATATTTCTCGTGATATAAATTTTATAACCCTCAGATTATTATTTTAAATGCAAACTTAAAAAAGTTACAAAATAGCTTAAAAATTTAATTTTAAAAAATCTAAGAAGATGTTTTCAAAAATCTCTCTTAGTGCACCCTAACACTATAAGAAGAATAGCCATGCAAAATTTCAGCCCTTTAGGTGCAGCGGTTTGGTCTGTGCCTTGTCTGTCAGTCAGTCAGTCAGTTACGGAACTGTTTTATATATATAGATATTTCAGAAAATATGTATGGTTCAGTTTTTAAAAGTTTTCTAAAGACTGCTTTCGATATCGGTAATGTAAAATAATACAGGGTGAAAAGGCTCATAAAACCCATTTTTTCTAGATTCTTGTCTTACACTACTTTTGTAATCACCGGCACACTGACTTAGTCCACTTTCATAATCAAAGGCACATTTATGCTTCTTATACTGAATCATAGCAATGAAATGCCTCTATATGTTTGGAAATATACTTAAATTCTAACTAGTATCTAGTAAGCACTATTTGACGTAATATTCAGCAGTAAAATATCGAATTTTTTATCACCCATGAAAGAATGGCTCAATCTGTGTCTTTGAATTGGGCTCTCATTAGAAAATTTAATTATATCTGTAGCACCTCGCGTCGAAAAAAACCAGAAATTGATTGCTTTCTTTAAGATTCTCCTGAAACTTCCAGACCTGCCATTATCAAGCTAATTGCGTGCTCATTTACAACCTGTCTGGAGATCTTTCTTTTCCTGCAAAAAGTGTGTTCTTAATTGCAAGAGAAATGGCTGGGTGTATTTCCCAATTTTCGCCATTCCCGCTGCTTGACATTTTAATACATTGAAGAGTTTAAATTCCTCCAGAGAGTGAGGTTCTCCAAATATTTACACGCACTTCAGACTTAATTATTTTTATAGTGCAATATAAAACAATGAGTTTGCATCGATTTTTCCGTTCTACTTAATTTTGGCGCATTTTTACTGACATGTATGCAAGGTTTGTAAAAAAAGAAGTTATTACGTTAATGTAATGGTGAATAATTTTAATACGAAAATGTAATTTTTTTTCAACTTCCTCTGTCTATTTCACTGAAGAATTTGCTAAGCAAATTGCTAATACACGTTTGTTATTTTTAGAATACTGCACAGGAAATTAAGTAGAATGCCTGAAATTTATAAGCTTTTTAAATATTTGTTGTGATCCATTTCAGTGTAAAATGATTAATGTGCGCCACTGACTAGCTATAAAAAAATTTAAATGTTTCATATACGGTTAAACCTTGATTTCATGGAGATATTTTCCCCCAATGCTGAAACGCTTGTCGTGAGACATTCGCCTTTTTTATTGTTAGAATAATAGAGACAATTGCTTTAAGTTAAAAAATTTCGTCGACCGGGAAAATTGATATTTATTTACAGTAGTACCTTACAAAATTTCTAAATAAGACTTATTAATTTATCCAATATTTTAACAATAAAATATAAAACACGGGATGATCCAATATATCAAAGTACCCTTTTAATACAGGGTGGTTATAATTGAAGTTACACTTTGAAATGGTCATAAAAGAAAGACTACTGGACCAAATATTATCAAACTTGGTAATAGTTTAAAGGAGGTCATGGGAATTTCTTTTCCGCCAAAAAAAAAAAAGTTCAAAACTCACCACCAGGGGGAAAATGGCGCTGTATGCAACATTGTTAAACGAAATAAGACATGAAGACATCGGTTTAAAATGTGTTTAATCGTTTCTGAAACGTGTTATAAAGCATGTTCAATGTGGCGTCCACCATTTTCCGAAAGCAAGTTAAATCGCATTACTGCATTCTCAACAGTAGCTCGTAGCATATCAGGAGGAATGTTACGGACATGCCAGTGTATCGCATCTTTCAATTCCGCCAAATTCTTTAGATTATCACCATAAACAGTGCTTTTGAGATAACACCATAGCCAGAAGTCACAGGGGTTGAGGTCTGGTTGAGCTACTGTTGAGAATGCAGTGATGCGATTTAATTTGCTTTCGGAAAATGGTGGACGACACATTGAACGTGTTTTGTAACACGTTTCAGAAACGATTAAACACATTTTAAACCGATGTCTTCATGTCTTATTTCGTTTAAAAATATTGCATACAGCCATATTTCCCCCCTGGTGGTGAGTTTTTATTTTATTTTTTTATTTTTTTTTATTTTTTTTTGACGGAAAAGAAATTCCCATGATCTCTTTTAAACTATTACGAAGTTTGATAACATTTGGTCCAATAGTTTTCTTTTTATGACCATTTCAAAATGAAATTTTAATTATAACCACACTGTACATTCGGGTTTCAAAAATTACTCATTTCCTTAATTCCTGTTTGCATTAATTAAGGCAATTAGAACATTCGATCCCCACAAGTTTAACCACAGAATATGTTTAGCAGAGGCTTAAAAGAAATTATTTAAACAAGGCATAACCATTACTAAAATTTAATTGTTTACTATTATACTAATCATTCGAAGTTAATTTATCAACCCAACACCCTCTAAGATACAAATGCTAAAATCTGGTCCCATTTTCTTTTCAATCCTGACTAAGCTAACTGTAAGTATTTGAGCGCAAGCATCAACTGTATATTTATTGCTATATCCTTCAAGATAACTTAGAACTTTCAACAATACTTCGACACTTTTGTAAAATATTGAATTAAAATTTGTATACCGTCACTTCGCAGTAAATAAATTAATCCTACATAGATATACCTATAAGTAAATAAATAGCTAGCTGACCTTATGAACATTTTAATCGAATCTTTGTTGGAAGCCCCGCCCCTTCTCGTATACAAAATTTTAATGGCACTTAAACTTCTTGCGATTGGCAGCTATTTGTAATATTCCAGCGAAAACGGCTACAAATTGCGATGAATTCCACCCTTATTTTAGAGAAAAAACTATTTGAATGTCCTAATAATGTTTTGTCTGAAACCTCAAATCTACCTACTAGACTAATCGACCGAACTTAAGCAATTCATAAACTGAACTATACGTTAGAAATTTTTTTTATTTATTTATTTCTAATGCAGAAACCTGCGGACAAAATCCTTAGTTTTATATAAGAAAGGTTTATAGAGAAAAATACAAAACTGCAAAGGAAAACAAAATGGAAAATACATAAATGAGAAAAGCAACTAGGACGACATAGTCATGTCATCACGGACCTCCCAATTACGTAGGTAGAGAACTCTCAATTAAGGCATATCAGGACACCATGTTCTTACCGGCCGTGCTGTTTAAATTGCAAAGAAGGCATAAATGGGTAGAAAAAATCCTATTCTATTTAAATGCACAGCCGGGCAGCTGTGTTCAGTTGCAATCCTGAGAGCAGCCACTGCTATTTCACGCGGGACATCGGGAAGTCTAATCAGGGTCTTGCTACTGATTATAATTTGAATCCTGTTTTGGAGGTCAGAAATAAAATAATCCTTTTACTTTCTGCTTTATAATCTTACTAGCTGAAAACCCGTACTTCGCTACGGAGTACATTCAAATTAAATACAACGGTCAATGTATGCAATTAAGGGGACAAGGGACCTTGAAACTAGATTTTTGTTTTTAAACTTTCAATATTTACCTCTATATACAAAATGAGAATAATTAATTTTCTTTTTTACTACATCGAAAACCCTTAGAATTCAAAATTAGGAATTTTTTACAAAATGACTGTTTTTCAAAATTTTTCAAAAATGCTAAGCTTATTCAAAATGCTCTGTGCGCATTCTATATTAATTAAATTCTTTAAAATTTTTAATATAAGTTTACAATATGTATATAAACAGAAATGTGTATTTAATTTTTTTTGTAGGAATCTAAAGTCTTAAAATATTTTTTTATTCTGCCTGTTATTTTTTTTGTTTTTTAAAATATTTTTACCTTATTTTATGATCTATAAATTTGAAAAAAATATTTGTGATTTCAAAGAATGATGCACAGTTTTGTGACAAACACTTCAATAAACAATTCTGAGAAAATTGGAAGATATCAGAAGAAAATGAATATGCATGGAGCATTTTGAAAAATTCTAGCATTTTTGAAGAATTTTTTGATAAACAGATCTAATTCCTCCACAAAATACTTATTTGTAAATTCTAATTATCTTCCATGTAGTAGAAAAAATATTAATTATACTCATGTGGTATATAGTGTAAAATATTTAAAATTAAAGAAGAACGATATTGAAGATCCCTTGTTCCCTTAATGCGAATATATATATATATGATGTCAGATCCGGGAGTAGAAACAAATTCCAAATGCATGTCCAGGGGTATCTCACAAACGAAACGTTCGATTACCGACAATAATTTATTTATAGCTGGATATGTCAGCACATCACATGAAACTACAATATAACATAAAACATAAACTCGAACACTGATATAGTCTAGCTTTGTTATACGGCCCGCTACGTCCGCATACGCCGGCTTCCACTCGCCGAATGTCCAGATGCGTAGACGTTCACTCTGGTCGCTGCGTACAGCGCCCTCTGGTGGATTTTCCATTATATATATATATTTATTTATTTATTTATTTATTTATTTATAATAAATACAACGATCAACGTATGCAATTGATATAAAAAAGCAAAAAAATATATGTATAAAAAATCGTAACGGATATTTTTATAGACAAAATAATGAAGAAAATATTCAAATTAAATCTAATAGAACATACTAAAGAATATAGTACAGTTTGAGGAACATTTCTTTTACTGTATATTAATGTTTTTTCGGATAATGTCCAATCGTCTGCTGCATTAGCAAGAAATTTTTTTTTGTTTACGTGACGCCAAATTAGTTCAAAGTATCACAAAAAGAAAAGAAACCACCTGATCAGTATTTAATACATTAAATTCTAAAAATTAGAATTTAAAAATTCTCCAAAAATCAGAAAATGGAGGTAAAGATTCGAAAAAGATTTCCTGTTAAAGGAATTTTTATGATCTTTTTCGTGATATGAATTTTATAACCCTCGGATTTTTATTTTAAATGTAAACTTTAAAGAATGTTACAAAAACAGCTTAAAAATTTAATAATAAAAAATCTTAGAAGATTTTTTTTTTAAATCTCTCTTAGTGCACCCCTACACTATAAGAAGAATCGTCATGCGAAATTGCAGCCATTTAGGTCCAGCGGTTTGGTCTATACGTTATATCTCAGTCAGTCAGTCAGTTAAGAAACTGTTTTATATATAATAGACATGCAGTTTTATAAGGAATAGACAAGTAATAAAGGGGGTGTATTGGTCGACCCGTCTCCTCGTGGCGCAACCCGGGCACTAACGGCAAAGTGGTATTTTAGAGCAGTAGATTTAGCTATCTCAGCTTTTCTTCATTAAATTTGAATGTGATATGCTAGACTTAGGGGAGGAAAGTTAATAGATCTATAAAGAAAATGTAACCAAACTAAGACATTGACTTAACAAGTCAAAGAAAGTACCTTTCATATATATTCATTACTTAAATTTATCAAATTTTATTTCAGTTTTTCATGTAACAAGATAGAAACTTAATTAGATTTCTATTACTGTAATATAATATATCAAGTACTGCAATAACGTTAGATTAACTCGTTAATAGCTCTTTTCATAAAAAAAAATACTAATCTATAAATAGCTGTCAGTGAAAAATGTGTCCTCTTCCAGAATCAAATTAAAATATTAAACTCCCAGCAAAATATTATCTCCAAATCAAATGGAATGAATTACGCATTAAAAATTCTTTTTTTTTTTATAAATACAGAAAAATTGTAAGCCAGAAGTTATAATGAATGATATCACTCTTAAATCCCGACGTGAATTTCATCTAGCGTAATAATCTTAATTCTTTTCTTATTTCATGCATGGCTTTGGATACTCATTACAATATTTCATGAACTCGGCAACATCTTGGATACGGAAGAAAACTGAACTGTTTCCGCTTCTTACCACTTCCTTCGTTTTCAAAAGATTGGGGAAAAAAGTTAAAGCTCCATAGCGTTATTATGAAGCTAATTACGTGTTGAAATTAAAGGTGGTGCCGTCTCCTTTTTTCCGCAATTAAAGAGGATCTTAATTGTGAACACATTGTGCATGGATATTTTTCAGAAAGAACTGACAAATTTTGTCAAACAAGTTCACCGACATTTAAAGCTCATTCTAATCTACCGCCTTAAATATTTATATTTTCTTTGAGCTAATTGCTTTCAAACAATTACTATTATCTTCGACATATTTTTAGCGTTTGTATAGTGGCATGTAGGCTTCATACGTATGGAAAGTCATCAGTTCGTTTCGTACGCTCTTTGCAAGTTGTGTAATTAAGCATTGTACTTCAAGCTGTTTTAAGTTACATAATTGATTATATCGTTAATTATTGTTTTACTTTTTGTGCATAAGAATTGAATTACGTGTATAAACCTCTAATTTCTGGATGTGGATTTTAAAATCTGATATTTGGACTACATATTTAACAGCAAATACATTATTCATATTCAAGTACAATATTTAACTACTTTATAATTACCCATTCTTTTAAATAAGTAGAGTATGCAGGTAACGAACTTCCATAAATAAATTTAAATAAATTTCTGCCAACTTTGAAAAACTTTACCCGTGTGGTAGGGTTTTATTGCATTTGGAAAATGTGATCCCGATTTCACGCTTTTCCGCCGTTTTCAATATTAAATATATCTAAATGAGTGATGGATTCATATTATTATTTGCAAATAATCCTGTTTTGGTGTCTCGTTATGTAATTATTATTGTGATTTCAGTGCAATTCTGGTAGAGAAGAAAATTGGATACTACTGCTGATAAGCAACAAAATGTTTCGTGAAAGCATAAAATGCTTTCAATATCCCAAGCTCTTCAGAACTTGGGATAGAACGTGATCCCAAGTTCAGAACTTGGGATAGAACGTAATACGAACCTCCATTGAGAATCAGGGGTGCCATGTTCTCCACAACTCTTAAAATTGACCGGTACATTTTCCATGGGGACATGTGACTGCCGCATGAGGTAATTTTTTTTAAAGCGACCATCGCAAATCTCCCCATCCTGCTTCATTTGGTGTATCCTCCCAGATAATTCGAAGTGCTCTTGTTCTGCCATTGCCATCTTTGGGTTACCAACTTGAAAACAATGACAGTTTGTAGCAGTGAATCAAAATCTGAAAATGCCGAACATGGCTGGTTGATGGGACAATTTGTTTATTTTTCTGAAGAGACTGATTAGCTGTTAATGGTTTATCCGGCAATTATACAGCGTGTCCGGGAAAGATCTTGATTATTCTAAAGATTAATAACAAAAATACGAACGGAATGCAGTTTGCGGCAAATGAATGAAGAAATCTAACCTTTTTTTTTACTCTCAGTATCATCAATGTAGATCTACGTGAGCTCTGTTAGTAGCATGAAGAATGTTGTGTCTTCAGTCGATTTCTTTAGACTTTTTTTAAAATTCCAGGTGTGACAATGAGGATTGCGAATTGCATCCTTTCCTAACCCTTTCAGGGGCGCCGTTCGCACAGTACTAACGCCTAAATCCAGTGTTCTTTTTACTTGAATTCCATGTATTCCCCTTAAATGAGCAGGAAAATGGCTAGTGCTGTCATCTGTTATCAGTTTAAAGAAGTAAAAACATTTTGCAATCTTTAATTTGAAAATTTTTCAAGATTTTTTAGGTTAAAAAAATCGGGAAAAAAATCTGCACCATGCAAACGGTAGAGGTTGTTGCCCATGAAAGGGCTATAACGGAAATCGGTATGGAAATTGATACAGGAAAAAAAACTGTTCTCTTTCTTCATACTTTTGCCGCAAACTGCATTTCATTTGACCTGTTTGTATTTTTGTTATTAATGTTTCGAATAATAAATATCTTTCTTTGACACGCTATATTTACGATAACCTTCCAGCGTAAGAGAAATATCAAAGCAGAACTATGTTCTCAGAAGTGAACTTCCAAGGACTCATTCAGCGGCGGGATATTTCTGCTTCTACATTCCCTAGGAGATTGTAATGACCATTCTACCCCTCTCTAACATACCAAAGTCGTCAAATTGCAGTATTCAATAAATTGCAAGAAAATACTTTTCACATACGATCAGAATATTTGTGATATCTCTCAACAGATTCGTTAATTTTCATGCACTTTTGTGACATTATTCCTTGGTCAAGGTAGGGAATTCAACGATAAGAAGTAATAGGAAGTCCACATAACATAAACTACATTATTGACAAAATTGCAATAAAATGGACCTAAACACAAGAGTATGCTAATTTACGACTGTATTATAAACATATTTATTTAAAAACAAAAAAACTAGGAAGTAATTACAAATAAATAATCCAATAAATATCGATAAAAAATTATACTAAAATAGACAAAAACAAACAGAAATCAAGCACTCTGGGCATCCACGCACCAACGGCAAGATTCTGCATAAGAGCCGAAACTGAACCATAAAACGACAGAGTTACAACTCAAATAATACCTATCAAAAAATTAACCTTACCAAAAAAAAATGCATAATAGGATTTTAGCTTTCAGCAAAAAATTTAAGTTTAAGATTAATAGCATAAAATACCCTTACCTGTTTCCTACAATAAAATTCCATAAAGTACCTACTAAATTTAGGTTTGTTACTTGTAGTACAAATTGTTATAACACTTTGTTCAGTAAAAAGTTCTTTAGCTATTTAAAAATTATTCTAAATAAAATTAAGGTTACCGAAAAAAGCTTTATTATAAATAATAACCAGAATATTCTATATTTTTAAAAAAATAAGAATATAGATAGCATTTACACGTTTGATTTTGAAAACCTGTTTACCAGTATTCCTCATGATAATTTAATGATTATATGTTCAGAAATCTATGATGCTTATTTAGATAGTACTTTAATCTTAAAATGTGACTGGATTGATTTATGTAAATTTAATATTTTTGAAAACTATCTCTTTAACGGCTTATGTTTCTTTAAACAGATAAAGTGTATACCTATGGGAAATAGCTACTCTAGTGCATTTGCCAACCTATTCTTACATTTTTACGAAACTAAATTTCTTAACTCAAATAATATTACCGGATTTAGATATATTGATGACCTCATAATTTTTAACTGTAACGATTTGGAGTTTCTTAATCAAATCTACCCAAAGGAACTTACTTTAAACCGGACTAACGAAAATAATGTTTGTGCGACTTATCTGGATTTAAAAATTAAAATTCAAAATAGGGAAATAAAAATAGGAATTTATGATAAAAGGTTAGATTTTAACTTCGAGGTTATTACTTTTACCAATTTCCATAGCAACTTAAACTATAAAGTTTATTATAATATTTTTTACTCACAACTTTACAGAATAAAAAACATATGTAACAATGCTGGGGATTTTTTGGAGGCTTGTAGCATTTTCGAGGAAAACTTAAGAAAAAACGATTTCTCTAAAAATTTCGGTAATTTAAAAGTTTTAAAAAAATGGCATTTAGACTCAGGAATTTTTAAAGTTGCTTAGAATAGTATTTGTGTTTTTGGTTAAGTTGTAATGGGGGGTGGAGCTATAGTAATGTTACAATGACGTAACCATTAGGATAGAACTCGCTGCTGTTTCGCCATAACTGTCACTTACGGAATTGGGGTGTGTAGGCACCGATTATATTGCATTAGGATTTTTGTGTGCTTGCTTGTAAGGTGCGTTGAGCCCATACAGTAAGTTGTGTTTGTCTTTTCATTTTCTTCTTGACTAATTGCTTCTTAGGGGGACTCGGGGCCTTGGGATGTCTTTTGGGCTTACCTGCATCCTATTCAGAAAATTCCCCTTGAGGTAATTGACATGGTTAGGCCCCCTGATGACGTGACCTGTCGATTACCTCTGTCGTTTTATGGTTCAGTTCCGGCTCTTATGCAGAATCTTGCCGTTGGTGCGTGGATGCCCAGAGTGCTTGATTTCTGTTTGTTTTTGTCTATTTTAGTATAATTTTTATCTATATCTGTTGGATTATTTATTTGTTTATTCATTATGGGGATATGAAGATTCTGCGCTATCCTCTATTGAAAATGTTTTCTTTGCAGGATATGTTTTATGTTATAGTGATTTAGCAGTCTATGCTTGAATTTTAATTTTGTTTATTTCTATGGTTTACTTTTTAAAAAGAAGTAATTAAAAATTAATTCACAAATCATTAAAACTTTCGTCATTTGAATTGAGATAATACTGTGAAGATTATATGAAATGATACTTTTTTTTTAAATATCAGGATTTTATGAAAATTAATAACTACAGTTTGACTACATTCTTAAAAAAATGTATCTACTACATTTTACTGACAGCAGAAAATGCAACTTAATCATTTTGTAATCAAAGGCTGCTAAATAATATCAACTACATTCGATTCATGAATATTGAGTGTAAATATATTTTTCGTGAAACTTTCATATTGACGTTTAGATTAAATTCAGAGTTTTTATTTCGTTAAAATATTTGTACATTTATTTTAAAATCTGTAACTTTTTATTAACACATTTATTATCGTACATTTCTTGCATTTCTTAATTTTATTTTCGCAAAGCGTAACACTGAATCTTTAATTCAGTGTTGCTGTCAGAGGATTCATTTATATCGGTTATTTTTCTTTAGTAATAAAGCATCTCTATCCATTGCATGTCCATAATAGCCCTATGCCAGTGGTGCGATAAAAAATTTCTACCGCAACCCACTTTCTTTAAATAAAAAAAACCGCAACCCCCCCATGAAACTCTTTTGGTAGACGCAGAATTTTAAACAAAATTATGAAAATGTTTACAATAGAATAGAAAAAGGAAACTGTGCGTAATAACAATAAAAAAAGTCTTGCCTACCATCTGTACTTGGTTTTGGTAAAACTGTTTCACACCTTATTTAACAATGTCTTATCACTTTTTAACATATAAAAAAAATGCGTAATTTTAGAAAATATGTAATTAGAAATGCGTAATTTTAGTATATATGTAATTAGAAATGTGTAATTTTACAAAATATATAATTAGAAATGTGTTATTTTTGAAAATATCTAATTAAAATTAATAATTTTAGAAAATATTCAATGAGGAATGTGTAATTGTAGAAAATGTGTAATTAGAATTCAATGAGAAATGTGTAATTGTAGAAAATATGTAATTAGAAATGTGTAATTTTAGAAAATATGTAATTTGAAATGCGTAATTTTAGTATATATGTAATTAGAAATGTGTAATTTTACAAAATATATAATTAGAAATGTGTTATTTTTGAAAATATCTAATTAAAATTAATAATTTTAGAAAATATTCAATGAGAAATGTGTAATTGTAGAAAATGTGTAATTAGAATTCAATGAGAAATGTATAATTGTAGAAAATATGTAATTAGAAATGTGTAATTTTAGAAAATATGTAATTTGAAATGCGTAATTTTAGTATATATGTAATTAGAAATGTGTAATTTTACAAAATATATAATTAGAAATGTGTTATTTTTGAAAATATCTAATTAAAATTAATAATTTTAGAAAATATTCAATGAGAAATGTGTAATTGTAGAAAATGTGTAATTAGAATTCAATGAGAAATGTGTATTTGTAGAAAATGTGTAATTAGAATTCAATGAGAAATGTATAATTGTAGAAAATATGTAATTAGAAATGTGTAATTTTAGAAAATATGTAACTAGAAATGTGTAATTTTAGAAAATTTAAAGCAGTTTTTTAATATAAATGATTTAATATAACATAAATTTGCTTCAAACTCTCCTCAGCCCCTTCCAAATTTTTCACGCCCCCCCCCCCCACCCAGTGCGTCGTGACCTACAGTTTGCCCCCCACTGTCCTATGCAATAACAGGAAAAGTAAATGTGTAAAACAATATTTGTTTGAAATATATATTTTCACTCGCGGGGAAACTGATATCTCCTTTCCAAAAAAATAAAGTTTCAACTTTATGCAAAAATAGTAAAATGGCATTTCGCTTGAAAATTTATCGTTCCCGAAGTCACGAGCGATGCGTCGAAATGATGACAGAGATGTTTTAGAAGTTATTCTATTCAAGTGTTGAGTTTGTGAAATGTCTTGTTAGCTATTTGACAAATGCGTCATATGTGAGTGATTCAGTGATTCTAATTCACAGTTTGATCTGAAACGGTAACTCATTTGTCAAATTGTGTCGTGGTAAATTTTCTAGCGATCGCGAATATATTTACCTTAAAATGAACTCTTTTGCAAGGTGTAGAAAAGTTCAGGCTACGTCAAAATACCATTTATATTTGATTATCAGCCTTTCTGTAGCTAAAAATAGTAGATACATTTTCTCAATAGGTTAACATTGAGTTGTGCGAATCCAATAGTTCTAGTTGCCATCGTACACTGAAGCCGCAAGGCAACTAGAAGCTTCAAATATCATATAACTATGTTGCTCAAGAAATAATTCAAGTCTTCTGTTACTACCCAATCTTAAATAGCGTTTCAATTTTTTACATGCTTAAATGATTTGCTTTCCTAGTCCGACTGCTAGACAGGAGTATTTAGAAACCTCGCAGTACTACTAAATCTATTCTGCATATACCGCTTCATAAATATTTTGTGAGGTTTTCTAAGATACAGTATTTATTTTTTATGTTTGTTAATTTTATTTTGCTCAATGCTTTTATAACCCTTTATGTTTCCCTTTATTTTCAGTTTTACGTACGTTTTCTTTCTTTTTATCGTTATCTCTCATGTTCGTATGTACAGCGTGTCCAGCAAAGGACTCCCTGATTTCAAAGGACTCCCTGATCCGTAGAAGAATGCAACAAATGGTATGTTTATCGTGTAAGTTGTAAGAATTTTATACGCTAATTTTCGAAATAGTTACAAAAGCTGCTAACAGATGGCGCTCTATAACTCGTATCAGCATGCATAAAATACTCGTAGTCTTTGTGAGCAGTCTTTGCAATCATTACATCACAATCTTTTCAAAATGTCCACCATTCGCTGTACGGAGGTGGCGCAAACGAACAATAAAATGTGCCATCGTACCCTGTAGTGACTCCACAGAAATCGATTCAGCTGCCATGCAGATCGCCGATTACAGCTCGTCCAGTGTGGTAGGAGGGTTCCTGTAGA
This sequence comes from Dolomedes plantarius, assembly GCA_907164885.2. NCBI lineage: Eukaryota > Metazoa > Arthropoda > Arachnida > Araneae > Dolomedidae > Dolomedes > Dolomedes plantarius. The sequence continues at coordinate 99,176,429 of OU015502.1, forward strand.
CAGTATCTTTTAATGTGCCCCCCAAAAATAGTCACAGGGACTCAGATCCGGCGAATATGGCGGCCAATCTATGCCTGCTGCTCTAATGCGAGCAAAAGCGCCATCTGTTAGCATCTTTTGTGACTATTTCGAAAATTGGTGAATGAAATTCTTACGGCTTTAACGATAAAAATATCGTTTGTTGTATTCTTCATCAGACAAAATTTTTAATTTTGAAATCAGGGACTCCTTTGCTGGACACAATGTATGTTCTGTATGTATTTATGTATGAAACTTATATTTTACGATTGGCAATGGAAGTGCTTTACCCTTTAATTTTAGGAGTATTCAAAAGAATAAATATAATATGCACTAATGCTCGAAATCAGTTGGTCGGGAATTCAGCGTGAATTAGGATATGTATTCATATCATTAAATCTACAAAGATTAACTTAAGTTCCTAAAATATATAGGATATCTGCATCTTTCGGAACAGAACCTGAAGTCTCTGGTGCGTGTGCGAATGTCTCTGATGCTTTTCCTTTTTCTGGAATTTATAGAGATTAGGAGATATAATTGCATTCACACTAGTATGACGGAAATTTTTTTCTTACTAAAAGGACCGAACGCCGTCATTTTCACGGTTAAAAATAAAATGAAGAATTTAAAACATCTAATGTATTTAAAAAATGGTTAAATACTTTAAATTTTGAACGATTTCATACCAATATACAATAAATTCGTATGTATTTAGATATATTTTTATGCAGGTATGCCTAGCTGACAACCTGGTATGCTTTATCCGTAAAAATATATGCATGGTTTGTGCAGTCCTTATTTTACAACACCAATATTTCCGAAGAGCCAATATTTCTGTTATTTCCAAAAGGGGGAAGAGACGAAAAGTAACTGACATTTTCCCGGTATTATTTTAAAGATTTCTGCCCGTTTTCTATATTGCCGTCAAATTGGCGGCATTGAGTCTTATCCTATAAGTCATAAAATTTTAGAAGCCTAAAGACATAAATACAGACATAGCGTTCAATCGTACATCCGAAACCGTCAAAATGGCAGCAGCCATATTTCTAGTGTTAAAATATAGATACCTAAGAGTAATTCAAATGAATAATACATATACAAATCTACAAAAAACTATTGGAGATTATATTTCATGAATAATGAGCTACACGAATTACAGATATATAACCTTTGTGGTTATCAACCTCTTAATTTAAAAATGTAATATAACTTAGTCTTAACGGTGAAACTTCTCTATCCGGCCACCCCTCTAAACGGACATATTTTGTTCAGAACTGATCGAAGATCCCATAGAAACAGTGTTATGGACGGAACCACTTTTAAGTCCACTCCTCAAAGCAGCCGTTTTTTTTCATGCTATGTTGAACATTATCTTATCTAAATATTCATCCTCTTTTTCTTTTTATGACTTGTTAACAAGGCATTAAATAATAATCAGAAAGTAATATAACGTCATAGATTGTTAAATAGTATGCGCCCATTCTTCGGTATTTGAAGCAAGCTTAGATCTTTCATTAAAAGAACCGCGGTCTTGAGACCGTTTATCACACCAAGCTTAGGAAGTACATTTTTTTCTATGGAGAATGAGAAATTTGTTAGGGGTTTAATTAAGATTCTTTTTATTTTAACAAAATAAATAAAGACTGTTTTTCTTTCTCCCTTAGATGTAAATATAAATTTAAGAATTTAATTATTCAATATTTAACCAATATTTGTTTTCAATTAAAACATACATTACTAGTTACATGGAGAGAAAACATCATTGGAACAATATTTCAAATGCATTTTTATAAGTTAAATATACAATAAAAGACTTTACTATAACGATAAATATTAGCATTACGCGTAATTTAACACCTAAATTAGCCACACCTCGTTTAGAACTCTACAAATTCATTATCTAATTATGCGTTAATAATAGAAACCATCCCTCTCAACTAATATTGGAATAGAAATTGCTAGTGGCTAATTATAGGCTTACTGTCTGTTCAATAACTACTGGAAATTTATACTAATTTCAGCTAATGCGTTACAAACAATTTCCTAAAAGAATTAGCTTAAAACAGGTCGTGCTTCAATATGATTGTTATCTTAAAATGCCTTATTCTGAACTGCTTAATTTAAACGGAACATTTTTTATCAAAAACATTAAAAGTTTGAGAAATAAGCTGAAATTTAGAGCAAAAGATTGTAGTATTATTATTTATATCCAACTATTATTATGCCATTAATAACTTTTAACCATTCAAACATAATTCAGAATATTAAATTACCCAACAGTGTTTTACTTTAATAATATTTGCTTCACTATTAGTAATATTTTATTTCTATTGTTTTTTCTCTATTATTCGCTTGCTGCTTTTCTGATTATGTTACATGAAACATATTTAAATCGCTTAAATTCTCATTCTTTTTTTCGAATGCGACAGGTTAATGTACAACTCACGCTATCTCGTTCATAGTTCAGCTCAGACTCACTTTTTCCGTTATCACCGCATGGTGGCGCTGTTCTTTCATCTGGTGGTACGCCCGTACTTATTACAGGTTTAGGTTTCGGTATCGCCTATAATTATTATTCGTGTTATGGGACGTTATTTCAGAGGCAACTTGGGACTTTAAATTATCGAAATGTACTAAACAGTTATATGAGTAAGGGAAATTAACGCTGTCAATCCGTATAAATAAAGATATTGAACATAATCTGTTTCAAAACTTGCTTAAGTAATTTGCCTTTCATTGCAGACGAATTCATTCCCAAACGGACATAGCCGGATGAAGGCCGAATGGCTAGAGCGCTGGCATTCGGTACCGGAGTCTGTGGGTTCGAATCCCACTATTGCAATGGACGTTTGTAGCCGTTCGGAATCAATAGGTCCCGGTCTAATTAGCCCTCGTGTAGCAAAAAGTTGACCGTAGCGCTCCAAACCAAACCAAACCAAACCCAAACGGACATTAATTCGGGAATTCCGTGATATATATGTATAAACTATCTGAATACCCGTGCTTCGCTACGGAATACATTTTAGGATAATCACGATGAAAAAATAATGAAATTGCTTTTTAGAGGAATTCCTTATAAGCAATATTTTTTGTTTCTTCATTGAGCGGAACTAATATTACCAGGCTCGTCCGCGAACTTACGCTTGACCAAGCTACGTAAAACTGACTGTCAGAGAAGCAATTTTTCTCTTAAATCTACGCCAGCGTATTTTAAAGTTTGACCTTGAGACTTATTTATCGTCATGGAGAAGCATACTTTCAGGGGAAATTGCAGTGTACTAAAGTAAAAGGAGAGGTAATTGGGTATTACAGGAATGCGTGGCACGAACACTTTTTCTCCTTGAGCACACCCAGTTAAAATAATAGCTTCGATTAAATTTTTATGCAGGGCTTTGACTTGTAATCTAGTGTCATTACACAATTTCGGTGGTTTTAAATTTCGAAGAAGCATTACGGGTGGGCCCCTCCCCAAAGAGAGCTTATGGTAGGGAAGACCCGCTCATTTAAGGGAACTTAAAATCTCTACCAGGTAGTTAACGGTATCCTCTGAATTACCGACAGTGTCTATCGACTTGTTGACCATTTCTTCCCCGTGAAAGGACTTAAGCAACATGTCATTAATGAACACAGCTTGGTCGTTTTTTGGAGTCAAAATGGCCCTTTTGCAAAATCAGTCTATTGGTTTATTCTGTATTTGAGCAATGCCTGGATAAATGTGATCTACCTCTTCCTATTCTTAAAAAACTTTCATCTCAACTAATCTAGTTGTTAAATTTTATCTTTTACTGTTTTTTTTTTTTTTTAATCCAATGCGGAGGCACTTGTATTCAAACATTGGCCCTTACTACGCCGCAGTTTTACTGTCTATTTTATTGTGGGGGCACCATATAGGCGGACAGCATTATCTCCTATGAAGGGACGACACGAACGGAGGCATTTTTCGTGGCGCAACGCTGGGACATGATCTGAGCACCCTCAGCACCGAAAACCAGCGCGCTGTACCACTGGGCCGCCACAAGCCCTTATCTTTTACTGTATTTCAATTTCTTTCGTCAATTTATTCCGCTGTTATGCACGTGGCACAAAATTAATTTAAAGTATCACAAAAAGAAAAGAAATCTCGTGATCAGCATTTAATAAACTAAATTCTAAAAAGTAATCTTTAAAAATTCATCAAAAATAAAGGTAAATAGTCGAAAAAAATTTCATTTTAAAGGATTTTTTTTTATCTTTCGTGTGATATAAATTTTATAACCCTCAGATTATTATTTTAAATGCAAACTTGAAAGAATGTTATATAAACAGATTAAAAATTTTATTTTAAAAAATTAAGAGTAATTTTTCAAAAATCCTTCTTAGTGCACCCATACACTATAAGAAGAATCTCCATGCAAAATTTCAACCTTTTTTGGCCAACGGTTTGGTCTGTGCGTTATCTGTCAGTCAATCACGGGACTGTTTTATGTATATAGATATGAAGGATTTTTAAACCTTATCTTTAAGTTTTTCGAATCCTTCAATATAAACTCTCAATATAGATTTTAATCTGAAGTATACGAATTTAAGGAAAGTTCTTTTTTTTTTCACTGGATATTCTACGCCATTTTTAAAGTACTACTTTCAAAAGCTGCAAAGGAATCAACCATGTAGGACTTGCGAAAGTATAATAAATACCATATTTTTATATCTTACTGTCTCAGGTTGAATATGGTATTTCCATGCCATTTTGAGTAAAATTTCAGTATATTGGAAAATGTATAAATGTTCTATTATATTCTAATACTCGTAGGTTGCCAATGCATTAATATGCTTTCATTTTTCTGATATGAGATCTTATATGGATTCTCGTATGTTGTCATGCAATTAGATCTTAGTATTTTCGTTTCAAATGCCTGGGGGACAATTAATAATACAAATTGCATCCCGTGTACTGTTAACTAGATCACTGTGTTAATTCCAACCTGAAAAATTATCCCGCTGAATTTTCAAAGAAATAATATCTTAAATAATAAAATTACCCTCCATTGAAGGATTTATTAAATGTATCCAGAACATAAAACAAAATTCTGAAAAACAGTTCATTTTTACTTCAATTTTTTAAAAGTCCTAAAAACGCTATAAAGCATTTAGAAACAGAAAATGCAAACCGCATGTATCTACGATAATTAATTTGTCATGCACTATATTTTAAGGCTGCTGTGTACTATCCCTATTAGAATCGCTCACTTCAATGTTAACCTATGGAGAAAATTCGGCCAAGGATTGCCGACTTGGATTTAATTTTTTTTTAAATCGTACTCCGTAATACAGACAGAAATTTTTACACTATAGGACATTTTTCGTTGCTTAAAAAAAAGCAAATAATATTTTAAAATTTAAATTATTCGTGGGAAAAATCCAGTATAGCGTTTTAAATGCTCATAAACGCATTATGTGGACAAACTTTTAAAAAATGAATCATGTTGCAAGGTGCAGAAAAGTTCAGGCTATTTGAAAATACCATTTTTATTTGATTATCAGCATTTATGTAGTGTGAATAGTAAACAAATTTTCTCCATAAGTTGACATTGAGGTGAATGGATCCCATAGGATTAGTATACAACAGTTTTAATCTCTTCTGTCAACGTGTACTTTGTTGTGCGTCTATACTTAAAAGTTATTTATCACGGAAAGAAAAATTTCCCCCCATTCGCTGAATTTAAAAGTGCGTGTATCTAATTTTTGTTTAAAGAACCTGTATGAAATTGTATGCAGCGTCCCTTTATTCTACTCTTTGTAAACTGTGTTCAAATTTTTTTATTTAGACCCAACAGGCTGTTGTTCTGGGGCACAATATCATTTTCTGGTCCCTGTCATCTCCAGAACAGGTTGTTATAACGTGATAAATTACTCATCGCATCAATTAAATCCAGTGATGTATTTTGCCTAGAAACGTGTTAATAGCTTCAGTGCTGAACGTATCAATGTCTAATATTAAGCGTGGGCATATTTCAGCGTCAAACGGGAATATATGTTTTATAGGTAGTGTGTAAGGTATACATAAGATTCGATTCACAAGAATCGAACTTTTGAGTGAATGAATTAAGGAAGCTGCTTGAGATATGCTAATTTTGGCATACGCGCTTGGTATAAATACCAAGCAGCTTGATTAATACAGAGGTTGAAAAAAGGTTGTTAAAGTTGATAGATAAGCGAGTTGAGGGAGCTACGATGTAAGCAGCTCCAGGTGCTATGCTGCGCTAGTGCTTAGGGGGGCCCAAAGTTTACGTGGCAGTACTGCTGGTTTGACTCTCTGCTGGTTTGTGAGTATTTGCAACGTGTATTTCTATTGAATGTTAATATATATTCCGTACAAGTAGTACGTATGCCTATTGCTGTAAAAGCAAATTCTATATGTGCAACGAATTCAATAAACATTGTTTCATGTATAAACTGTAATTGTATCAAATCCATTTAGAGTGCCACTTCACATTATATACACCCGAGTGCGGGTAGAAGTGAGCTATACTCTACAAGTGTATAAAGTTTCCTCTACCTTTAAGAAAAGATTAACAGCTGATGAAGCACCTCATTGGACTTAGTAGTTAGAGAGAGGATATGAAGGCCTTATTTGAATAGTGGTCCAACTCCATTTTTGTTCATTTTGACATACAGAGCCTTAAAGTCTAATGACTGCTGAGAAATGACTGCTGAAGTTTCATTTGTAATGACTTCTGTTGGCAGCAGAAATAAGCTGGAGGTGTATCAGTTTAAAAATAAGATATAAATGACTTGTATGAGCATGAAAGTGAGGTTAACTCCCTTTGTATTTTAATAGTGGAGTTGGCCCACTTTTCAAATAAGGCTTTCATATATATATATGGCTCAAAAGACGACGTTTATAGCATCAAGTTGGATTCATACGGTCCCTTATGTCATGATGTAGCAAATACGAACCCAGAACCTTGTAACACTGAATTACATGATTTCAGATATGTAGTTTGCATCTAAAATATACCTTGAAAAGTTTATTACGCTAAATCCAAAATTTATCTAAGTCAATTCAAATTTTTTTTTCTCTGGAGAAAAACTTCTACAATGAATAAATGTTATTTGACTCTCAAAATTTGAAAATTTTGATTGAAAATTTTATAAATAAATGTCGCATACTCTGAAGGCATATGATTTTGAAATACAGCAAAACCTCGTTTATCCGGCCCTCGTTGATCTGGATCTCCGGATAATCCGGATGAGATTTGTAGATATTATTTTTATTTAATGTTCACATTAGATAATAATTTTTAACTGTGATAGGAATAACATAACTACACGTACGCCAAATATTACCTTTTTAGTTTGATTCAATGTACAGTTCCTGCATAGATTGTACAATAAATTATGGTAATAAAATGCTTTTTATTGAGTTTAAGAAAGCTTTACTAGACTTAGAAATTCCTTGCTAAGAAATTATATGAAAAATTAGTTTTATATTTGTTAATGTCTTGTAAACAATACTACGTAATTTTGTTACAAAAATTATTTTTAATCGTAATAAACTGTAAGTCTGCTTAGTTAAGGATTTTGTTTTGCTTATTACCCTTATAACCGGATTATCCAGATTTTCAATTATCCGGATTGACTATGGTCCCAGTTAGTCCGGATAAACGAGGTTTTACTCTATTTTCACTGTTCAAAAAGGATAAATTGCAAATAGACCTATTGGCTCTGTTGATGTATCAAAACATTTACATACATTTTATTTTGATTTTCAAAATTTCAAGTTTTAGAAGTTTTGTTTATCTAAAATAATCTTTAAATAAAGACATATTTGAAGACTTTAATCATTATAAAATGCATGGTAATAGAAATAAAATTGTTTTTTTTTTTCTGTTTAGATTTATAACTTTAACAGAAACTTATATTTTGCATTTTAAAACAGCACTCTTTCGGAGATAACGCGAAACGACAAAAAATAGTTAAAATAGTTACGTAGTTATTTTTTTAAGTCTTTAAGTAAAAAAAAAGTTAGTATTGAAAACTGCTAAGAAAATCAAAACATGTACAAAGAAAGTGATTAGGTGTGCTGCGACTCTTTTATGTTAACGCTGTATATCGTCCCCTAAAACTTATGCATGAATAATCGCGAATGAGAGAGGAATATTATACCATTAATCACAAGTGAAAACTGAAAACTTACTTTTTTTATACAAGCTTCACTTACTGTAAATTCTAAAGGAAAAAACTCGGTATTTTAAAAATCTTTACAGCAAAAAAAACCAAACCGAGAGCAAGCAGTTAGGGCTTTGCATTAAATATATGGGTATAGAATAGCTCACTGTAAATAATTCTGTAGATAGCGGTAGCAAAAAAAATTATTCCTTATCGTTAACAAAAATTGCTTCTGTTTCGTTCACATTGTTAATGTTTCCACTACATTTTTTTTTAAAAAAGAGGCCCAAGGGAATTCTAACACTTAACCATTTTTCCTTAGCATTAACTATGCCATTATGTAGAAAGGGTTGAGTGACGTTTTGAGATATGTGCGAATGATTGCAAGTGTTTTCTGAATTATTATTTCATTTTATGATTCCGATTATTTCTGGCATTAATCCTCTGGAACTCATGATTTTAAGTAGTGACTAATTGATACTCGTCAAAACATGACGGCTAGAGAGTAAATAAATGTACTAATACACAAATTATAGTCAACACATCATTGCCAAATGTCGAAAATCATAATAATCCACATAAACAAATTAATGTATTTAAGCGGCCTCGTGCTTAGTGAGTATCTAAAGCCAGATTTAAAAATGCCACTAAGTATGCGCAGAAAGCAATTTTTTTAATTGTAAATTATGGCTAATTAAACAGCGCGAAATAAACAGTTTTCATGAAGTTTAATCTTATATTTCCAAAACATAATTATCATAAAAATAAAAATGGCAGAGAGAGAGATCTAGAGAGGCTCCTCGGTATAAACGTGTTTATGATTAAAACACGTCACTGAGCATGCTCAGAAACAGTGAGTTTCTAAAGACAGATTTAAACATGCCACTGAGCATGCGCAGAAATCAATATTTAATTGTAAATTATCGCTAATTAATAGAAATTGTGGTTACAAAAACCAAATTTGACAAATCTACAAATTACAATCTTTCGTTTAAGACCAAAATGAAGTGAATAGATGCAGTAGTTTTCTCTCCCGGACTGCCCAAAAAGTCGGCTTAGCAACTTAAATATGTAGATATCCGTTGATGAAGTTACTGAATTCAGCTATTCTGATGAATAACAAAATGCATAGTGCACGCTCTGCTTTTCGGAGTCAATTGCAAAAATGTGTCTCTAGTTTGCAGGTAGCCTTGCACTTAGGTTTCGCCTGTGTTATGGGCTTCTCAGCAATGCTTAACTGAAACATTTCGGGCATGCAATGGTGAAACTTAGATTCAAGGCTACTTGATAAGTTCAAGAAGTATATTTTTGCAATTCTGTAGAATCTATTACATAACCACCCCACATTTCAGACTCTAGATCATTGGATCTAGATGATAGATCTGTCTCCCTAATTGGATGATAGATCTGTCTCCCTAAACTTTAGAGAGCTTTATGCTCTACAACAATTGAGTCTATTGTCTCTAGCTGTCTTGTTAATATTGTTCATAACATTCCGCCCAGTTAAAATTATTATGTTTTCAAGATCTAAAGTAGTCAAATAAGTTCTTACATTTAATTATATTATCCCTTCAATCATCTATAACTTTAACAATAAATGTTGGCCATAAGCTATATTTTCTTTCAACAGACATCCTCAAGGGTTTTAGTAATTTCCAGTCATTATCATTTAATCAAGTTTTCTGGTCTTGTTTGATTAAACCTGTTTCATCTCTATCCTTTCAAATTTTGAGTAATTTCGCGTGTATTTCTTAATCAGCCGCTTGTAATTTCAGCGATGTCATTTAACCCTGCTTTATGCAGGCTGAGTTTTATTGCTCTGGAGCACAATACCATTTTCTGGCCCTTATCATCCAGAGCAGGTTGTTATAACGTGATAAATTACTCTTTGCATCAGTTAAATTCAGTGATGTATTTTGTCGAGAAACATGTTAATAGTTACAGTACTGAACGTAACAATTTCTAAAAAAGCGTGGGCATATTTCATCGTCAAATCGGAATATTTGTTTTTAGGTAGTGTACAAAGTTTGTTCTACCTTTAAGAAGAGGTTAAGAGCTGATTATTCACACCATTGGACTTTGTAGTTAGAAAAAGCAATATAAATGGCTCAAAAGAAGATGTTTATAGCATTAAGTTGCAGTTATACGGTCCCTTGTGCTATGATGTCGCAAACATGAACCCACTACGTTGAAACAGCGAATCACACGACTTCAGTTACGTAGTTTGCTGCTGAATTGTAGTTTGAAAAAATGTTCGTAAATTTTAATTGTTTGTCCTGTTCTTTGTTCGCACTGTCTCATTTTTCTCCCATGTTTTAACTTTACTTGTACTATCGAAGCTTTTTGGAACGAAGTTCTTTTACGCGGCTTACAGTAGAGTGAACTGGTAGAAATCGTCACGTAAGGAAGAGCGTTATGCCCCCTCCAGGCTACCTTTCCCTCTCTTTCTCTTTTTTAGTGATTTTTGCATCATCGGGATGGCGTGGTGCTATCGGCTTGGTCTGTTATTTGTCGGCTTGTTATTTTAAAAATACACTAATATAATCAATAGAAATCTACATATTAAATTACGTTTAGAGTTGAAAAAATAACGTAAGGAACTTCGTTCCTGACGGGGGTCCCCCGACAGCACAATTTTTTGGTTTCCCCACTTTCTATTTTCCTTCCTACTTTCGTTTTTTACTGATCACTGAAGTTTTATGCATTGCTGTATCATCCTACAGTGGAGGGCCCGTCCCATGTACTGTATTTCCCCCTACTCTTCCTGAAGCCTGAAGCTAGCTTGAAAAATTAGTTACGCTAAAACCAAAATTTATCTTAGTCAGTATAAAGCATCTTCATTCCCCCTTCCTAGCAACATTTAAAGTACTTACAGTTACATTTCATTTTTCCGGCGCGTAAGAGTCGATTTTAGGGTTTCTACTAAATACATTAGAAGCAAGAGTCATAAAAAAGGTCTTGACAACACATTAACAATATCCAATGGAATACACATTTTGGTCAGAAACGTACGGTAAAAGTTCACTTAGTGCAGTGAAACAAAATGTCTAATGTTTCCTCCTCCACTGACAGACAAGACATTTTCCTAAATCCGCGAGATGAAAGCTGTTTAAATAAGAGTATACAACTATGTGTCCGGTTCTAGCTCTGGCTTTAAAAGAAGAAACCTCTCTAGCAACTTTTTTGATGTAAGCAAGGTCGTTTGGTTGCCAGAAAGTGAAATGGGTAACGACCGTTTCCAGTGTTTCTCCAAGACTAACACGAAAGATCTTTAGCTTTCGTCTTGGCTTTGCTTAAGCACTTAGAGAGTTTGACCTTGGAAGAGGGCACTGGTTCCATTTTAAAGACAATTTAAAAAGCTTGTCAGCAATTTCGTTCCCACCGACTCACAATGTGAAGTAACCCATTGAAAGGTACTATATTTGTCCCTTAAATTAAATAGATGGTCTCTAATTTTGTGAAGACAAAAAAAGTAATCTTTAGGGTTGTCCTGTGTTGAGGATTTGGAAGGCCGTCATGGAATCTGTCAAAATACAAACTGGTCTGTCTCTGAATGAGAGACAACGAACCAAAGCATCAATGAATGCCAATTATCCGGCATCCAAACTTGAGCATGGAGATGAAGGCACAAAAAATCTCTCATTCATTTCTTCTATAAAATAAGCGGATCCAGCTCTGGAGTTGTGCAAATAAATAGAACCGTTAGTAAATATCGTAAATATCTTAAAGTTATAGCCTGTATATATTCAGCGTAGTCAGAATTTAAAAGACCTAGAATCAGATGGCTCAAGAGTTCAGTATTTTCTCTCTTGGTGGTAAAGTCAGGGATGTTCAGAACAAATTTACATTTTAGTGAAATCCAAGGAGGTTCGGCAAATCTGACTGGAAAATCTAAAGGAACAATGGAGCAGAACTTAGTTTCAAGTAACTTGACACTTTGTCTAAAAGACTGCTGAGGGAAAAGCCCGCTAGGTTAAAAAGACCTTACAGGATTATTTAAGGCCAACGAAAGGCTTCTTTGTAGATATATACTCGTACACCCAAGCCCCCTGAGCAGCATGGAGGTGTTACCAATGTTTAATCCTTGGGTGAAACTTAGGCGTATACATTTGCAACTGTGGTCCCTCCCATTTGGACATTTTTGCATGCATTTTTTAATATTAAGAATATTTCTCAAAATAAATCTTTAGTTCAACCTTTTGCTATAAGTTAACAAATGTGAGCAGTAATTTATAAACTACAGAAATAATAAAGGATTTTTAATATAGTTACATAATATTTAATTATTTGGTAACGAACAGAATATATTGCACAAATATAAATAGAGACAAGTGACTTCTTCGGATACATTCATTAAAATAACAAGATCAGAAACACAAACTACTGCCTATGTAGTATTTGAAAAGTTAATAAAGAACAGTTTAAGAATATCTAAGATCTTTAGTCTGAAGATATTAATTTTTCGTAAAATTTGTATATGAAAAATGGTTTTGTGCTAGAAACAGACGCAGTCTTGAAGCATAAAAGAGAAAATGAGGAAAAGCAATTCCTTGCAAGCGTCATTTGTTATAACATTTTTAAGCAACTTTTCCTCTCAATATTTCTACGTCATTTAAAGCAGAACAAAACATTTGAAAGGATACGTGTTTGAAATATGGGCTTGAGAAAATAAAAGCACGTGCATTTATTTCACTGTGCATATTTCCAGCTATTTACTGTTAAACACAGAAAATTTTAATAATTTTGAAAGATATTAGATTTATTTATTTTTAAAACATAGGAAAATTTACATTGCATGAATGCAGGAATATTTGACAAATTCAAGTGATTGAAAATTTAAGTTCCCTCCATTCTTTTCAAACTTCCTCCATGATACTTGAAAATTATCTTTATTTTACTTGATTATTTTCTCATGAAAAATTTTGCTGTCTGTAAGAAAATTAAATGAAGTTCTCTCTCATATATCAAAAATGAAATTTCTGATTTTCAAGTACAAACTAACCAAACAATTTCAAGAGGAACTTTTTATTTCATTTTGATATATATAACTCAGCACTGATATTTTTTGAGGTGTTTATATATATATATATATATATATATATATATATATATCCCTATTCTGATGTAATACCCAACTGTTCTCCTTTGGTTAACATTGAGGTGAGTGAATCCAATAGGGTTAGTACACTGCAACCTTAAAATAGAAATTTATTAAAGCTCGATATAATTAAAATTGATACGTAATTAGATATCCTATATTTTCATAGATATTTATTACTCAAACTTTAAAATAAAGATTACTTCATATATATTCAAAAAACTTTTAGCAAACCTAATGTAAATTGCCCACGGACACAAATAATGCGTAATTTTAAAGCACTGAATATGAATTTGCCTGTATATATTCCATAATAGTAATTTGTTCAAAAAAGAAAAGAGTACTCAAATATCTGAAGATTTTTTTTCAAGGAATCCCACACTCTTCCTTGCACTTGTATTGTATAGCTGAAGATAAGATTCATTAAAGCAGTTTTTCTTTAGTTCAGTAGAGAACATCTCCTTTCCGATAAAACTATCTTTCTTTCTGAAGTGACATTCCCTTGATAACTTTATACAGCTAGCTTAGAAAGTGCTATAAAAAAGACAAAAATTCTTCATCGGTGAAAGTTTTTTATCAATGGTTTTCCCTCTTTCATTCACAGGTCCATTTTCACTAAAACAGTTTATAAGAACTTAACAATGTTATTAAAATGCTTCTAGAAAAAGTTGAAAAAATGCCAATGTTGAAATGTGTTGTTTGAACACTCATAAGGCAGTCTAGCTCATCTTAATGATATCTATATTTAATATTTCATTCCTATTATTACCAAATTCTTACTTACATACTAACCATATCTTAGTGATATCTTTTGAATTATATCTTTTATTTTTGACTAGCCGGGCTTCGCCTAGCTACGCTCAAGCCATCCGTGTAACACATTTATGTACTTCGGGCCCCACAAAAGAAAAAAAGGCCTACAAATGTGTTAAATTCAAGTCAATTTTCATTCCCGTCGCTGCCAACAGATGGCTGCACCACTGCACCATACTGGATATACATGATTTGGTTTCTCAGAGGGATGACATTTCTGACTCTTCATTAGAATCCAAATAACTCTAAAACTATTTATTTAACAGAATAAGTGTACTCAGAAAAAATTATCAGTTTTCGAAGCTCTTTCCAAATATGTAACATTTATGCATTTTCATGAGAAAAAAAATACACCGATTCCTGTATTTGTCGGCCATTTTTATTGGATGAGTCCGACCCGGTCGTGTTACTGTCACGTGATCTCGACAAACCCCTCTGTTACTTTATTAATATGGATTACTATGTATTACTAAATTGCTATGTATTTCTAAGACATAGTAAGTATTTCTCCTTTGAATGATATCTATATTTTATATTTCATTCCTATTATTACTAAATTCCTACGTATTACTAAGACATGGTTAGTATTTCTCCTTTGAATGAATATTTTATACTTCATTCCTATTATTACTAAATTCCTACGTATTACTAAGACATGGTTAGTATTTATTCTTTGAATGATATCTATATTTTATACTTCATTACTATTATTATTAAATTCCTAAGGAATTACTAAGACATGGTTAGTAATTCAACTTTGAATGATATCTATATTTTATACTTCATTCTTACTATTACTAAATTCCTACGTATTACTAAGACATTGTTAGTATTTCTCCTTTGAATGATACATATCTTTTATTCTTGATCCCTATGTATTACTAACACATCGTTAGTCTTTCTCCTCTAGTTGATATCTCTCTTTTATTATTAATTCCTATGTATTACTAAATTCCTATGTACTACCAACACAAGGTTAGTTTTTCTCCTCTGGATGATATATTTTGTTTTTCATTCCTATGTATTACAAACGCATAGTTAGTCCTTCTCCTCTGAATGATATCTATCTTTTATACCTCATTCCTCAGTATTTCTGAGTTAGCATCTAAGAATTCCCCGGACAGCCTCACTCAATTATCACTGTAGTCGCAGATAATAAACTATATGTCATTTTCGGGCTTTTTTCAAATTTAACAAGTATTTTATAAAGAAATTGCTTATTTTGATACTGATTTTTTTTCAGAATCTCATAAAAATATATCATTTTTAATTAATTATTTATGGGGTCTTTACATCTCTGTAGATATTAATGCTGAGCTATTAATAATTAGTTGAACAATGAACCTTTTTTAAATAATTCACTGTCCAATAATCATCACAAATCTTCTTAAACGGACTTTAAAGCGATATATTTAAATTCATAGCTATATTGGAATGAGCTGACAAAGGTTTAGAAGTCCAGAAATGATTTTTTAGATCTTGCATTTATTTTGGGAAAGTAATTATTTACGATTGTTTCCGGTAGAATGCATTCCCATCTTTCTCAAAAACAGTACTATTCTGATCTTGAAAGAAATGTTGTAAAATCCGGTTTGTATTCCATACTTATAGATATATATTTCATTTCCTGATATGCTACCCGAATTATATTCTTTAAAGTTATACACCTCACTGAATACATACTTTGTAAACTTCTGTGCATCATCTAGATCTGATGATAATGGTTATTCCATTTACGCGTTAAAATTCAATTTAAATCGGCTAGACTTTAATGTAATTTCTCTTATCTATTGTGAGTTTTCTAAATATTACGCGACAGAATATGCTTATATCTTTAAAGTATTAAAATATTACTTCAATAAAATTTTGAATAAAGAAAATATAAAATATATATAAAAGTTATATATAAGCTGTTCATGACTTATACAGATTGTGTGTGTGTGTATATATATATATATATATATATATACACACACAATACGCATTTGGCCCCAATATTGGAAGTTAAGCATACGATAAAACAGGGGAACATGAGATATAAACACGTCAAAAACACCTATATTCGCAATATTAAAATTTAAATATCACACAAACTCATTGAAAATGTGATGTTTACTTACATTACAAAACCTCTTTGTGCACACTATTTGGAAGTGCCGTTTTGACGCATCCAGGGAAAGTACTTTAGGTTGAAAAGTCAATTTTTCCCTTCGATTTAAAAAAAAACCAATAAAATGTGTCATTCTGAATTACAATTCGTCAGAAGAGGAGAACTTAATCTTTAAAATTGTACCTCATTTATCGATTTTGGTTAAGTATGAAGGGAGAGAAACTGATCGTAAAAAAATAAAAAATCTCCATCTAGAAATAATATAAATGGTTTTTCCATGCAAAAAGAATAATGTACACCTACGCGGATGTTACCAATAAAGTAACTTATTAATGAAATCATAGAATGATAATAAAATCAAACGATTTTTAAATTTAAAAAGCTCAGTGCCATTGATAATGGCAAAATAAAAAAAAAGCTAGCGCGCACGCCATCTAGGTAAAAAATGTTTATAATTAATATACTTCAATTTTTAAACAAACAATAAGATGTGTAATTCTAAATGAACAATTAGGACGAAGCGGAGATCTTAATCTTTAAAATGTTACCTCATATATTGATTCTGGTTAACTATGAAGGGAGAAAAGGGGACAAAGCTAAAAAATAACTTTTAGAAATAATATATATAGATATATCGACTTTTAACCTTCATAATTAAAAGAAATATTTTGTTAGAAAATCTAAACACTCCTAGTTGATGTCCTCCTAGTAGTCCACATACGGAATTGAGTTTGCATGGATGCTTATGATTGTGTAAATATAACAAGAGCTCTAATTTCGATATTAGGGATGAATATTTAATACTTATCCGACAAAAACTACTAATACAAGCACAGTGACTGGATGTTCAAGTTTTTAGTGGATTATTTGGTGAGATTCATTAATAAGAAACCCAATGTTGGGTTTCTTTCTTATGCATTTCCATATCTCATTGTTCGTTCACCGTGATCACAAACTACGTACTTTTGTGATATTTCTCCATTTACTTTGAGAAATTTTATTGGGATTAAACTCTCACATTCTATTTGTTTTTAAAATCTCACACTATTTTAGGACTATGATTAAGCATCACAAAACAATAACATTTCGAATTCACTCTGCCTCTTTCGATATCCAAAAACAGCACGCAACTATTAGTCCTCTCGTAAACCGAAACGATGCAAAGCGAAGTAGCAATTATCTATACTAATATATAAAGAGAGAGAGGGGGGATTTTGTATGTGGAGGGTAATCTCCGGAACCACTGCACCTATTTGAAAAATTCTTTCACTATTTGAAAGGTACATTATTCCAGATGGAGATAGGCTATATATTATGCATATCTGATCTGTAGTAAGAAAGTTAGGGGCCTAAATGTTGAGCTGAGGCTTCACCTTTACAAGTTTTACTTTGTCAACCATAGTCAAGTAACCATAGCAACACATCAAACTACATTTTCATTTATTATCAGTAAAACATTTAATATTTTAAAGATTCAAGTGGAGGAGGTATTGATAAATACAAAAAGGATTTTTGAAATAGGCCACGTTTAAGGGTTTATTGAAGAAAATTACATTTGGAACTACGCTTTTTATTGGACATTTAAGGTAAAAAAAAAAGATTTACAATTTATTGGCTATGAACTGGAAATTTATTGGTGTAATATTACAGTAATTTATTTAACTTATAAAAATTTGTTTTGAATTTATGTACAATTTTATGCACAATTTGCGTAAATCAAACTTGAATTATTGAACTTTATTAAAAAATCAGCGTGTTTCATTGAAACTGTGAAATTTATTGATTATTCCGAATAGGCCTATGTTTGTTCCTTTATAAGTGAAAAAGTATTGCTTCAATTGAGCTGAAATTTTGTATAGACATAGACGATATTTCAGATTAAAACATAGGCATATTACTTTTTGAAAGTCTGGCAATACCGGGAACTTCAGCTAGTCATTAATAAATATAAGAGACATTTTAGAGAGCTTTCAGACGTTGAAAACAACTGCGCAAATCGTACTAAATGGACCATATAATCTGAAATATCACTCTAACAAATCATAAAATCCTTAATTATTTAGTAAATACGCAGCTTTTTCAATGCAGAAATAATGCATGTATCGTGTAGTTTAAGTTATAAAGTCAGTGAAGGAATTTGGCCCCATGGTTAATATGTGGTAAAGTGTAAGGTTAAGTCGTGTTAATTTTGAGTGGTGTGGAGTACGGAGGACTGGTGTGCAGGAATGGGGTCATCTATTACCATCTTTTCAATAGCATTCATTACACCAAAGCGGTCCTTAATGTCTAAACAATCTTTGGTGCAGCGGTGGCTAACTGTTCAAGAAACAATCGGTTATTTCCCATCTCCTGTTTTCTGTTAAACGAAGCGGAATTCAATTTGCTTAAAGCTGCTGTGTACTAATCCTATTGGATTCGCTCACCTCAATGTTAATCTATGGAGAAAATGTGTCTACTATTTACAGCTACATAAATACTGATATTCCAATAAAAATGGATGTTTTCAGATAGCCTCAACTTTTCTGCACCTTGCAACATTATTCATTTCATTCACCAAAAGAATTTATGAGCGTTTAAACACACTATACTAGATTTTTTCCTCAGAATAATTTAAATTTTAAAATACTATTTGCATTTTTTAAACTAAAAAAAGCCCCAAGGTTTAAAATTTCTTTGTCTATTAACCTTTTCCTTACGGGGTGGGATAGCATGTATCCAAGAATACAACCGAAGAATGAATGAGTGTATATATATATATATATATATATATATATATATATATATATATATATATATATATATATATATATATATATATATATGTATGTATATATATATATGTATATACATACAAATGTATGTATATATATATATATATATATATATATATATACACACACACATATATATATATATATATATATATATATATACCCCCTTAATGGCCGTCCTTACAAAGGGGGTATGAAATTTCCAGCTCTAAAAAGGCAATAAGAGAAATAGGCCCCGTAAGCTAAGGGTTAATGAGTACAATTAAAAAAAAAATCTTTATCTCCAAGTCGGCAATCCTTGGACGCATTTTCTCCATACGTTAACATTAAAGTAGGCGAATACAATAGAGTTAGTACACAGCAGCTTAAATGGAAAAAGTAAAGTAACGTTAAACAAACTTCCATAATAACAGGCCAATCCTTAAAAATTCGAACTTGTACTTTTCCCCAGTCTGTGCTAAGCAAAAGTGTGCTACAATAAATAGTCACGTAGAGTTCTGCGATAAAAATCTGCTACTTCTCCAAGGGAAAAAAACATTTAGGGGAAATGTCTACAAGAAAATGCCCAGAAAAAAGCAAGATGAGAAAACCATGCGAGGACAAATAATGGAAACAAAGGAAAAAAGGGAACAAACCCCATGAAGAGGGAAAGGCTAGAGCGAAGAAAACAAACAGAACACAGAAAACAAGAACAAACACTCTGATAAAATAAAAGTAATAGCAAAATCAAATATAATTATTAGACAGAAATGAAGGATTGATTAGTGGTCTCCGATAACCAGTGAAGGAAATTAATTACATTTTTTTATGATCTATAAATCCATGACTCCCGCGATAGAAATTTCAGAATACCTCAGGAAATCAGAATTTCATGAGAATGACTGACAACTCGTCCCATACATAAAAAAATAGACGTCAAATCGATCAAGACCTTCCCACTCGATTACTTTATAGCATAATTTTTGGAAGAACTTCTATATCGGTCTTATATATATATAGTGATACCCCAATTTAACGTTATTCAAGGGACCATAAAGAAATGACGTTATACAAGTTGTGACGTTTTACAGTTGGTAGTATTCTCTTAAGGATCGGCAAAGTTATAAATGTTTCGTGCTTATTGTAAAGCCTAAGCATTTATAGATTTGCTAGAATTTCACAAACATGCATTCATTCGTATTCGTGGTCATCAAAGTATTTCTCAGTTTTTTTTTTGTTTTTTTTTTAAACTGGTAATTTTTTTCTATGTGTACAGATTATGAGGAAAAATTTAAACCATAACCTTAATTTCTTTTATTATAGAAGGGCACCTTTCTAGAAGGATATATATATATATATATATATATATTCTCTCATTATGAAAAAAATAATGGTGATTCTGTTTCACAGTTAGGAGTGTTTTCTTATTAATTGCAAAAAGTTATAAATTTTTCATGCATATTATAACACGTAAGCATTTATAGATTTTCTAGGATTTCAAAAACACACTTTCATTATTTTTCGTAGTCATTAAAGTATTACTCATTTTATTTAAATATATATAACTGGGAATTTTTATGTCTACAGATTATGATCGAAAATTTAAACCATATACCTTAATTTCTTTTTTATAGAAGGGCACTTTTCTAAAAGGATATATATATAATATATAGTAGAATCTCGATCGATCGTTTCCGGATCCATCGTTTTCCCGCATTTATCGTTCATTTCACTCGGTCCCTTGAAAAACGATAAATCGAGATTCCACAGTGTATATATATATATATATATATATATATATATAGTATTTTTTTTATAACTGGGAACTTTATTATTTCAACAGATATTCAGAAAAAAGTTAAAACATACACATTAAAATTCAAACATTATAAAAGGACACATTAATTATTCATTATTCAATAGTATGGAGAATTTCAGAGTTCGTGCAAAATTTTATATTCAGCTTTTTAGGGTTTTGTATAGATACGGGTCTTGGAGTCAGAAGAAATAAACGAGGGAGAACTGTATCCTTAGTTAATGCTTTGATTTTTTCGAAAAATATTCAAAGAGTGGAGCTCGTTTAAGGTCAAGCATGTTTTTACCACTAAACCTAACAAATACAGAGAAAGACCCGAATTTGAAAAAAAAACGCTGAAAAATAGGATTTTTAATAAATTTATTCAAAATAACCTGATAAAGTTCTCGTATTTATATTTTGCTGTTGCCTCTCCTTTATCTATATATATAAAAGGCAATGTCCGTATGTGTGTCCTCTATAGACTAAAAAACTACCGAACTAATTTACACGCGGTTTTTTGCAAAATGGTCCGTGTTGTCCCGAAAAGGTTTAAAACTATTGAAATCCTTGATCTGAGCAGTAGAAAGGATGTTAAAAATATTTTATTTTCACCGTCTGTTCAGATTTACCTATGTATGAACCTTCTACATTAAAAAAAAAGATAAATAAAAAAGCACCTAACAACCCCTGATAACCACCCCTCTCATCTATATATATAAAAGGCAATGTTCGTATGTGTGTCCTCTATAGACTAAAAAACTACTGAACCGATTTACACGCGGTTTTTATCAAAATGGTCCGTGATGTCCCGAGAAGGTTTAAAGCTATTGAAATCCTCGATGTGACCAGCAGAAAGAAAGTTAAAAATTATTTTCGTTTGATGTCTGTTCAGATATTATCAATGAACCTTCTACTTTCAAACAAAACATACCGATGGCAGCACCTAACAATCCCTGATAGCCACCCCTCTCATATAGATGTTCAACATTCCTGTGAGGGAGGCGAGGGGTAAGGTCATGATCCCTGAGTCTTGAAGGAGGGAGAGTGTTTTCTGACACCCCACGTAAGAAGATATGTTGTCTGTAAGCTGTGTATGTTACCAGGAGAAACAGCTACTTACAAATCAATATATGCTGTTATAGATCAAGATGAAGCAGTAAATCAGTGGTGCACCCAGGGGCCAAGTGACCCCCCCCCCCAAAGAAATAGAAATTATATTATGAATATTTCATTTGCAATATAAATATTTTTATCTGTTCAACTCGCCCCCCCTCCCCAAGATTAAATCCTGGGTGTGCCACTGCAGTAAATTATTCAACTGAATTCTTAATTTCACTTGGTTTATCTGGATTGCTACCGTACAACATTAATCTGAAGGTTTGTGTTCCCATCATTCTTCTTAGAAACATTGACACACCCCCGTCTTTGCAATGGTACCAAATTGGCAATCAAGAGATTATTATACAATGTAATTAAAGCAACAATTTTAAGTGGTAAATTCAAAGTAGAGGATGTGCTAATACTACGTAATTCCAATTCAAATGAATGCAATTTCCAATTAAACTGGCTTTTGGAATAACGATAAACAAATCACAAGGTGGGCATTACAAGTATGCGGATTAAATTTGGAGAATCCATGTTTTCCTGATGGACAACGTTGCATGCTCCCGTGTAGGAAAACCAAGGGATTCGTTTGTATGGATGCCAAATGGAACCACCAAAAACATTGCGTATCCAAGAGCATTGCAATGAACTTAAAATTGAATAAAACGGTAATTGCAATTTGCGTAATCCGAAACATAAAAATTATAATGTGTATGTAAATATCTACTTTCAACTAAATACAATAATTGATATTAAACTTTCAATTAGGTTAATTTAATCTACATATATATACTCACATCTAGCAATAGCGAAGCATAGCCGGGTCAGCTAGTATTTTTATAAAATAAATGCACCATTTGAACATTCTTCTTTATCTTTTCGTTATGATACAAAATACTTCTTTTGAATATGAATATCCATTTTTCTCAGAGATTCACCAAAGGGAGGTGGCTACGTTCACATGAAAGATTTTTTCATTTAAATATGCTTGACTTCAATCATAAATAAAATTTAATTTAAAATGTATGGTACCATTAAAATGCTACCTAAATAACTTTATGATGCAATGTTTACCAATAATCACTATGATGTAATATTACTGAATGGATTGAATTATCCGCGGGTAACTAGTATCGTCCATCTTGCTAAATTTGTTCTTATCTTTTCTTCTTCACAGAAAGGAAAAAAAACTGTAAGCAAATAATCACCATACTACCTGTGTTTTAGCTTTATTGAAAGAATATTGAATATTGTTTCTTTATGAAATACCTCTCAGTTCATCAACTGCTTATATAGTCTAATATAGTTCGTGAAACGTTTAAAAAACTAATATGAAATAAACTTCCTTTAAAAGTAGTAAAGCGCAGTTTTTTCCTTTGTATTTACGTTTAATCATAATGGGCTACTCCTTAACTAAAAAAATTTAATTTAGGATTTTATGCGTATTTAGATCAAAACATTAGCGCTGTAACATATTTTCCTGTAAGCTAATAATTATTATTAATTAGCGTGAAATCTTTACTTTATTTTCTTGATAACTGGATTTGGAAGGCTAAAGCATATTAACTCATTAAAAGAAAATAATAGAAAGCCCTTCTCTTTTACATAAAACAAATTTATCCGATCCCTGTTACTAATACCTTGATATTGTGTGCTTTTTTTTAAAAAATGGAATAAGTTTTCGTTCATATTAAAGTGGCAACCGAAAATAGATGAACCCAAAACACAAAACAGCAATTTAAATCATAGGGGTAAAAATAAAGTAGATTTGTAAATTTTAGCATGATTGATTTCATTCGCAATTAAAAAATGCGTATGCAGAAAATTTGCTGCCTAAACGATGGTATGCTCTCCTTTCTCTTAGTAGGTGTAGAAGAATTACATACACAGATGTTCAAAAATGAAACATTTGTGAAAAGTAAAGGGTTTAGGCAAACGTAATAGCAAAATTTGGTTGCAGACTATCCGCATACCTAAACCAATTTCTGCACACAGGCAAAATTTATCAGTTGACTATGTGCGTGTGAAAAAGAGGCCCATATAGCGAGAAGAACAACCCCTCAGCCGGACTCACATCTGGTATTGACTACACGGCACTAGAAAGACAATTTTTACATGGGAATTCTATGGAGAACTAACTGACGTGGCAGGAACCAAAGTATTCAGACGAGGGCCTGGAGGGTTCGTCAGGTACGACCCTCGAGGGCTCACGAGGGTTCATCACGAGGCTAATGATAGCACGGCGGTTCGTCAAACTCGTCTGCTAGTACGTCCGAAAGTTTGTGTGACACTCACCGCTGTGCTCGGACTAGTAAGTTTAGATTGAAGATGGGAACAACAAAGCTTTACCCTGAACCAGCGGCTCAGTGTTTAATGAAGTACCCAGAAGAATCCAGATTCAGTTTGCGAACTGATTTTGTTTGCATCTCTATATAGATAGAACGGCGAGCACTGTTAGTGATTTTGAACGTTAGCACAGCACAGAAATCTTCGACAAATGTGCTTCTACTGGGGAACTGTAGAGAGGTGACCTACTGCATCCTTATTTTCGGCCGTTTCTAGATATCGTGTTACCATGATTCATGTTCGTAACTAAAGTGTTCCTTAAGTGATGTTAGCTGTTCTTAGATTTCTGTCAAATTGAAGACATTTAGTGACAAAGTTTCCGAATACGAATCTACTAGAGTATTCATACTATGCATATTTTAGAGCATTCATGAGGTATGTAGACGAATTGCATTCCGTCTGCCTCTCTCCTCTCCATGTTTGATTCCAGACCTATACTACAAGAATGTGGTTTGTCTTCCCTATAACTCATAAGCTATAGGGCCGGTATATATGAGAGCTATATGTATTATAAGATTGATACGAGACTAACGTGGTTGGAATAAGTAACAACAACCCTTATAAATATCCTTGTAACAAATTTTTTTAAAGTATATAGAAAAATTACGTTCTGACATTACACTGCAATCATGAACACCAAAATTTTTTGAATATATATATATATATATATATATATATATAATATATACCCATATGACAAAAGTATCGATATTTTAAAAATTTTCCTTATTTTAATTTTTTTAATTTTTTTATTTATAAGAGTTTTTAGGTTGTTTTAGGGGTTGAGCTTTATCTCTGGACACATGTGTACGCGTTACAACCATAGAAAGTTAGCAATGAGTGAAATGTGCTTTCTGAAAAATGCTAGAGGCAATGTATGCATATCAGTTCGTACGAAACCAAATTTTGGGGAGAAAAATATATTATCAAAACGAAAAAAGCAAGATACAGATAAATAAATCATTATGCTATGGTTTGAAACTCCTGAGTGATCACATAATTTATTTAAAGGCACATTAAAAGAAACACTTCGTTAGTGTTTATTTATAAAATTCTTATTTTTAAACTCTTAAGTTTTACTTCTTAAGTAGTAAGCTTTTGCGACTAGTTCATTAATTCAGTGTTAGCTGTTTGTTCGATTTTGTTGTTTCTAGTGCTCCCTGGTCGGACGTTTTCCAGGTCCGGGCCTTATAGGCTAGCGGACAAAGGCGCACGGCTCCGGTTTACAATGGCACCACAAGGGTCGAAGTCAGATTTAGCCAAGAGCCACCTCAATTTTGACCAAGTACCCCTCAGGGGCTACATCTGGGTTGAATCATACTCTCTGCCACTCTCTCTGACCTCATACAGGGAAATTCTGGTGTATGGATGTAACGTGCCCATATCCGGCTTAGACATGGATATTATTATGGTGCTTGTCGGGATTCGATCCAAGCGCACTCAGCATCGAAGGCCTACGCGATGCCACTAGGCTACATGGGACCCTTTGAGAATCTTCAAGTAGTAAGGAAATCGCAAAAAATGTGGTTACATAAGTGATAAAGGTGTTACTAAAAAGCGCGAGATACAAATCATGATTACATGAAATAAAGTATATAAAGTTAAGGATACAAATTTAAAAAATCCTGTTGTGTACTATTAAATATTCGAGTATTCATATCGTAGTACAATTTACAAACAAAAATTCATTTATTACAAACAAAAATATATGAAGTGATAAAGGTGTTACTAAAAAGCACGATACAAATCATCATTACATGACGTAAAGTATGTAAAATTCAGGATACAAATTAAATAAATCATGTTGTATACTATTCGAAAATGGAGTAGTCATATCGCAGTACCATTTACAAACAAAACTATATTCAGTGATAAAGGTGTTACTAAAAAGCACAATAAAATCATGATTACATGACATAAAAGTATGTAAACTTCGGGATACAAATTAAATAAATCATGATGTATACTATTAAAAATTGAAGTAGTCATATCGCATTACCATTTGCAAGCAAAAATATATTTATTATTGTTTAATTACATGACGGTTTAAATATTACAGTAAACTTGTAAATTTCTTAGTAGTCAGATGCCACAAAATAAGTGTTCGCGATAATTTCAAATCATATGTTCTTATTGAAAAGACTAAAACATCATGGGAAATGTTTGCACTAATAGAACAACGAGAAAATTCATCTGCTCTCTTTATATTTATTTCAACTGAATTATTCGTTAATCTCTCTATTCTAAAAAAAAGTAACTGGCGCTGCCGCTGCCGGTAACGCCGCTGTCAAAAGCTTGTCACGCTATCTCCTCCGAAACCGCTGGGGGTATGGGGTCGAGACCGATACCAATCGATGCAGAACAATGTGGGGAAGAAAGTAAGACATGTCTCATATTCGTCGGACTTTAAGTATTTTTTTATTTTATGTTTTGTGGGAAAATATTGACTTTTTCATGTTCAGATTACGATAACTCGCCAAAAAAGGATCGTAGAATTTTTTTTTACAATTTAAGACTACAGACATTTCTCCTTCATACAAGACCTCATTTGTTTAAAAATAATTTAAAACAGACTGATATTTTTATTAAAATTGAAAACCCACTTTTTGGAAAAATTTATGAGTTTCGAGATATATAAATTCGATGCTCTCAGACTTATTATGTTACAAAGAAAATATTTATATCAACTGGAAGATGAAAGCTTTCTCATTCATATAAACTTCATTTCAAGTCTCTATCTTAAAATTTCGATTTTTAATTGAATTTTAAAGAAATACTTCAAAAAAATCTTCTCATTCGCTTCCTTTGCAGAAGGACATGAAAGAAGATCCAATTTTTCACCCATAGGCGGGCTTCATCCATTTCGCCGGGAGGGGAAGGGAAGCTTCAACTGTAAACAAATGAATGATTCAATCACTGTAAACAACTATTGAGTCATTCATTCACTTGATTCACCAGAGGAGCGAGCGTAGCGAGCTTAGGGGCGAAGCCCCTAGTGTTCTGAAAGAAAATACTTGAAGTTATTTGTATCCTCGGCTTTTAATTAGCTAAGAATTAAAAGCCTAGAGTACAGAAAGACCGATTAATCTAAATTGTCCAGTCATCATAAGGTCAAAAGAAATTTTTATGCCGTTTTCTTGAATAAAACATAAAAGAATAAGAAGGGGCTTTCGGTAAGCATTACTCGATCGAAGAGCCATCATTCGGGCACAAAGACAGAAACTATTCATTTGAAAAGTCTGAATATTACGTTAGAACCGAACAAAAAATATCTTGTGGCATTGGAATGAGACACTGCCATATCTAGAGTAGAGCAAATTCGTCCACGAACTAGGCTTCAGACAGAAAACCATTTCATTACTGATGCATCCTGAATCATTTCAAGGATTCTCTTATTTCAAAGGAACCTTCAACCAATACAAAAAAATAGCCATGTAAACAATTTTCACATGATGTTAAGGATAAAAAGTTTTTACTCCTTTACATTTTATTGACAAAGAAGCAGTTTGGGGCACGCAACTTTCATAAAACTGTTGCTGTCTAAACAAGATTGAATAAAGTTCTCCGCTCAAATCAGAATCTAATATCAGTTTAAGCTATGAGTCGTTGAACTGTGATTTTGAAAGAAGGGAAAAAAAGCCTTGCAAAGATCTCTATCAGAAAGAAAATCAGAATCTCGTTCTCTAGGGTATGCTATCACATATATTCATATATTTCGCTGGCAACACTTTAACTATTGTTAGGTGAAGACATGAAATATGAGAACTCGTAAAATTATTTTCACGAAAGCAATCATTTTAAAATCTGAATTTATGGCGGCCTATATCTCGCACGTTTTCGTAAAGCTTGTTTATAATAAAAAAGATATTCTAGAAAAATAACAAGCATATACTGGTTTAGGGAGAATTGAGTTGACGTCCCTTGAGGTAAACCTTTCAAATATGTGTAAGATGTGATTGAGTTAAATGTTTCATAGGAAGCGCTAGTTGTGTGAAATTCGAGAGCTAAGTGAGCTGGACCTTAAGGCTGCTATGTACTAAGAAAAAAATCGTATTTCCCTTTTCCTTCTCTTGCAGATTCTTGTAATGGGAGGAGTCCAGTTGACAGTTCGAGAATTCCACCCCCCTTAGGATTGACATTTTGAGGGATTCTAATGGTTCTCTCTCTATATGCAGGTTAAGCGCTGCCCCCAAATTGTTTATTTAAAATATATTTTTGTCACCTATTTACAGGTACATAAATGCTGATACTCCAATATAATTGATATTGTCAGATAGCCTGAACTTATATGCAAAGCGCTACCGGATTCATTTTATAAATTTCGTCCACCGAAGGAATTTATGAGCGTTTAAAACACACTACACCAGATTTTTTTCCCGAATAATTAAAATTTTAAAATATAATTGAATTTTTTAAAAAAACGAAAAAGGTGCACAAATGTAAAATCCCTTTCTCTATGACGGAGTACAATTTTTTTAAAAAAATCTTTGATTCCAAGTCGGCAATCCGTGGACAAATTTTCTCCATAGGTTAACATTGAAGTGAGCGAATCCAATGGGGTTAGTACATAGCAACCTTAAGGCTGTTGTGTACTAACACTTTATTCGCTCACCTCAATGTTAACCTGTGGAGAAAATGTGCCCAAGGATTGCAGACTTGGATTGAAAGATTTTTTTTAAATTGTACTCCGTGACAGAGAAAGAAATTTTACACTTAGGGAAATTTTTTGTTTAAAAAAAATGCAAATAACATTTTAAAATTTAAATTTTTCGAGGAAAAAAATCTGATATAGTGTGTTTTAAATGCTCCTAAATTCTTTTTTGTGGACGAAATTTAAAAAGGAATCCTGTTGCAAGGCTCAGGAAAGTTCAGGCTATCTGAAAATACCATTTTTATGTACATTATATATACTTAATTACGTATGAACATTATGTATACTTAATTATGCAGCATTATGATCTAATCCATTAATTTTAAATATTTTGAATAGTGTTTTATTCCATAATCGAATATAAATTACCGTTTAAATATAAATACACGGGTACTTTTGCAACATTTAAAGTTGATCACTTTACCGTTTTGAATAGTGTTTCTGATAAATGGAATTTTATATTTTGTAATTACAGTGGACGCTCGTAAAATCGAACTCGGTTAAATCGAACTTTCTGTTAATTCGAACTAATCCAAAGGCCCCCAAAAACTTTTATTGGGATTAATGTTAAAAATATCTCATTAATTCGAACTGAAATGTTATCACTTCGGTTAATTCGAACTAAAAATTTGACAAATTAAATTTTATTTTCCTCGTTTAAGGAGAAAATACACAATGTATTTTTTATTCTGTATGTAAAAATCATCTGTATTTCTTTTCTGTGTAAAGAGGCACAAGCCTGCATTCCTAGACTATTGCATTTCCGCTAAACGTTAGTAGCTATTGTATTTTTGTTTAGATTGTGGTGAAAATTACGACATTACTATGCTGACAGCTATAAATGATCTATACGCCGCATGCGATGATGTTAAAGAAAGCCCAATTAGTAATTGCTTTCGTCATGCTAAATTCATGCACGCCGAAGAGAGCAATCATATCGAAGAATGTGAAGATATTGATACAGATTTGAAAAAGATCTGAATTTAAAAAAATTATCGGTGATAACGTTACTTTTTCTGAATATGTAAGGGTAGATGAAGACGTGGAAGTCTGTGGAAAACTCAGCGATGACGACATAATAAAAACTATCCGAGAAGATGAAATAGAAGAGACCTCATCGAAATCAGATGAGAATGCAGAAACTGTTAAGCGTCCTAATGATCCAGTCATAGTGGACTCAATTAAAACTCTGAAAGCATTTATTCAGATGGAACCTTTCTCTGAAAATGAATTGAAATGTTTACTTCAAATCGAGAAGCTGGCTGAACAATGTAAACATCATAAACAAAACCAAACATCCATTTTACAGTTTTTCCCAAACGTGTAATTCATATTTTAAATTAAAGTTTACTTTCTGCTGCATCTTCTGCTTCATTTTATGATTAAGGTAAATCTGTATTGCTTTTTAATATATTTAATTTTAGATAACAAAGCATAATATGTTTTCTGGGGTTATACATACTAGGAGATTTTTCTTCTTCAGTGATACCCTTTTAAAGTTATATATTTTCTCTTAACATCGGATAATTCGAACTTTTTCTGAGAACCTTTGAGTTCGAATTAACGAGCGTCCACTGTATTACGATTATTTGGTCATTGAATTGAATAAATGTATAATAATAACTCGCTTTCAGTGAGAAAATTCATGAAGCTAATAAGATGTCAACATTTTACTCTTAACAATATAAATATATATACATAAATGATAAATAAATATATATATATATATATTTACTTATTTACATATTTATATTCTGTAGTAAAATGTTGACATCTTATTAGCCTCAGGAATTTTCTCACTGAATAATACTTATGTCACTTATATATATATATATATATATATATATACACAAGACTTTTAAAAGTAAATGAAAGGTTTCACTTTACTCTTTTTTATGACGTTTTTTAGAACATATAATATGCAGTTATATAAGCTCTTACATCAGCCTGTTGCTACAGAAATGTTTATTTTTTAAGTTTTCCGCAGAGGGAAAATTGAGCTGGCTTTTGAAAAAATATGTACTTTGCATATGCATTTGTATATAATATACGAAAACCCACGCACACACATTTTTCATCCCCATGCAATATTCAGATGACTTTCTTCAACATGCCGTGAGAACATTTTGAAAAAGTTACTAATTGAATGAGGGCTAAAAATAGACTTTTTATTGGGTTTAAGGTTAAAGAATTAAAACTAAAAACTCGCGTTATTTAAAATTTTTGAGAGCCTTTTAAAGCAAAATTTTTACTTGCTTCAATGCTTCGTTTTACTCAAACTCAAGTAGTTATGTTTTACTGCAGTGTAAAGCATTAAACAATTTTATTTGAAAAATGTTCAGATATTTTACAATGACTTACATCTGTTTTGTTTATCAAATCACCTGAAATTCATATAGAGTCGGAAAAAAATGTTAATCCAGTGTTAGACAAATTCGTTGAATATTCATCACTACTTGTGTTAGAAATATTCTTACAGTGCAGTGTTTTTTCTCAGAATTCTCTTCAGCCGCAGCTGTCCCAAGATCACATTTATCGTTTTCTTTTTCAATTGTTTTTCCTAATTTTCTCTCTGCATGTATTGTTTTTCTCAGTTTTTTTCTTTGTTTTAGGAATTACTTACGTAAAGTTTCTTCATCTGTTGCAGACAAAGACTGGCAAAAATCAATAGACTGTTTTGGCAATCCTGAGTTTTAGTCACTAATGAATTCAGTCAGCTATTTCAAATACTGGGACTTAAAGCATATTTTCAATAAAAACGCTAAGAGACTTTTTAAAGCTATAATATATCTTTTACTATTGTAAGCCATAATATATCTTCAACTATTGAGTAAGAACGTCTATGGGGAATTTCTAGCAGAAAATGGATGCAAAAGAAATAATTTAACTTCCCAGAAAACATGTAACAAACGACCAGACATGAAATTTTATGTATTGACTAGTAGTAAATTAAATGCAATAGAATGATGTATGTTTATTTATTACCTACAAGCACATATTTATATTTATATATATATATATATATAAAAGAGCTTGTCTGTTTGTTTGTCCGCTATAGAATCATAGACTGTTTCACCCACCGGGACCAAATTCGGCACAGTTAATACTTTGGACCTGAGAAACTTAAAACAGGAAAAACGAAATTTGGGGCTCAATTAGTTGTTTTTTATTAATTTTTAATGTTTTTTGTGCCCGATAGAGGTGCGTGTACCCCCTGTGGATACCCCTCAACCAGCTGCGTTAAGAGGGGTGGTTTGAGGATGTAGGAGTGGGGGGGTCAAATTCCAATGCGCGGGAGGAAGAGGGTTTGGAATGACCTTTGGCTTTGGCTCCCCAGATAAACACAACTTTCCTGGCTCTGCTATGTGTTGCAGTAATGGGAAAGTAGAATTGCCTGCAATTCAAAAACAACCCGAGCCTTTGAGAACATTACTCACAGATAATACATCTGATTCAAAATATTTCTTACAAAACATACAAGCTTAATGAAAAATGCTTCATGGGGAATCAAGCCTTACTTTGATTAAATAAAGGGGATGACGCATCTTGCACTTTACCTCTTGGGTGAAATGGAAAAAAAGTGCGTTTTTAAGGGAAAAATAAATAATAAAGGGAAATGTAAATTATAAAACTTATTTCTTATTAAACAGTGGATCAAACAAATCTAATTAAATCTAATTGAACAGTATCTAACAAATATAATGAAACAGCAAACTTATTCAATCCAAACGTGCGAATCACACAACACGATGTTATTAATTCTCAATAAAATCAGACAAAGGTCCGCAGGCTCAAAGTTTCTTTCTTTCTTATTGTTTGTATATCATTTCAGTAGAAACGCGCTAAGCGCATTCTGTCTGGCCAGATGAACATGAAGAGTGGGGGTGTAGCCCAGTATTTTTTTGATGGACTGCATGAAATATTTTATATCTATATATTTTATATCTACCAGGGCAACGCCGGGCAATAATGCTAGTATATATATATATATATATATATATATATATATATATATATATATATATATGGAAAATAATTGAAATACAAAACTTATTATTATAAGGGCTATAATTTATCTCACAAATGTGTGTAGTATCTCTTTAAAATACGTGATGATAACGGGTCAAAAAAACTACCCAATAAATCTCATATGAAGGGGATAAATGTCGAGTGAGCGCCTGCGGTTTTCTGTAGTATCTTTGCTATAAGTATTAGTATTGGGATAATGAATCGATTCAAAATGAGTAGTTTTAACGTTTGTGTAAATAGGTATATCCTATTGTCTGTAGTTGCACTGTTAAATACCCGATAAATTTGGTAATT
The DNA here is from genome assembly GCA_907164885.2 of Dolomedes plantarius. Lineage (NCBI taxonomy): Eukaryota > Metazoa > Arthropoda > Arachnida > Araneae > Dolomedidae > Dolomedes > Dolomedes plantarius. Next base: position 99,209,588 of record OU015502.1, read on the forward strand.
TCGGTTCTTTTTTCTTGCGTTCCCTGGCCGTAGGTATACCAGACCAGGTCCTTATAGGCTATCGGGTAGAGAGGCGTGCGGCTCCGGTTTATAATGGCACCAGAAGTGTCGCAGTCCGATTTTAGCCAGGTGCCAGCTCAATTTTGACCGAGCAGACCGTGGGCGGGATCGTACTCTCTCCCAACCTATCTGACCTCATAGAGGGACTTTCCGGTCTACGGATTTATTGTGCCCAGATCTGGCCTAGACACAGAGTATTTAATGGGGCTTGTATTGATTCGATCTGAGCACCCTCATCACTGAAAGTCGACGAGCTACAACTAGGCTACATCAGGTGCCTTGGTGGTTTCTGCATTTGTGCAATAAGAGACATAGAACATACCATAGAACTGATGTGTGAAATGCTCCGATTTTCATATTATAGCGTCTTATGTTAGATGTTTATGTACTATGTATGTACTTTGATGTTTATGTACTTTGTATGTTAGAGCTCAAGAATTAAAATTTAATGAGTCAATATTAATTTCTCAGTGTACCTGGTGTAGCATATTTGGTGCACTACGATAATCTAACGAACACGAGGGAAAATATCATGGAAGTTAAAATAAGGAACCTTTGTATGAGAGGAACAAATTAATAGCCAGTTTTCGATATAATAGATCTAAACAATGTCCCAAGTTTTATGCCCTGACTTTTAGAATCATAATCCTTTAACACTAGAAAGACAGAAATTTTTTTCCTTACTAAAAAGACTGAACGCCGTCATTTTGGCGGTTAAAAATAAAATCAAGAATATATATATATAAAACGCGTAGGTATGCGGCACCAAAATCGACGATATTTCTACACTCTAAATGGCAACGGCTGCAACTACCAGATGTAAACATTAGCGGCTGTCAGCAATTTGCAACCGCGTGTCAACATGGATTTACGCACTGAAATCAAGAATGCTCGAAAGCGAGCTGCACGATCAAATAAAAATAGGGAACAGTCTCAAGAAAGAAAGCGAAGAAAAAAAATTCATTAAGAGAGAGGCATGAAAGAGAGAGCATAAATGATCGCGAGGTTAGGCTTAACCGTCGCCGGCATAGCAACCGATAGTCAGTAATAGTTAATTTTCTACACTTTTTTCAGCACTTGCTGAAATTTTATTCTATTTTATAAGTTAAGAAATTTTCCAAACAATTTATTATTTGATATGATTAAGTGAAGATATCTGATTTGTGAACAATAGTACATACAGAGAGTGATGTAATACACGCTATATTTTAGTACTTGGTGAATTTTTACTCCATTTTTTAAGTGAAATTTTTTCTCCTAACAATTTCTTATTTGATGTAACGATAAAGTGTAGATATCTTAATTTTGAAAAATAGTACACACAGAGAGGGGTGCAATTTATAAAATCATTGGTGATGGGTTTCTCAGTCTTACGTAATGGAAATTCACATTTTTTAATCACGATGTTTTAGAATCATCTTTATAGAGAATATTCCTTAACAACGTATATTGGTGATGACAGTTAATGGTAACATTCCTTACATATGTTACTTTCAGTTGAGTTGTTTTGCAAAAGAAAATTTAAAAGTAAAAGTGACCAGGTTGGTCGTGCAGCGGCTAGTATAAAATATTTAATGTTTGTTTTTTTAATACGGTTAAATACTTTAAATTTTGAATTATTTCATACCAATATATAATAAACTAGCTGAAAACCCGCGCTTCGCTACGGAGTACATTCAAATTAAATACAACGGTCAATGTATGCAATTAATGCCAATATATATATATATATATATATATATATATATTTATAAAAAAATCGTAAGGGATATTTATTTTTTTTGGATAATATCCAATCGTCTGCTGCATTAGAAAGAAAAAGAATATCATTTTTGTCTATTTAGTTGTTATGCACGTGACGATAAATTTATTTAAAGTACCAGAAAAAGAAATCACGTGATCAGCATTTAATAAATAAAATTCTAGAAATTAATCTTTAAAAATTCACCGAAAATCAGAAAATCAAGGTAAAGGTTCGAAAAAGATTTCATTTTGAAGGAATTTTTATGATCTTTCTCGTGATATAAATTTTATAATCCGCAATGTATTATTTTAAATGCAAACGTAAAAAAAGTTTAACAAACAGCTTAAAAATTTAATTTAAAAAAATCTAAGAAGAATTTTAGAAAAATCTTTCTTAGTGCACCCCTACACTATTAGAAGAATCGCCATGCAAAATTTCATCCCTTTAGGTCCAGCGGTTTGGTCTGTGAGTTGTATGTCAGTCAGTCAGTGAATGAATGGATGAATGAATGAGTCAGTTACGGAACTGTTTTATATATATAGATTAGTATATATTTAGATACATTTTTATGCAGGCATACCGAGATGACAACCTGGTATGGGTTATACGTAGAAGTATATGCATAGTATGTGCAGTCCTTATTTTTTAACACCGATAATACCTAAGAGCCAATATCCTATATATAATAGCCGTTGTCTCTGTATGACACTTCCGGCTGTACTCATCTTTCAATTGAAGCCCTCAGTAAACAAACCGCCTGTTAGGCTTAATTTCAATTTCAGATGTGGATCAGAATTTTTTCTTACCTAAAAACAAATATCTTCTCCATCAAATCACGTTTGTTCAGCCTATTTTTGTATAAAACATTCAGAACTTAAAAAAATTGGATGTTTTTAGCTGTATATTTAACAGTTTTTAAAAATCTGTTTACTTTTGCGATGAATTCTGAAAGTAAACAAACTTGAATGTGATTGAATCGCGTAGTGAACTGTAAAAATATGGATGGCAATCTACTACTCCAATCGCATGAAAAACTAAATAAATAAAAAATAATGATAGGGTTTGCTTTTACAAGGTGTGGATTAAATGCAATATTGTTAGATAATTCGGGATATTTTTTAACTTTCATATACTTTTTCCATTATGACATCATTTTTAGTATTATGACGTCAAAATGACGGGTTGGATGGCAGTCTACTACTCCAATCGCATGAAAAACTAAATAAATAAAAAATAATGAAAGGGTTTGCTTTTACAAGGTGTGGACTAAATGCAATATTTTAGATAATTAGGGATATATTTTAACTTTCATATACTTTTTCCATTATGACGTCAAAATGACGGGTTACCTACTAGTTTCTGTTATTTGCAAAAGGGGGAAGAGACGAAAAGTAACTAACATTTTCCGGTACTATTTTAAAGATTACTGCCGTCAAATGTACGGCTTTCAGTCTTGATAGGTATACAACACATTTTCTCCCCGTCTTTACTATCGAATATAATTTTGTAAATGTGTATCGAATTCTGTAAATGTGTATTGAATATAATTTTGCAAATTTCACATAAAATTTGAAAAAGTCATAAAATTTCAGAAGCCTGAGGGCATACTAAATGCAGACATAGCGCTCAATAGTATGTCCGAAACCATCAAAATGACGGCAGCCGTCTTTCTGGTGTTAAGAAATCAGAACGATGTCCCTTATATCTTACCTCAATTGAATCTTTATTACAAAAATATTGACATTCTGTTTATTGAATCCTTATTACATAAATATTGACAGAGAACGTGTTTTTTGGTTTTCTCAATGGAAGATTTTCTGTTGCTATTTTGTTCTAACTTTCACAAGATTTCAATCTATTGAATCGACGTCTTGCCATCATACCAGTAATTTTTTTTTCAAGATGTAATATTTTTGGTTCTCGTAACAAAGTGGTAGAGTAACCTAGACATTCAATATTTCTCATGTCCTATTGCTCAAGACCCATCAAGGGGAAAATATCGCTGTAATCGTAAAACATTTATTTCTCTTTCACATGATCTACCAACCTCCGTAAAATGCGCGCAAAATTCGCAACTCAGTGCAGATTATCCAAACAGGAGTGTTTCAGTGAGGGTAATTTTTCCCGGTTTTAAGGAAGCATTTTTTTATTTTAAAGTAAATCACTTTTAAAGAATACAATGTTAACATATCAACAGGACCCGGTATATGTTTGTGTAAGTTTATATAATGATGTATAGTATATTTATTTTTAAGGGGAATATAGGCCTTTAAAATTCATCTTATATATAAAGCAGAAACGGGAAATGGGTCGTGTTTGTATGTGTGTGTTAGTCACAAAAACTCAAGAACCGTGAGCCCTGCCTTGATGAAATTTACAAGATTTAATGTGCTTGGGAAATTAGGAGGAATGTGACTATTTTCACCCCGCTATGGCGTTCCATTCCCTAATTATGTTAGAACAAGTTTGCGTGGTATCAACGGATATTTCTGTCCAAAGCCATTGCAACATTTCATTGTTGCCAATTGAATTATAACATTTGCGTAAAAATAAATAGATTTGAATTAAAAACGTGATTTATTCATATATTGGCGCATGCAACAATGAATTTGATATATTATTTTCATATACGTGGCAATGCCAGAATAATCTTTTTAAAAATAAAAATATAAAGAAGGAAAGTCAATCTTTTTCAATCCATTTCATGCATTAAAACTATCCCAAGCTAACTGTTCAAACTCAAATATACTGAAGTACACGTTCACTTACTAGAAACACGAGCGTTTAGCCTTAACACGATGATTTATATAACAGAAGTTACTTTGTAACATAGCAGACGATTTAGTTTTGAGAAATAATTACAATCATGAAATACGTGTATATTCTAATTAAGAAAGTCTGAAAGTGGCATTGAAACGTAGCAGACGATTTAGCTTTGAGAAAGAATTCCGAGCATGAAATATGTGTATATATTTTTTCTATAATAATAATCAGATTTGCTGTGTTTTAACACTGAATGTGTTTTCAATCCATTCAAACATTATTGATTCCTTTTCTATAATAATAAATCCTTTCAAACATTATTGACTAGCAGTAAATTAATGCTTTAAAATGCTCAAAAAGAAGAGAGCACAAGACTGGATCTGACAAAAGAATGCTTTTCGCATGGTCAGCTACATGTGGGAGTGTCTAGAGCAAGGAATCAATCATAATTATACATTGTCGCAGATGATAAAAAATAAACAGAAAATGTTGTGTACTGGCAAGTATTAAAATAACAACAAATTAGTTAATAAATAAATGAATCTTTTATTACTGAAAAAATTAAATTAATTTGTTTAAGAGTTGTTATAACTTTACAACATCATAACGTGAGGATAATCATTGAAAAAAATGACAACAGAAACTGAATCCCGAGCGAAGCTGGGTAATAAATCTAGTATTTATAAAATATGAATTCATATGGGATATCAGTTTTCAAAGTTCAAAGTTCAGATGATACCTAATGCAGAAAGTTTATTATACTCTGGTGAAAATTTTAATTTATTTTATATATTTGTATAGGCAATTCTAAAATTCATATAGAAAGAAAATCTTATTTATTCAGATACGTACTTATTACAATGCGTATTTTAATGCTTTCTACATGTAATTATCATACATTAGAATATCATCCGAAAACCTAAAATTAAGAATTTTTTTTGCAAAAAATATATTAAATGGATTAAATACCATGAACTCGTTTTAAATATGAAATTAGATTTTGTTATGAGAAAAGTCACAGACCTGTAGAAGCAGAATATTTTTTTTCGGACGATAACACAAAAACGGCATAATATTCTATTTTTATATATTATATCTCTAAATCCTCTCTGTAAGCCATTAGTATATGGGAAAACACACTTTTCCCATATTTAAGAAAGCATTCATTAGTTTATTAGCGAACACTCTTAAAACAAAAAAAGAGATTTTTACACATCCTAAGAATTATTCTTACTAATTAAACATATATTTAACAGATTCCAAGAAAATATATTTAAGCAATTATCATGTCCCAGTATTTGATTAATTATTCATTATTGTAAATATGTCTCGTATTTGATTATTTGTAAGGCATAAGATAATAGAATCTCTTCAAATTCAATATTGTATTAAGAAGTACATAATCTAGAAAAATCATTTAATTATTTTAATTTAGTGGATTCATATTAAAAATTCAAAAATAGTTTATACATATTTACAAAATTATAAAAACGTAAGCTTCTATTTAAGCCTTATTTAAAATAAAGTTAATTTCCATGTCCTTTAAAATGATTCATATGTTATACATATTTGCTTTGAAAAAAAGAACACTTTTTATGCTTATTTAGATATTCTCTCCATTGTGGTAAAGTATGTAAATGACTGTGTGATTAACTGAACTTTGAGTAGCAATTAGACTGTGACAATACTTTTTTTAACTGCAAACATTTGAATTCATTACTTTCCAAAAAGTAATTAAATTATATCTAATCACACGCACACACACAAGTAAATAATTATGACGTAATCAAATCAATGTGTAATGTGTAATAATTTCTATGGTTTATGAAATCAGTGGAAATTATGTATTTATTCAGAAATAGTCATTTGTTTCGGATAATGTAAGATTGAATTCGTTTCCGAAGAATGTAAATTTTATTCATTAATTATGGTTGCACATTTTATAACTAAAACTGTTTCAAATGAAAGGTATAACAATATTTTGCTTTAACATTATTTATGTGCAAATAATAAATATTAAAATATCTAAATTCGCTTAAATATAACTGATTTTTAATAATTTATCGAAAGTAAAATATTATTGATTTAAACAATTTTTTTAATTAAAAGAATTCGGTTTTCTGGCTGTCAGACCAGGCCTAATACAAAAAGTTTATCATGCGATGTAAAGGAATCTAAAGTGGGTAATTGTAAAATTCATTTAGAAAAAAATCTATTCGGATATGTGCTTAATACAAAGCGTAATTTAATGTTTCCCACGTGAAACTCTCATACGTTTGAATATCTTCCGAAAACCTGAAATTAAGATTTATATTTTGCAAGAAATATATTCAAAGGATTAAATATCATAAATTATTTTTGAATATGAAATTAGTGTCCTTGTTGTAAGAAATGTAGCAGACATGTATTTAAATATCATCCGAAAACCTAAAATTATGATTTATATGTTGCAAGAAATACATTCAACGGATTAAATAGCATGAACTCATTTTTTATATGAAATTAGTATGTTTAATATGAGAAAAATAACAGACCTGCAGAAGCAGAATCCTTTTTTCAGAAGATAATACAAAATGGCATAGTATTCTATTTTTATACATTATATCTCTATTTCCTCTATACAAATTAGTAAACTATGGGAAAACAGACTTTCCCAATATTAAAGAAAGCACTCATTTAGTTAATTAACGAAGACTCTTAGGACAAAATAAAGATATTTTTACACATCCTAAGAAATTATTCTAATTAATTAAACATATATTTAACAGATTCCAGGATAATAAATGTAAGCAATTAACATGTTCCAATATTTGATTATTTATAAGGGATAAAATAACAGAATCTCTTCAAATGCTAAATTTTATTAATGATTTCATAATCTAGAAACATCATTTAATTATCTTAAATTAATGGATAGATAATAAAAATTCAAAAATAGTTGATACGCACTTATACTTACTAATTATAAAAACACAAGCCACTAAGAAACCTTTATTTAAAATATAGATAATTTCCAATACCTATAAAATTATTCATACATTAAACATATTTCATTTAAATAAAGAACACTTTTTATACTTTTCTAGATATTCTTTCCTTTGCGGTAAAATATGGAGATGACGACATGATTAACTGAACTTTGAGCAGCAATTACACAGTGACAATGTTATTTTTACTGCAAGCATTTGGATTTGTTACGTCCCAAAATGTGCTTTAATTTCATTTAATCACACGTACACACACAGGTAATGAATTATGATGTAATCAAATCAATTTCTAAGGTGTAATAAGTTCTATGGTTTATGAAATCCATAGAAATTATGCATTTATTCAGAAACAGAGATTTGTTTCGGATAACGTAAAATTGAATTCGTTTCAGATGTATGTAAATTTTATTCATTAATTATGGTGGTAGATTTTATAATTAAAACTCTAATTCAAACGTAAGATATAATAACATTTTCCTGTAAATTTGATAATTATGAGAAAATATTAAAAAATAAAACGTCTAATTTTGTTTAAAATATGACTGATTTTTAATATTTTTGTTTGAGTAAAATTACATTGCTTTGGACAAATGCTTTTTAAAATTAAAAGAACTCGATTTTCATTCGGTTCAATTGTTTTGTCTATACAGTATATAAAAATGTATGTTGTATGAATTTTCTAGCATAACTCTAGAATGCCTAGAGCAATTGAATCGGTCATTTTTGAAAAGGAGTCATCTACATTTTTTAAAATTTTATATGAGAAGCAAAAAACTATAACTCGCCTTCATGCATTATTATTTAGACTAAATTTAGTATTTATTAAGTTTATAAGGCATCAATCCTGATGCAAAAATATAATTTTTTAATATTTTTTTTAACTTGGGGTCCCCCAAAAAGTTGGAAAAAAGTGGAGAAGAGTTTTTAAAACTGGAGATGACTAATCGGTCATCTTATCAAAATGACAGATTCAATTTCAACCAAACTTGGAACACATTTGTCTTACAATCTAGGAAAAAATTCTGGGTAGAAAAACACCCCAAGCATCCAAGAGTGGGAAGGTGGGACTTGTAAAAATAATCGAAAACGACTAACAGCGTCAAATCCGCAGTTTTCTGTGTCTCTGAGATGAAAAAGGGCACTCTCCATACCGTTTAAGAACAAGTTCAGCCCCCAATCGGCATGCGGGGGTGATAAGGTGAGAAAGTTAAAATGTCCATAATAACCGATAGTAGTGTCAAATCCGCAGTTTCCTGTGTCGCTGAGATGAAAAAGGACACTCTCGATACCGTTTAAGAACAAGTTCAGCCCCCAATCGGCATGCGGGGGTGATAAGGTGAGAAAGATAAAATGTCCATAATAACCGATAGTAGTGTCGAATCCGCAGTTTCCTGTGTCGCTGAGATGAAAAAGGACACTCTCGATACCGTTTAAGAACAAGTTCAGCCCCCAATCGGCATGCGGGGGTGATAAGGTGAGAAAGTTAAAATGTCCATAATAACCGATAGTAGTGTCGAATCCGCAGTTTCCTGTGTCGCTGAGATGAAAAAGGGCACTCTCGATACCGTTTAAGAACAAGTTCAGCCCCCAATCGGCATGCGGGGGTGATAAGGTGAGAAAGTTAAAATGTCCATAATAACCGATAGTAGTGTCGAATCCACATTTTTCAGGGTCGCTAAGCTGATTGGTAACAGTCCTGACAACATTTAAGCCTAAGTTTAGTGCTCCCCTACGGATGGGAGTGGGAAGGAAGTAATGTTTAAAAAAGCGATATTAATGGCAAATCCATAGTTTTCGGGATCGCTGAGGTGAATGATGACACTCCCGATGCCGTTTAAGACCAAGTTCAGTCCCATCGGCATGTGGGGTGAGAAAGAGTGAAATGTAAACGTCCAAAATACCCGGGCAACGCCGGGCAAACATCTAGTAAATTTGTAAAATACCGAGATTTAGATTTAAATATTAGAAAAAATTTTCAAAATATATAAACGTATGCATAAATGTAGTTTGTTATTCGAATGTTATTCCTCAAATGTAGAGAAGATTAAAAAATGGCAGGAAAAAATATATATCGTTTAAAATGTGTCTCAAACGAAGTAAAGTGCGAATTGAATCATTCTTTTAGATTTATATTTCAAAGCATTTTGCCGGGGAAAATGTTTTTAGTATCGTATATAGAATTAGTGTCGCACAATAATTTTTAAAATATCGATTTTTAAATTATCGATACATCCAAAATTCACTGTTTCTTTATAGAAAGTAAGAATATTGAAGAGACAAACCGTTATTACTGAAAAAATTTAAAGAATTATATTATTAAATAATCAGTATAAAAAAATAGTCAGATACATAAATTTTAAATATATTCGAAATAGTACCGAAGCTAATTCTAAATTACACTATAATAGTAAATATGGTTTCTGCATTGAAGTAAATATTTCCTTTTATTCTTATCGATATGTCTTGATTATATTGTAACTGAAAAATGTGTTACGCTGAATGCCCCCCTTTCTTGGTCAGAACATTGCATAAGCATTTATGACTAAATAATGAGCCTTAATCGCTATAGATTAAAGAAATGTCAGATGTTCCTTGGAAAACGTTTATGACCATAAATTTAAATTTAACTAAAACCTTTGAAAATGTTCTTGGATTCTTCTAGAAAAAGAGTTTTAATTTCACTTCATTTTTCCCATCTATCTGTTTTCTGTTGATTATTTTTAAGTTTCATAAACGTATTTATGAAATAAGTTTCATAAACGTATTTATGAAATAAGTTTCATAAACGTATTTATGAAATAAGTTTCATAAACGCATTTATAAAATAAGTTTCATAAAAGTATTTATGAAATAAGTTTCATAAACGCATATTGAGGTTTTTATAAAATATTTTCAAATTATTCATTTTTCTTATGCCCTATTTAATTAACTTCAATTAAAATATCAAGTACAAGAATACTTTAATATTTCTCCGTAGTTGCTTAATGACTCGAGCCAGAAGTCATCACAGTTTCCTTATTTTTATTTATTTATTTTTTTACCCATTTCCCTTTCGAATTTCTTTTTCCACCGGGTAATGCAACAATAAGCATAAAGAATGTTTTCATACGTAAATTACCCTATGACTGGTTGATTTAGATATCTTATTTTTTTGGCTCATGACCAACTAGGGCAAGCTCTGCCGTGGTTTATTATCCTAAGATTATAATACCTGAAATACAGAGTTTCAGATGCATGATTCCTAGTCCAAAATAATAATTTGTGGTTGTGTGGGTTTCTTGAGAGAACAAATGTGACGAGACGGAAAGAGCATGATCATCAAGGAAAATACGAGAAACACAGGAATGGGATATCAAAATATTCTTTTTCAGGGTTAGAATCAAGAACTAGGAGAAAGATGCATAAATTGAACGGTCAGAGTGAAAGTAAAAGGGTAGAATTAGAAACTGTTTTAACCTTTAGCTTACGGGGCACATTTTTCCGATACCCTCTTTAGAACGGGAAATTTCCTACCCCCTTTGTAAGAACGGCCATTAAGGGGTATATAAAAATATATATATATATATATATATATATATATATATATATATATATATATATATATATATATATAAATATATATATAAATATATATATATATATATATATATATATATAAATATATATATATATATATATATATATATATATATAAATATATAAATATATATATATATATATATATATATATATATATATATATATATATATATATATATATATATAAATATATATATATATATAAATATATATATATATATATACATATATGTATATATATATATATATATATATATATATATATATATATACATATATGAGTATATATACAGTCCGACCACAGTACGAAGAACCACGGTTGGCATACTGCCAAGACGATTCTATTCACTCTGTAGGTAAGGCTGCTGAGGAAGGAGGGGGAAAAGTCTCGTAGTCTCTCGACATTCTTTAGAATCGGTTACTAACTGCGCTTGCTTGCTTTTTCCTCGTCTGTTATTTTGATTAATATATTGAAATTAATGGATCCTTTACCCAACACAACTGCTCGGCATAAGCCGTTCCGTAGTGATTGTAAACGTATAATACACAGTGTAATTAAATTGTGTGATAAAGAAGCACTAGAATGAAATGTTATTGTTCCACTTTCGCAATCCCTAAAGAGAGTTAGTGAAATGACCGGGATATCAATGTCCAGTGTAAAAAGAATACTCAGAGAAGCAAAGGGTGAAGAAACTCCAAAATTTGAATCTCCGAGGAAACTTCAGAAAAAATGAACCACCGAAAACGTAGCTTTAGATAATTTTGATTGTGATGTAATCCGAAAATATCCACTCCTATAAAACTCCTATTTCTTAAATAGATTTGCTTCTTTCTTTTTATTATTTTGAAATTATTATTCACATATTCGATCAAAAATAAAGTTTTAAAAATTAACTTTAAAATTGCGGACAAAAAGCAGCCTGAAATACATTCCGTATTTCACAAACAAACACATCCGAAAATATGACGTTTTCCCCTATTTTCTAAGTAGACTAGCTTTTCTCGCGCATGCGTAACAGCTTCCAGGGACCTCGCTTCCGTGGTCGGACAGTATATATATATATATATATATATATATATATATATATATATATATATATTATTCATTCTTGGGTCCGTATTCTTGGGATACATGCTATCCCACCCCGTAAGGAAAATGTAAAAGGCAAATATTTTTTACTTGCGGGTTATATCGCACTTCTGCTAGAAGAGTGTTACATCTCAAATTTTCGATATTGAGATAATTGCACCACAATGCTCTGTAAGAAGTGCTTCTCATTCACGAATAATGTTATAAACTTAGTACCAACACAATCTCCTAGATGGCGCTTCTAGGAGACCCTCTTCGACAACTAGGAGGGGGAACTTGCTCATGCGCGAAGATTGAAAATAAGATTTTTCTCAGTGCCTAATGTTGTTGTATTAAAATGTTCCTGTAATAAAAATATTCATTAAATTTCATTTGCAAAAAAAATGTTTTTATTTGGAAAATAAATTTGTATTTCTTTCTAACGTGCTGTTCATGTTATCAAGGTTTTTTCTTTCTATTTTTAAAAGTTTAGATAGATTGTGCATTAGCATAGAGATATGACAGTATTCCCTCAAGCTTTTGAGTCATGTTGACAAAACGAGGTTACTAGAGAGGGTTATATCGTGTAATTAAAATTCAAAATCATGCTTTAAAAACTGTAAACTACTTTAATAGTATACAAATTTGCCTTCTGAAGTGATTCGAACAATAAATTTTCCCAAAAATATCATAAGTTTTCATAATACAAGATATGGAATTTCGACATATATCTTCTTTAGCTCTTCCTGAAAATATGGTTATTTTGAGATCTAACACTTTTCTAGAAGAGGTGCGATATGGTGACACTGATGGCCTTTGACCAATTTTTGAGTATCAGAAAATATAGAGAAATTTTGTAGCAATCAAATTCAGGAAAATAACTGAGGTGAAAAGCAATTTTATCTGGGCTGAGGTAGCCTATCGGTAGCGCGTCGGCTTTCGGTACTAAGGTGCTCGGATCGAATCCCGACAAGCGCCGTTAAGTACCGTCGTGTCTAGGCCGGATATGGGCAAGTTAAATTCGCAGACCGGAAAGTCCTCCTTGAGGTCAGTGGTTGGGGGAGGTACGATTTCCCCCAGATGTTGATCCTGGGGGTGCTCGGTCAAAATTGTGGTAGCACCTAGCCAAGTCGAACTCCGATCCGTGTGGTAGTATTATAAACCGGAGCCGCATTACTCAGCCCGAAGCCTATATGGATCTGGTGTTGAACTTCCGGCCAGGGGGCATTATTAACAGCAACAACACAATTTCAGCTTTAGGGAATTAAAACAAATTCTCGAGCTTTGAAGAGTGCCTAAATATTATTGAATCTGAGGTTCATAATATTCGGGTAATGTTCTTTGAAACCTGTTTCAAGGGCAAGTTTAATTTGGCATATATCAGATTATAGCATTTGATTTAGGAATTAAAAGGCTTTCGTCTTTATTGCCCTCCACCACTTAATTGCCATCCACCAGTATTCTAGCGAATGCCACCAAAATACTCTACTTATCTTAGGAGGAAATATTCGTTTTAACCCTCTAACGGTACAGTGGGTGTCGGATCCGACCCAGGGTGTGTTTTCCCCAATTCCGTACTCTTCCCTCTCATTTCAAGAGATCGAGTTGACAAGGAAACCTACCAGGCAGTCTTGCAACCGGGGTTTGCAGTTATAAGTTTGCAATAAATATGAGTGTCTTTGTTGAAAAACATTATTCATGATCACTAGTCCAATTTTTTTTAGATTTTTAATTTTTATTTCAATTTTGAAGGCAAAAATGTCAGTATATATTATTTTTTACATTTTTGTGCTCGGAAATTTGGTTCAGTTCTGTAACTAGGTACAAGACTAAATTACATATTAAACATAATATATACAACATTCTATGTAAATGCCAGAGAGATTTTCTTTGTATAGCGAAATTACAATTCGTTGGTCTTTTTTCTGCAAAAAGGATTTTATTTCATGTAAAATATTATCAATAAAAGTTATTATACAGCAAAAATGCTTATTGTGTACATATTTCTACCGAAAACCTCATCAAAAAAAACATCGGGTCAGATCCGACCCGACCGTACTTTCTATTTTGTCTCAAACCACTGTACCATTAGAGGGTTAAATTTGTCACAGTTTCATTGATTTGATAATTTTAAGTTTTCTATTCCCACCTCTGGTTCCACATAGCTGGATAGTAAGTGCTAAGGCCGCTATGTACTAACCTCATTGGATTCGCTCATCTCAGTGTTAACCTATGGAGAAAATTTGTGCACGGATTGCTGACTTGGATTCAAAGATTTAAAAAAAAAATTGTACTCCGTCATAGAGAAAGAAATTTTACATTTGTGTACATTTTTCGTTTTTAAAAAAATGCAATTCATATTTTAATATTTAAATTATTCGCGGAAAATCTGGTATAGTGTGTTTTAAACGTTCATAAATTACTGTTAAAAGAGCTACATTTATGCTCTTTCGGAAGAGAAATATGCATACTCCGTTATCCAAAAACGATGTGAGAGTCATGGTTTTGTGATATCTAAAGCGTCGATAGGTAATATCGTCAACAAGAAAGGAAAAAAACGTCAAATTGGAGCCTCAAGTGGGACAAAACTTCCAAACAAGTATCCAAGGAAAAAACGGACATCTTCGACTATTGCAAAGGTACGTTGTTTAATGTTAAAAGAAAATCCCCCTAGTCAAAAGACAGTTGCAAAATCATTAAAATGCTGGGTGTCAAATGTAAACAAAATGATAAACGTTGATTTAAATCTTAAGAAAGCGAAAAAACGCAATGTGCATCGCCTTCTTCCAAATCATATCACTGAACGCAGGACACGCTGAAGAATTCTATATGAGAAACACTTATCCAAAGAAAAATGGAAAACAATTGTCACAATAGATGAATCATGGGTGTATTTAAATGATTGAAACAAAAAAAGATCCATTTATTATCATAAAAGGGGAGAAAAAATTTAAGTACACTCATGGACAAAAAAATTAGCGCACCAAGAAATAATTGCGGGATTGTAACGAAACTTGCAATGAAGGTACATGTCGGGGAGATATGCAAATGATTAGAAATGCAGAGTGATTGCGCTTTACGTATAGCCGGTAGAGGGCGTTGAACATCGTACTCTGTGGAGTATAAAACAGGTAACCAAAGCTTGTTTGAGTGTGCTGAATCATTTACAAAGGAAGAGCTGAGATAGGCATGCCATTACGCCGTGTTCGAAGACAATATAAGCAGTTGTCGCAGCTTGAGAGGGGGAGAATCGTCGGGATGATGGAAGCTGGGTGGTCAGCTAGGCGAGTAGCTCGTCAATTAGGCCGCTCTGATTGTGTTGGGACCAGTGGACCCGAGAGATGTCATGTACACGAAGACCAGGCTCAGGACGCCCTCGACAGACCAGTCGTCGAGAAGACCGCCACATCGTAAGAAATGCACGCGTACAGCCAACTGCTTCATCGGCCGCCATCCAGGCACAGGTAGCACCTTCACGAGGGCCTCTGTGTCTTCTCGAACCATACGAAGGCGCCTGGCTGAAGGACAGTTGGTATCGCGGCGCCCATTACGTGTGCTGCCCTTGACGCCCACCCATCGACGCCTCTGTTTGGAGTTTTGCCGCGCACGAGGAAACTGGACTGCAGCGGAATGGAACCAGGTCGTCTTTAGCGACGAATCCAGATTCAATCTCGGCAGTGATGACAATCGTGTTCATTTGTGGAGAGCCCGTGGTGAACGCTTCAATCCTGCCTTTGCTGTACAGCGACACATCGCTCCCACAGCTGTTGTGATGGTATGGGGTGCCATTGCCTACAATACACGGTCACCCCTAGTATTGTTCCGTGGAACCATGACAGCCCAGCGGTATGTTCATGAAATCCTGCAACCACATGTGTTGCCACTCATGCAACGGCTCCCAGGAGCCATTTTTCAACAAGACAATGCTCGGCCTCATACGGCAAGGGTGTCACAAGACTGTCTCCGCACTGTTACTACCCTTCCTTGGCCTGCCCGATCTCCATATTAGTCTCCAATCGAGCATATCTGGGATCATTTGGGACGACGAGTTGGGCATCCCACGAGTTTGAACGAACTAGAGGCAAGGTTACAGCAAATATGGAACGAAATGTCTCAAGAAATCATACAGAACTTGTATGACTCAATGCCCGATCGTATCGCATCGTGCATTCGCGCTAGATGGGGTCCAACGAAGTATTAACTCCTCCGTTCTTTTGCCTTTTTCTCTGAAATAAATTATCCTTTTTCTTTGATTTTCTTATCATTTACTTATATCAAAGTAATCATTACGTATGTAAAATTTCGTTTCATTTTGACGACTCCTTCTTGGTGCGCTAATTTTTTTGTCCATGAGTGTACATGGTTCAAAGAATCGAAAGAAATTTTTTCTAAGGGACTCATGATTGTTGCTGGTTTTTCTTATAATGGAAAGTTAAAAATAAAGAGAGTGTAAAAAATGTCAAGATTAACTCCAAATACTATCAGGAACATATTTTATCGCCAATTTTTCTGAATGAAATACCATCGCTTTACCCACAGTGCCATCAATCTATGAGACTCCATCAGGACAAAGCTAGCAGTCACACATCAAAATCCACTGTTAATTTCCTAAAAGAAATGGAACAAAAAACTGGTATCAAGGCCATACCCTTCACTGATATCCCTACTAAATCTCCCGATGTATCACCTATGGATTTTTGTGCTTTCGGACTTTTAAAATCTGCATTATCCAAACGTCGTCCCAAAACCCTTACAGGACTCTGGAAAGCTGTTCAGGAAGAATGGGATAGAATACCTCTTCTGACACTTCAAAAGGCATTATTATCCTGGAAATTGCGGTGTCTAAAGATAGTTCAGAATAAGGGATGTAAATAGAACATTTAAAACACAAGAATTTTATGTAATTTAGTTTTGTGAATACAATATACATCGTCTAAAAAATCTGTGAACAGCCTCTGTATTTTAATGACTTTTAAGATAGGGTTTTCTGATTTCAAACTTTCTTTATTTTTTGTGGCTTAAAATCTTCAATGGGGTGTGGCGCTGTAGTTTTGCTACAGTAGTGAAACTCTTAGGGTATAAAATGGCTGCTGTTTGACTATAACCGTTACTCACTGGATTAGGGTGAGTACGTCTCTTAGCATGTAAGTCTTTTTATTTATGTTTTTTAGGTTTGTATGAGTACTTGCATTTAAGGTGCGTTGAGTCCTAAGTGCAGGTTGTCTGTGTATTTTTCATTTGATTTGACTGTCTATTTCAATGGGGATCTCGGGGCCTTGGGATGTCTTTTGGTTAGACCTGCGTCCTATTCAGAAAGTTCCCCCTTGAGGTAACTGATTTGGTTAGGCCTCCTGATGACGAGACCAATCGGTTACCTAGTTATATCGGTTACCTAGTTTATAGCTTAGTTACATTACTGCTACAGAATCTTGCATTATGGTGCTTTGAGTCCTAAGTGCGTATATTTGTCTGTTTTCAGTATGAAGATTTGTTGCAACTGCGCAATATTTTATTGAAAAGTTAAAATTTTCAACGCTAGAGTAAGTTTTCTGTTAACTTGTTCGGCAGTCTATGCCCTCATTATACGTTTTATTTCATGTTGAATTATTTGCGTTTTTTGTGTTATTTAAATATGACGTTTTAGACACATGAAATTTGCCAAAAACAAATGCAGAAGATAAGAGAGATATTTTTTATTGTTATAATACAAAGTAAATATGTACCTAAAATCCACATACAGTTCATTGATTTGAAAATAGTTTGTCAAAATTTGATTGTTTATATTTTCTAGTTTTTGTTAACATTTTCTTAATTTTTAAAAAAAATGTGTTGTTACTAAAAAATTTTCGTTCGTGTCGAGTGAGTTTTGTTGAAACAAAATGGGTCGCTATCAAAGTTGGCGCATTAATGCTCTAAGTTACGGTCTTCGAATATTCGTTTCACACCTTACCAAAATGGGAAGCAATTTTTCTTAGTCATTACACGCTCTTTCATAATCAAATATTATATTAAGAAATTTTCATATATTAGCTCTCATACTGGGTTGATTGAAAATTTTCGAAGTTAAAGGAGAAGTAGATATGTCAGTATTGAAGCAATATTTACAAACGCTTACCTTGTTATCTAAACTTTAATTTAATCCATATTTCCCTACTATAAAATAGGTCGAAAATTATATTTTACACTTTTAAATTATTTCACGATTATTTTTAAATATAATTTACATCATAACTGGTTTGATATAATTTTTTTACCCATGGCAAAAAATAATTACTCACTTTTTTTACGATTCTACTGATGTTAACATATTGGGTGTTTTAGGGAATTTACCATATGTTTCGAACCCTAAGGCGCACCTCTTTATATATAATTATTATTATAATGATCCTAATAATTATAATTAATGTAACGATTATTATAGTCATTATTAATTTACAATCATAATTTGCTTTGAGATAAGTTTTTTTACCCATAGCAAAAAAAACAAAAAACTCAATTTTTTAAGTTTCTACCGATGTTAACATATTGGGTCTGTTAGGAAAATTAATTCAACTGTGTTCCAGTTATACGTCTGTTAAACTGGTATATTTGTGTTGAATTTCATATAACTATTCCAAAATATTTCAAGTACAATTAGTAAGAAACGGGTTAAATTTGAAACCTTTGATACATGAACTTGCAAGATTCACCTTTCAACAGATTACGTGTCTGTACGAAATCAATTTAATCTTCAGAGGCTAAGAGATGTGTGTAAACATATCATTAATTATTTCGAATTCTGACGTAAAAGTACATATAGTCATATTCAACATCTGTATAAAGTACGAAATGGAATTACTTTGGGATAAATTATAGTATAAAGCTTTAATACTTCACTATGAAGATTTTTCCATAGGAAACAACTTTAAATTATATTTGAAAGTTTACGTATTTTATAAATATTCTTTTCTTACACAGATGCATTTCTTGATAACTTCATCAAGTATTTTAGCCCAATTAATGAATGTGTAATTTAAATTATAACTGATGACTATTTAAAAACTTTAACGGTGAAGTTTGACAAAGAAGCATTTCTGGTAGTCATTCTCGATATGTTACTATTAAAAATATGTTCGCGATTCATAGAAGTCCATGTTAATGAATATTAGCTTTAAAATATACAATAATAAAACATTTATTTCTAAAAATTAGTAATTATTATTAATTTTTATTAAAGCCAATATAATTATTATTATAATGATTCTAATAATTATAATTAATGTAATGATTATTATAATTATAATTAATGAAATAATTCTTATAATTATTATTAATTTGCAATCATAATTTGCTTTGAGAAAAGCTTTTTACCCATAGCGAAAAAAAAATTGCTCAAATTTTTACGTTTCAACCGATCTAAACATATTCGGTTTGTTAGAAAAATTAATTCAACTGTATTCCAGTTATACGTCTGTTAAACTGGTATATTTCTGTTGAATTACATATAACTATTCAAAAATATTTCAAGTACCATTAGTAAGAAACGGATTAAATTTGAAATCTTTGATACATGAATTCGCAAGATTCACCTTTCAACAGATTACATGTCTGTACGAAAGCAGTTTAATCTTCAACGCATAAGAGATATGAGTAAATGCTTCATTAATTATTTATAATTCTAACATAAAAGTACATACACTCATATTCAACATCTGTACAAATTACAAAATGGAATTACTTTTGGATAATTTATACTATAAATCTAGAATATTGGCACTATGAAGATTTTTACTATATCAAACAACTTTAAATTACATTTAAAAGTTTACGCATTTTATGAATGTTATTTTCATAAATATATGCATTACATGATAATTACCTCGAATGTTTTAGCCCAATTGATCTGTGTGTAATTTTAATTATAACTAATGACTATTTTAAAATTTTAACAACGAAGGTCAATAAAGAACCATTTCTGGTAAAAGATCTTTTAAATTCTAATTAAAAATTTACGCATTTTATAAATACGCTTTTCTTTTGTAGATGCATTTCTTAATAATTACCCCAAGTGTTTTATCCCAATTAATTTCTGTTTAATTTAAATTATAATTAATGACTAATTTAAAACTTTTACGGTGAAGGTCGGCAAAGAATCATTTCTAATAAAAGATATTTTAATTCATATTTAAAAGTTTACGTATTTTTAAATATTATTGTCTTATATCTATAACACTAGCTGAATACTCGTGCTTCGCTACGGAGTACATTCATATTAAATACAACGGTCAATGTATACAATTAAAGCCAAAAAAAAAATATATATATATATATAATATATATATATATATATATATATATATATATATATATATATATTTATAAAAGAAATCGCAACGGATATTTTTATAGACAAAATAATGTTGAAGAAAATATTCATATTAAATCTAATAGAATTATACTAAAGAATATACTACAGTTTGAGGAACATTTGTTTTACTGTATTTTAATATTTTTTGGATAATGTCCAATCGTCTGCCGCATTATAAAGAAAAACAATTTTTTTTTTGTCAATTTATATCGTTGTTGTTCACGTGACCTAAAATTAGTTTAAAGTATCACAAAAAGAAAAGAAACCACGTGATCAGGATTTCATAAGTTAAATTCTAAAATTCCATATTTAAAAATTCACCAAAAATCAGATAATGGAGGTAAAGATTCGAAAAAGATTTCATTTTAAAGGAATTTTTATCGTCTTTCTTGTGATATAAATTTTATAACCCTCAATTTATTATTTTAAATGTAAATTTTAAAGAATGTTACAAAAACAGCTTAAAAATTTCATTTTAAAAAATCTAAGAAGAATTTTTCAAAAATCTTTCTTAATGCACCCCTATACTAAGAGAAGAATCGCCATGCAAAATTTCAGCTCTTTAGATCCAGAGGTTTGGTCTGTGCGTTATATGTCAGTCATTCAGTCAATCAGTCAGTCAGTCAGTTTGGGAACTTTTTTATATAGAGAGATTACTTGGTCATTCCCTCTCGCGTTTTAGCCCAATAAATCTATGCGTAATTTAGATTATAACTAATGACCATTTAAAAACTTTAACGGTGAAGGTGGACAAAGAAGCCTATATGATAGTCATTCTCCATATGTAACTATTAAAGATGTGTTCTCTATTCATAGAAGTCCATGTTAATGAATATTAGCTTTAAAATATAAAATAATAAAACATATTTAATTTTTAATGCTAAATAGCAAATGATAAAAAAATTGCCAACCTTTAAAAACATTCATGAATTTGAAAATGTATTTCTGTTTTTTTTTTAAATAAATGCTAAAGGACGCATCTAAATATTCGAGCCACACACCGCATTTTAAAATTATTATTAGATTTTCGAATGTAAAGAAAAGTAAAATCAATTTTTCTTTTGAAACCCAGGTGTTCTTTTTATGAGAATTTCAACTTCTTGCAACAGAAGATTTTCGCCTCATATTTTCAGTTTCAATATGCTTATTTCTTTCCTTGCAGAATCTTTAATGCGAAGCATGAGATGACGAAGAAATAAATGGACTGCAACAATGCATAAACATAACAATGCATAACAATGCATAAAAACGTGTGAATATGTGACAGATAAGCAAGAATTATGCCGAATATTTATTTTATACTTTAAAAAAATACCAACTATTTTTTGATAAGCTGCACATTTTCAAAAATGTGCCGCTTATTTTCAAAATGTGCCGCTTATTAACAAAATCACATAATTATGGAAAAGTCTTTCATAAACTGAGTAGCAATTAGTACGTAAAACCAAAATCAAAAGAGAAAACCAAAATCAAAGAGATAGTCAGTCTGGCAATGTCTTTGCATAAATCGTAACGTAAATGTGATTTTTGTTCATTCTGTAATAATTTCCATGTACTTATTGTTTGTATTTATTACTTTCGTAAATATAGTGTAAGATTTGTTTTTTATTTTAATCTAATGTCTAAGGAAGACCTTTATTACATTTTACTAATTTTTATATGCATTTAAAATATTTTGACTTCAAGTAGCCATGCGGCTTCGGAGGTGATTTAAACAAATTAAATTTGTTTTTAATCTATATTTTATAATTACATTAAGTTAAAACTTTGAAAAATGTATGGAGAATTTAGCTCTTGCAATAAAATTATTTTCTCAGAAGAAAAAGAAAATTGGAGAAAATGGGGGAAAATTTGACATTTCCGCAAAACTTGATAAGTAAAAAACAAATAAATAATCTGTCATTTTATAAAATGTAGAAAGTAGATAATAACTTTCTATAAGTCATAGAGCATTCTCAGGATTATACTCTGTTTATCTCAGAGTCAGTAGCAGTTAAAGTACTTGTAGCGTGGAATTTAACGCTACAGTTAATGTGTGCTAATTTTGCCCCAATTTAATCTCGAATGCATTTAATATCAGGAAATACTTTAATTCAGTCACTCTGTCAAGTAATATTTCACGTTAACAGGTCTGTTTCCAAGCCCCAGCTTGGAATTCAGGGTGGTCTCCTTTAATAACAACATCTTTGCTCATTCATGCACATCTGTGCGTAAATAGAATCAACTCGATTTTGTTGAAGAAATCTGTACGGTTTTATTATTCCCAATTTACGGTTCTCTTGTTGCAAGAATTTCTTTAAACTACGGTTTCCGATTTACGAGCCAACAAACAGCGTACCATCTATCAAAACCCCTTTTGAAAGCACGTACTCATTTTCACGGCGCTCAAGCCATTTCTGTTGCCCCCAAAGGCAATACCGTCAATTGATTCTGTGCAGCTTTTGAGAAAACCGCTTTGGCGATGAATCACCAAATTTTGGTGAATTTCAAAAGTCGCCAGGTCTCACCTGCTGAGCCAATCACCGCTTTTTAAACTTGCCGGGCCTTTACGTCATAAGCAGATGGTTGCAACTTTTCGCCCGTTATCGCCCTTTTAACTTAATACGCGTTCTGCCTTCACACTACGTACGCTACGACGCTTGGCATCTTGGCACACAACTTTCGTGTAACCCCCGCTCCATATACTCCTGTCTGGGAAGAACTTGGATACGCAGATATGCACTCACTTACTTACACTCTCTTGCACATACTTTGAGAGATCACGAGTTTTTTTTTTTTTTTTTTTTTTTTTTTCAATATATATATATATATAGTTCGTGCCTTTTAGAAGCCCCTCCAGAATGCGGCTCTTCTGCCTAATTCTGTGAGGAGGCTATACCATTTTCGATGTGTGTATTTTTATAGACCATGACGGTCATTTTGTCTTCTAACTGAATTTACTGTTGTGTGAGAACTTCCCTGATGAAGCAACGTTATGTACTGCAGTAATCGTGTACTACGTAAGGCCTAGTAATTAATTGAATAAATTTGTGTCGACCTGGAAAAAGTGAGTTAAGTGTAGTTAATTGGTGTGACTTAATATCTTGCCGGGATAGTAGTCTACGATGGAACTTCCTGCGGTTATCTGCTTTACTTCGCTGCCACCACTTCACGATCAATTATCGGCAAACACGAACTGAAGCGTCCAGATTTCGAATGTATGTATCTTCATTACGTTACTGACTTGTTTATATATATATAGTTTATGCCATTCCTGGCAGTACCTGGAGTATTTCATCAGTTCCCTTCTGTTCCGGCTGGTAGATGTACTAGATGCGGTGGACCTTCATTGAAACGTTTATGATTCATTTTTTTTGAACGAGTCACGCTTACTGACTGAGTACATCGTAGATATATTCATCATAGATTTTCGGCCGTCTTTCTTTGTAAGAACATTGTGTCGTCGAACTTCCGTTACAAACTAGTGTGCTGTCCTTCGCCAGTATAAACTACGATGCCGTTTTACTCCCTCCATATGATGCAGTGATATTTTTCGTGCACAGACAGTGACACGTAACCATTCTTTTTATTGAGAACTAGCCGGGCTTCGCCTAGCTACGCTCAAGCCATCCGTGTAACATATTTATGTACTTCAGGCCCCACAAAAGAAAAAAAAGCCTACAAATGTATTAAATTAAAGTGAATAAATTCCTTTCAATTTTCATTCCCGTCGCTGCCGAAAGATGGCAGCACCACTGCACCACATGATTTGGTTTCTCAGCAGTGAGTGATTTTAGAATGAAAATATCTCTAAAACTATTGAATTAACAGAATAAGTGTACGCAGAAAAAATTATCAGTTTTCGAAGCTCTTTCCCAATATGTAACATTTATGTACTTTCATGAGAAAAAAAATTACACCGTTTCCTGTATATTTGTCGGCCATTTTTTTTCCGAGGAGTGGCCCACCCGGATGAGTTACGGTCACGTGATCTCTCGACATCCACTTGTCCCTTTATTAGTATAGAAGAACACTTACTATCTCTTATACTGATAAAGGACAATTTCACTTGCACAGATTGCCGTCGTTCCTATTCTTCAGCACAAACTATAGTGCTGTTCCTTTCCCCTCACCACAGTACTTATACACAGAAAAATCTCTTTAAAGTTCATTGTCACTTGCATCTCATCCCTATATAAACAAAACCAATTAATCTGCAATTATGAACATAGTCTATTCCCTTTATAAACATCTATAGATAAAGTATGAAAAATATTTTAAGGCATTTCAAGCGTCACTTTTGGTTATGGAAAGAGAGACGGTGAAAACATTAATTTTGAGAAAACGGTAAAAATAACTTTAAAACGCATTTCTTACTTCAACGCTAGAAAGACAGGAATTTTTTTCTTACTAAAAAGACTGAACGCCGTTATTTTGGCGGTTCAGAATAAAACCAAGAATATAAATATTTAATTTCTTAATAAAAAAAAATGGTTAAATACTTTTTGCCCACCCGGTACTTTAAATTTTGAACTATTTCATACCAAAATATAATAAACTAGTTTATATTTAGGTATATTTTTATGCAGGTATGCCAAGCTGACAACCTGGTATGGTTTATCCGTAAAAAATAATATGCATGGTTTGTGCAATCGTTATTTTTCAACACCAATATTTACGAAGAGCCAATATTTATGTAATTTACAAAAGAGGGAAGAGACGAAAACTAACATTTTCCCGGTATCATTTTAAAGATTTCTGCCTGTTTTCTATATTGCTGTGAAATCGACGGCTTTCAGTCTCAGTAGGTATATAACACATTTTCTCCCCCCTCTTTACTATCGTATGTAATTTTGTAAATATGTGTGCATATTCTGCGTAAAATTAGAAAAAATCATAAAATTTCAGAAGCTTGACGACATAAATACAGACATAGAGCTCAATAGTATGTCTTTCTAGTGTTAAAAATAACTATTTTCGTACTAAAATTCACCAGATTTATAAATTGAAACAGAATTAGAGAGATAAAAATCAGGCTTTAATGTTATTGCAAAAAAAAAGGTTATACTATTTTGACCAAAAATGCCGTTACAAAGGTGCCATTTTAAAAAGGTGTTTAAAGGTGTTTACCTTAATTTGAACTATAATAACGTAAAATTATATAATCTATCGTCCTCTAAGTATGCAACAAGTTTCCTTCAATAATTAAAATTCAGTGTAAGCATTCAAAATTTTACGCGAAGTTTTGATTAATAACGACATAAATCAAGATTGGGCTAAAATTTAAATTTCATAAATTTATACCGTAATTAAAACAACGGCTTCACGATGAAGGATCTGAAAAATTCATCTAGGTAAATTTGTTGCAATTTTTTAAAAGCAACGCGTTTTAGCATATAAAAAAATATTGAAAATGTAGAATTATTTTTCAAATATATGATAAGGATTTATTACTCCATGTTTTAAAATACCACATAACGTGATAAAATGATTAGAACGTGCATCAGAGAAGCACGTAAAAGAAGTTCATAGTAAAAAAATGTTTCTCGTATATCATTGAAAGATCTGAAAACAAGTGTAAAATACAATGGGAGATTTTTAAACTTATACTGCCCTGGTAAGTTAAAAGGCCCTAGCTCCCAACTTTTTTCTAAATGCTTTTTTATAGCGTTCTCGAATCTGTCTTAAAAAATGCACCTCTTTAGGACATTAGAAAACTCCTAAATCCAATTCAGTGATGAGTTATACTGATATTTTCGAGGCCGTATGGGCTTTCTGAGATTGTGTATTACATCAGCAAACTTTAAAATGAAAAGCCCTAAATCATTTTTTTCTAAAAAAAATTTAAAATCAATTACATTTACATTAACACAAAGTTGTGTACATTAGAACAACTTTTATGCATCAAAAGCCTCTTAAAGTATCAAAACTTTGTTGCAGGTAAAGAAATTTGTTTTCATTTTTTCCTGTAATATTTTGTTCTTTGTATATAAGGCTTTCTATGTTACGGCGGCACTATACAGTGTGATTAACTCAAAAGTGATCTCGGATATTTTGTAATAACTTTCACTAAGTCGAAGCAATCTGAACGAAACAACGTACAATGTGTGCCTCAGTATATGGCACATCGCATCACGTGGTTCTCGGATGAGGCCTGGTTTCATTTGTTGGGTTATGTTAACTCGCTATACAGTCGTAAATGGGCCTTGGAAAATGTCTTTTCCACTCACCAAAGACAGCTCCGTGATCCAAAAGTTGGTGTGTGATGCGCGATGTCTCGGTTGTCCATCATAGGCCCATTCTTTTTGCACGCTGCCGTAAACACCGATGTATACCTGGACATTTTTGGACAGTTCTTGAGTTAACGAGATGATCGTAGGTAGTTAACGGATGGTTACTTCCAGCAAGATGGAGCAACGTGTCACACATCTGAACAAAGCATGATGGAAATTTGGTCGTCTTAGGCAGCAGGGAATTTCAAAGGGGCTTTGGCCGCCATGTTCGCAAAATCTGACACCACCAGACTTCTCCGTATGGGGAAAATCTATCGTAACAAACTTCCCACTGTGGAAGACTTGAAGGAAAACATCCAACGTGAAATTGCCGCTTTTCCCCCTGATAATCCTTACCAACGTTTAGGAACATGGAACGCCGCGTTGGAATGTAGAAAACAAAATCACTTCCAGCATCATATGTAATGCAATTGAATACACATACGACAAGTTTTTTTGCTTTTTATCATTATTATTATTTTTATTTATTTATTTATTTATTTATTTATTTATTTACTTATTTACTTATTTTTATTAATTTATTTATTTATTTATTTATTTATTTATTTATTTTTTTTTTTTTTGGGGGGGGGTCAGGTTGCTCGATCATAGCGAAAGTTATTACAGAACATTCTGGATCTCTTTCGAGTGAATCACCTTGTATATCCCCGATTCATTCCTAGTATGTGGTTTGGTGGTAGTTAATCCAATCTTTCACTCTTGTAGGAAAACAAAGCTATATTTGTAAGTCAGTCAAATTAATAACAACATAGAAATAAAATTATCAGAAATCTCACCGAATATGACTCTGTATATCCATAATTATTTAACACTTTGCTTCTCAATTTATTTGTTTAGAGTCTGTAACTTAAAACTAGATAATCTACAAAAGTTTGTTTAATATAATTCTTCATTTATGTAGCACTGTATTAAATACTTGAAAATTGTCTATCGCAGAGAGGAGATTTGCACACGTAAATGTATTTTGTGCGCAAAGCAAGCTAAAGACTACAAATACTATTTCAAAAAGTCTTATAATGTACATAAAGGATTATGTATAACACATATAAAAGACGAGAGACAAGTCTTATGTAATTTCAGAAATCTCTTTACGATGATTCCTATTTATCTAATCTGAATCTTCCTTTTCACCAGCTGTACAATTAACCAAAGTTTTGTTTTGGGAGAAATAGAGATTTATCTATTCCAGTGATTTGTATGAAGTTTAGTCCAGTATTCTCTTCTTTTATAGATGCTCTATCTTGCCAGAATAGTAAAAATATTTACAGCCAATCCTGAACTTCGTATGGTTATCCATTTCGAAGATTTCCTTCCTCGTAAATAGCTTTAATGCAAAAGGCTGATAAGAGTAGAATACACAGCTGGACATTAAAATTGCAACACCAGGAAGGAAAGCAAATAACAAAACTTTACTTAATGTAGGTATACAGCATAGTAGGAAGAAAACATGATTAAATTTATAGGCAATTTGGGGGTATACAGAGTCCGAAATTAGTACACACAGCTGCCACCTCTGGCAGTGAAAACGGCTCTAACCCGGTGACGTATCGAGTCGAACTGCACTTGGATGACAGATGCAGGCAAGTCATTCCATACTGCTTCAAGTCTATGCCATACTTCACCAATAGTAATGGCTCGAGAGCGGTCTCTCAGCAACCCATGACCAAACGTTTTCAATGGTTGAGAGATCTGGAGAACGTGCTGGCCTGGGCAATAGTCGAACACCCTCTGTGTCGAGGTAGATCAGGACACGACGAGCAACTTGCGGTCTTGCGATATCTTGTTGAAAGATGACGTCTCCGAGGCCTCGAAGTAATACTATGAATGTTCTTATAACAGTAAATTACCGATAAAGTTTTGAAAAGCTGTCGCAGGTTACTACCATGTGTAAGACGAAAATCTCCTATTATTCATTTACCTACATTTTACTTTATAACAGTTATCGATTTTTAAACCAATGTGGTCTATGTAAAAAGAGACAGCAAGGATTCGCATGTCAAATGTATTTAAATAAGAAATTATAGCTACATAGATCATAAATTACTAATTTTTACTTTATGGAAATTATGTCGATACAAAAATCATGTACGAAATATTTATTATATTTTCATAGTTAATCAATACCAAAGGAGTGCAAACCTTTTTTGACCACGGTCCACCTTCCTTAAATAAAATATCTTTCGACCCCAATGAAAAAATTTTTGGGAGCATCAAAACTTTTTCAAAAATTAGGAAAATTTTAAGAAAATAATTAATATAATATATATATAAAAGCAACTTTGGAAAACTATTTTAAAATGTGTTTTCATTTACTTTGCATAACAGCATTAATAAAATGTCTTTTTTTACGCTCTGCACTTCTTTTTGGCAAATCTCATATGACTGATACGTCGTTTTTAAATATTAATATGTTTTTGTATAAAAAATATAAATATAAATATGTAATGATAAAAAAATTAATGCTTACTTTTATTTGAGTAAATCAATAAAATATAAATTTACTTCAAACTACCCGCGACACCTTAATTTTTTCTTTATTTTTTGCTACCGTCCTGTGGGTCGCAACCCATAGTTTGCGCTGCCCTGATCTATGTGTTCTTTCGTGTATGTACAGAGAAGGCAACTTTGTTTAGGCGCCAAATCGACTGCAGACCGAGATACTCCTAACACACAAACAATTTTTCCTGCTATTTTAAGAATGCATGCACCAAACATCCCAAAATAAATTAGAAGACGATTTCTGCGTGCAGACTGCGCTATGTAAATGCATAAGCGAAGATAAAAACCGGAGCTGTGTTAAAAGATATAAGTAAATCATTCAGAAGAGAAGGTTTTTTTATCCCCTTTTTCTTACTCATTTGTAAAAGTACATTTAATTTTTTTTTCTCAAAAACCGTTTGAATACGCAAGAACATTAAGGTAAGTTAAATACTTGAACTATAAAGCATGACGTACTAGAAGAATTATTTGTTAAAAATGAATAAATGATATGAAAATTTTTAATATTCCGTAAATGAATAACAGTCATATCACTAATTATTAACAAATTAATAATAAAACGCAATTTAATTCGTTTAATGATATTCTGTAGAAAAAACGCTGTTACTATAAAAGTCCTCTAAATTATGTGGTGTCATGTGTGTAATTGAAAATGTTCAGTATTACATAAATGAATAACGCTCGTGTTAACAATTATTAATAAATTAATTATAAAACGTAATTAAATTCTTTTAATGATATTCTGTAGAAAAAACGCTGTTACTATAAAAGTCCTCTAAATTATGTGGTGTGAGGTGTGCAATCGAAAATGTTCAATATTACATAAATGAATAACGCTCGTGTTAACAATTATTAATAAATTAATAATAAAACAGAATTAAATTAGTTTAATGATATTCTGTAGAAAAAAGGCTGTTACTATAAAAGTCCTCTAAATTATGTGGTGTGAGGTGTGTAATCGAAAATGTTCAATATTACATAAATGAATAACGCTCATATCGATAATTTATTAATAAATTAATTATAAAACGTAATTGAATTCCTCTAATGATATTCTATAGACAAAAGGCTGTTACCTTAAAAGTCCTCTAAATTATGTGGTGTGATGTGTGTCATCGAAAATGTTCTGTATTACATAAATGAATAACGCTCATATCGATAATTTATTGATAAATTAATTGTAAAACGTAACTGAATCCTTTAATGATATTCTGGAGAAAAAAAAATCTGTTACCATAAAAGTCCTTAAAATTATGTGGTGTGATGTGTGTAATAGAATATGTTCAGTATTACATAAATGAATGACGCTCATATAAAAAATTATTAAAAAATTATTTATAAAACGTAATTGAATTATTCTGTAGAAGAAAGGCTCTTACCATAAAAGTCCTTTAAATTATGTGATGTGATGTGTGTAATCGAGAATGTTCAATATTACATAAATAAAGAACGCTCAAATCAATAATTAACAAATTAATAATAAAACGCACATGAATTCGTTTAACTATGGTTTGGAGCACTAAGTTCAACTTTCGCTACACGAGAGCTTCGCTACACGAGAGCAAATTATACCGGGACATACTGCTTAAAGCCGATTCCGAAAGGATACAAACGTCCATGCGAAGATTGGGTCTCGAACCCACAGATTTTGGAACCGAATGCCCGAGGTCTAGACATTCACTCATTGTCCGACAGATATTATGTTGGGAAATGGCTCTTATCATAAAATTCCTTTAAATTATGTGAGCTAATGTGTGATCTGGAAAATATCCATAATTATACGTAAATAAATAACTCTTATATTAATAATTAATAATAAATTAGTAATAAAAAGTAATTGAGTTCGTTTAAGGATATTCTATCAAAAAAGGCTATTATCCCAAAAGTCCTTTATGTTATGGGGGGTGGGTGGGAAGTAATTACTGCGTTTTGGTGATCTTTTGATGAGATTAAGACATTGACTTCAGTCAGGATTAAAATCCTTCCTGTCTTAAATGATGTAAATGCGTAATATTAGCTTTAGGAAACTGGGGTTTAGCGTGATGAAACTTTAGGAAATTGGTAATTGTCCGAATTGTTTCTTTTGCTTTTTCGCCGATTAATGACTTTGGTTAATTGGCCTTTTACCATCTAATTTAAGCTGATAATAATAAAACAGATTCACTTGATGTGTCTGCTGAGTTCGTATTATTTTGCATCCAAATATTGATATGGTTTGCCGAGAAATGTCTAATTTAGAATCAATTAATACATTGCTAGAGCGTAAAATACGTAATTTTTTGAATAATTGTTTATATAGTTTGTAACTGATAGTTATTAATATTTTTTGAAAAATAACTTTTTTATTACTTAGTGTGAAATATTTTTTCTTTAAAGTGTTTATTTTTGCTATCTTATTTTTAACTGAATAAACTTTATTTTCAATTACCAAATAACTCTATATTATGTTAGCAAATAACTCTTTGACTTAACTATACTTCTAAATTGGCTATGTATGCCAATGTACAATTATTTCCTTAGATGACGTTCAAAAACATAGATCCAGCATGCCTCAGGATTTCAGTTATTCTTTCGATTATACTTGCTTTAAAATCCATTGAAGTTTCATGAAAAAAACTGCAGCTAATATGGAAGAATTCAGAATAATTATATTTTATTCTGGCTTCAAATATTTGCATCTATATGTTAATTTGCGCATATAAGACACGTCAAAAGTATAGAAAGTACATTAAATAATGTAACTTATATATTTTTAACTTGTCTTATAATTTCTACGTGTTTTATTGATATCACTGTCCAATAAAAAACATAACATCGTATGTTTGAAAATAAGTTTTAAAAAAATCTTCAAATTAAGAATAATTTGTTCTACGCAACGTATCGATATCTCTTCCTAATTATTAAAATAAATTTTTCTATCGTTACCTTACATAATATAAATTTCAATTTTCTTTTTTTCGAGCACCATATATACTTAGTTAAAACTTCATACAACATTCCGTGGTTATTTATTGACAAACGGCCTTTTTAAAATCATGAAAACTATTTAAATGTTTTTAAGCGGGCAAACAGTATCTGCAAAAGCGCCTCTTTACATTTCCTGCGTTTTATTTATTTTTTAAAGTAAAATAGAATTTGACATGTCCCCTCCTTTAAACTTTTTAATAATTTCTTAAAGTTCTGAGTTTCTTGGTGAATTGTAAAATCACGCTGCTAAATTTAATCTACTGCTGCGTAAAAAGGTTTCGAACCACATAGACAATCCCTGAATTTTATTATTAATTTTTCCAATTCTAGAAATTTATTGACGTGTTTGCATAAAGACTCAATATTTGATAAGGGGGCATTTGACAGAGTAGATATTTTCGTGGAAAGGAGGAATGAACTTTAAACGAAACCTTAATAAATTGTTAACTTGATACAAATATAAACTATTCCTTCACTTATTTAACTGCTATGGAAATTTGAGAATTCTTAATCCCAATTTTCCCAACTGCGAGAGCCCTTTTAATAAATTTTTCTATCTTTACCTTACATAATATAAATTTCAATCTTTTTTTTTCGAGCACCATATATACTTAGTTAAAACGTCATACAATATTCTGTCGTTATTTATTGACAAACGGCCTTTTTTAAATCATGAAAACTATTTAAATGTTTTTAAGCGGGCAAACAGTATCTGAAAAAGCACTTCTTTACATTTTCTGCGTTTTATTTATTTTTTAAAGTAAAATAGAATTTGACATGTCCCCTCCTTTAAATTTTTTAATAATTTCTTAAAGTTCTGAGTTTTTAGGTGAATTGTAAAATCACGCTGCTAAAGTCACTCTATTGCTGCGTTAAAAGTTTTCGAACCACATAGACAATCCCTGAATTTTATTTTTAAATTTTCCAGTTCTAGAAATTTATTGACGTGTTTGCATAAAGACTCAATATTTGATAAGGGGGCATTTGACAGAGTAGATATTTTCGTGGAAAGGAGGAATGAACTTTAAACGAAACCTTAATAAATTGTTAACTTGATACAAATATAAACTATTCCTTCACTTATTTAACTGCTATGGAAATTTGGGAATTCTTAATCCCTATTTTCCCAACTGCGGGAGCCCTTTTAATTTACATATTCGAAAAGGTTCGTGAAAATTTTCGTAATTTATAGATAAACATAAATCAGATTTATGTCTTAAGGATGCTGTGCACTAACCCTATTGGATTCGCTAAACTAATGTTAAACTATGCAGGAAATTTGTCCAAGGATTGCGACTTGGTTTGAAAAATTTCTTTTTTTTAAATTGTACTCCATAATAGAGAAAACAATTTTACACCTTACGCCCTTTTTCATTTTGTTTTAAGAAGCCCTTTTCATTTTATTTTATGTAAATAATATTTTCACGTTTAAATTAGTCGGGGAAAAATCAGGTACAGTATGCTTTAAGCGCTCATAAATTCGTTTGGTGGACAAAATTTATAAAATGAATCTTGTTGCAACGTGCAGAAAATGTCCGGCTATCTAAAAATACTATGGTGAGTGAATCCAATAGGCTTAGTATACAGCAACCTTAAAGCAAATTTTATATCACAGTAATATAAGAAAAACTGTGAATAATCTAAAATAAATACGGAAGAATATGGGAAAATTGTTTACTAGTAACGTCAATTTACCCATATTATTGTACCCAATAACATGGAAACTAATAAATACATCGTACCTCTGCTAGAAAAGTGTTGCATCTCAAAATAGACATATTTTCAGGAAGAGCCATTACATTTCTTCTTTAGCTCTTCCTGAAAATATGGATATTTTGAGATGTAACGATCTTCTAGCAGAGGTGCGAAATATAAATCGACTATAATTCTGTAATTAACAGTTACCTTTTTTGGATTACTTCACAATAGAATAACATTTATATTATCCTTTTATAAAAGATTGCTTTTTTTAATTTTTTTTCCTCTGTCTTTAAATTACTCTGTTAAATATTTTTGACACAGTAATATGCAAAAACCGTGAAGATGTAAATTATCTACGAAATGATATAAGAAAAAATTTTACGAATAACTTCAGCTTCCCAAAAATACGCTACCCAATAAAATGGGACAAAATAAATATCTGACGAATGTCATTATGGAGTGAACAGCTACTTTTATAGATTATTTAATATTAATACTAGACAGACGGGGATTTTTTTCTAACTAAAAAGACTGAACACCATCATTTTGACGGTTAAAAATAAAATCAAGAATTTAAAATATTTAATTTTTTTTCAATGCTTAAATACTTTAAATTTTGAACTATTTCGTATCAATATAGTATAATAAACTAGCTGAAAACCCGCACTTCACTACGGAGTACATTCAAATTAAATACAACGGTCAATGTATGCAATTAATGCCAAAAAAATAAATATATATATATATATATATATATATATATATATATATATATATATATATATATATATATATATATATATATATATATATATATATATATATATATATTTATAAAAAAATCGTAAGGGATATTTTTATAGACAAAATAATGTCCAATCGTCTGCAAAGAAAAAAAATATTTTTTTGTCTATTTAGTTGTTATGCACGTGACGATAAATTTATTTAAGGTACCAGAAAAAGAAATCCCTTGATCAGCATTTAATAAAATCAGCATTAAATTCTAAATATTAATCTTTAAAAATTCACCAAAAACCAGAAAATAGAGGTAAAGATTCGAAAAAGATTTCATTTTAAAGGAATTTTTATGATCTTTCTCTTGATATAAATTTTATAACCCTCAAATTATTCTTTTAAATGCAAACTTAAAAAAAGTTACTAAAACAGCTTAAAAATTTAATTTTGAAAAATCGAAGAAGAATTTTTCAAAAATCTCTCTTAGTGCACCCCTACACTATAAGAAGAATCGCCCTGCAAAATTTCCGCCTTTTAGGTCCATCGGTTTGGTCTGTGCGTTGTATGTCAGTCAGTCAGTCAGTCAGTTACGGAACTGTTTTATATATATATATATAGATTAGTATATATTTAGATATATTTTTTTGCAGGTATGGTTCATCCGTAAAAATATATGTATGGTTTGTGCAGTCCTTATTTTTCAACACTAATATTTTCGAAGAGCCAATATTTATGTTATTTGCAAAAAGGGGAAGAGACGAAAAGCAACTAACACTTTCTCGGTATTAATTTAAAGACTTTTGACTGTTTTCTATATTACCGTCAAATCGAGTGCTTCCAGTCTTAGTAGGTATACAGCACATTTTCTCCCCCTCTTTACTATCGAATATAATTTTGTAAATGCGTGGCCATATTTCGCGTAAAATTAGAAAAAAGTCATAAAATTTCAGAAGCCTGAGGACAGAAATACAGGCATAGCGCTCAACGTTGTGTCCGATATCGTCAAAATGACGGCAGCCGTTTTTCTAGTGTTAATAACATTCATATTTTCTAACCCTGAAAGTTCTTTTTTTTCCCTAATTGAAATATGTGTTACAAGATGCTTAAAATGAGACACTTTAAAGTTGACAACTTAAATACGAATAAGAGTATTTTTAAATTTCGAACGTTTCTATCTGACTTACAAATATGCAATTTATTGACTTCTTTAAATGGAATAACATTAACAACGCGTTTTCATAGACGTAAGAGATATTTTTTATATTTTATAAAATTTGGGTTGAAATAAATCTAAAATATATTTAATTTATTATCTTATAGCTATGATTGAAACACGTGATTTAGGGATAAAATATGTAAGCATAAAATTTACGAAGCGCATAGCTTGTTAATAATCACAAAGTGATTCTTTTTTGCGAATTACAATGAAATTTTATTTTGTAAATTGAATATTTTTGTAATTTATACTAACTATACATCGGCAATTACGTTTTTAGTTTGTTCGCGAAAGATAATTTAATCTAATTTTCCGGTTCTCTCACTTACATATTTATTTTCATAAAAATGTCTTAATTCAATTATAAATATATTTAAAATTAAAAAAAGAGCTTTCTAGAATCACTAATATTCAATCAAATATGGGAGGCAATAAAATTAAATATATATATATATATATATATATATATATATATATATATATATATATATATATATATATATATATATATATATATATATATATATATATATATATATATACTCATATTTCCTTGAAATTACCCACATTTTGTTCCAGTATGCTAAACTTTTTTATATATATAAATTCAATATAATATAGGATTTTAATAAAGTAATAATATACTACATAAATTCTAATTTCCCTCGAAGCAAACCTTATTTGGTGCAATATGCTAAAAAGTGCTTTTATAAAGATTTAATAAAATAAAAGTATTTTAATAAAGTAAAAATATATGTAAATGCAAATTTTCTTGATAATACCAACATTTTCTTTAAATATCCTAAAAATTGTTTTTCTGTTTCCATGTGCATAAATTAACTATATTGTCAGAAATAAATTTTGTTCTAACAGTTACACGCTTGCAACTTATGTCAGCAAAATATGAATTTTATAATTAGTGAGACTATTTTTAGAAACAAACATACTGCCTTTTACATCAGTTATACAAAACTGGAAATGTAGAATTATTTTCCCATAAGCGATAGTTATTATCTAGGTTCTTGTACAAATTCTTTCCTACTAATATTTTGACATATCATAAAAAAAAATTCTCAATACAATTTCTTATAATTTGATTTTGGATCTACCTCAGATTATTTTAATTAAAAACAGTTTTAGATCATATATTTAATACCTGAAAATCAAAACGCAGATCAGTTTGTCAAGTTTTCATTTTAATAATTATACGTCCCTTTCTACATATTCAACAGGCATTTATCTAAAACACATTTTTTTTTAAATAAAAAAATGTCCTTACCTCTCAAAATCGAAAGGAATTGATAAGAGTAGCCCGAGCAATTAGAACGACTTATTCTTTTTTATCCCAGCTGAAGCTCTGAATGATTCCCATGCGCAAAGCACCATCCTAGAAGGAAAAAAGTCCGGATTGGTCGACGGTGGTTAGAATCTCCGCGCCGTTTTCGCTCCGTCTGCTCACAGTAGAATTTCTCAATGAAATAACGTAGGGTCGATACACGGAAGTGGTAACTTGGCGCTCAATGTTGCCGCCATATGACACGCCAAACAACTCCAAACCCTGCCAATGAATTTTTTTAAAGTGTGAGATTTTTTTTTTAACAAATTATAAATACAAAAAAATCATTTGATCCAGATGGATGCAATGACAAGTGAGATTCATTTGGAACTCAGTAAACTTATTTTTTATGAAAAAAAATGAAGAATTATGAAAGCAGTCCAGGCATAGAAAAATTTTGGTAAGTTTGGGGGAAAATTCAAAATTATTTCAAATTAGTATGTTGGCGCAGATTTCTTTTTGCTCTAAATTTAGTGAAAAATTGCTGCAAAAATTGAAAAAACTTTTGCATTTATTTTTAATGTTATTAATATGCAAGATTAACAATCAATATAAAACGGGGAAAATTACCGGTATATATATATATAAACGTTTTATTTCAATTAATTTTAAAGGATTTTTGTATAGTTAATTTATTTTTCAAAAATATTTGAGCTATAATGCAGTAAGTAAAATAATTATAACCATTATATTGTCTTAAATTTTATAACATTTTCCTCACATTTGTAACATTTGTATATATATATATATATATATATATATATATATATATATATATATATATATATATATATATATATATATATATATATATATAAATAAAGCCTTCATTTCCTTTCAATTTTTATGCATTTAAAAATTATTTTCTCCTATAAATTTGATAAATATAAACATAATTTGTCTTGGTCTATTTAAGATTACATTTTTCCGAGAAAATGACATCATAAATATAACAATTAATTTGCAAAATTATTATTTTTTTTCATTTTATCTAGTTTTTAAAAGTAAGGCACGTTGAGATAGTTGCCGAATGACACGTGTCATTATTCATCTGTATTATAACAGGCGAATGACAAGTGTCATTATTCATCTGTATAAAACAGGCAATTAACAAAAATACGATCTTAAAATTATGGTTAGTTTTTAAACTAAATAACCAAATTGTTCTTGAAAAAAAATCCTTAGTAATGAGTGATAAAGCCTGGGGAAATTTAAACATTAAATTACGTTACCATAAAAATAACAAAGGTTATTTGCTAGCTATGTCTTAGATTTTTTATTTCTACTTTCTTTTGTTTTCTTTTTTAAATTTAAATTTAAAAATATAATTAACTATATTACAAACTTACTTGTATCTTATTCATTATTTTACAGCTCATATATTTCCTAAAAATCTCAAATTTTAGTTGTATGTTATAGTTAATATTAATCCCTCATATAAAACATAAAAGTGAAAAACTCTTTTTATAAGACGCCGAAACTATGAATTTCATAACAATTCATACGCTAACAGTTGACATTATTACGTTAAAAGAACAGCATTATTTGTGCATACAGTTGCACGTATAATATATGTCACATAATTCGTTTTCCTAATTTAACAAGCAATTTACAAGTATTTTTTAAAAAGTGATAGAATCTCTAATTGTGGGTTAGAGAGTCAGAGAGCGAATAAATAAATTAATGAACGAACGTACGCTCTCTAGCTTATGTGTTTCTTTTTTAGGAATTTCTATTACAGCTAAAGATAACTTTTAAAGGGTCTCATGCATTTTGAACCTTCTAGAGCTTCGCACTTTTTTGTTGCTGAAACTTATTCTGTAATAAATTCTGCCCTTACTAAAAGAAGCTCACTGAAATATTTCAAACAGGAACGGAGTTACGGTCAAAAGAAAAAGTTTTCAATTTTACAGTTCAAAGCAAACAATTTTACCTTCACTGGCTGTTTCTCGAAAACTATTTTTGATAGCGTCACGAGAGATATCGATGAAATTTATTCAACTTATCAGCCTGTACTTTTTCATGCCGGAGAATTATTTTCTACCGATATAACAGAAATTTAAATAATTAAAGCACTGAATTACCATGATTTTAACAGTGATGTTTTTCTTCGTTTTCTTTTTATCAAATTCAATTAATTTTAAACGATGTTGGTATAGTTAATTCATTATTCAAAGATATTTGAGCTATAATGCAGTAATTAAATTAATCATAACCATTATATTTTCTTAAATTTTGTAAAATTTTCTTAACATTTGTAACATTTTCTTAAAATTTTAAATTGTTTTTATTACAATACAATTGGCTGTCTCTGAAATCGGTTTTAAAGTCTTTAGCTTTCCAGAAAGACCTACGAAAAATAATAACACTAAACCATGTCATAATTTTTACTTATGTACATCACACAAAGCTTAAAATGCTGATTTGTTTAATGTGTTTCACTTTCCGGAATAAATCCTTCCATTTGACAGATATCCTGTTAACTACACCACTAATCTATTTAGGAACTACCTTCTAAAAGCCACAGGTTCTTGTGTGCATTTTTCTGCTTATGTACGCATCACAGATAATAATATAACATGATAAAAAGCACTTAGAATCATGATGTATTAAATAAGCTGCACATTTCTTGCATAAATCCAGAATCTTCTGATTTCCGGAGAAATGCTTATTGTTACACCATTGAGTTACGTTATGGTCTTCCCTAATAAGCCTCGCAAGTTCTTACATCCCATCTAAATTGAGTAATCTCGAGGTTACGGCTCTGATTTCAGGAGAAAATGCTTTCAAAATGATGACTGTTAATGATGTCACATTTTAAACCTGTAATATACGCATAGTGTTTGTTTTTCAGAAGAATAAATCCATAAGCATGTGTTAAAAGTTCGCAAAAAGTTTAGCAATTGTGATCAGTATGAAATAAATTTGTTTGAAATGATGCAAATACAATTTCCTCATATAATACGAATCGCCAGTCCCTAAAATAGAGAATAAATTAAAAAAATTATGAAAATGAGTAATTTATTTAATTATTTCCTAGACTTTATGAATTTATGAAAAAAAGGAATTTAATTTACTCAAGCAAAATATATTAGAGTAGAAAAGTTTTTTTAAACAATGCGCGCCGGAGTTTGTGACCAGTAAATAATAGATTCCCAAGTTATCAATAAATCATAATTATTTTGATTTCAAAACACTGAATTTTAATGCAAAATTCAATTATATAAGCATTATTTTACATACTCTCAAAATTCAATGAGCAATTAACATGTTCAATGAACATTTACTTAATAAGCTATCTTATGGATGTGGCTTATTTTTATACACAAAATCCTTTTCTGTTTCACGCACTGCTTACGAAAATATCCCTAATAACATCAGTATAAAGTTTTAAAATAATTTTTAGCTTAAAACATCAGGTAAAAATGCCACTGTTTTAACAACCTGTGAGGATGTCTGTGGGGTTTTGGTATAATCATCCTTCTTAAGTATAAGACACAGGAATGGAATTATTTTTCATTTACTTATTCACTCTTAAATACTTAACAATAAAATCTGTGCCATACCATTTATATATTAACTAGCTGAAAACCCGCGCTTCGCTACGGAGTACATTCAAATTAAATACAACGGTCAATGTATGCAATTAATGCCAAAAATATATATATATATATATATAATAAATACGACGATCAATAAATGCAATTGATGTAGAAAAAAATATATATATTTATAAAAATATCGTAAGGGATATTTTTATAGACAAAATAATGTCCAATCGTCTGCCGCATTAGCAAGAAAAAAAAATATTTTTTTTGTCTATTTAGTTGTTATGCACGTGACGAAAAATTTATTTAAAGTACCAGAAAAATAAATTCCGTGATCAGCATTTAATAAATTAAATTCTAAAAATTAATCTTTAAAAATTCACCAAAAATCAGAAACTCGAGGAAAAGATTCGAAAAAGATTTCATTTTAAAGGAATTTTTATGATCTTTCTCGTGATATAAATTTTATAACCCTCAAATTATTATTTTCAATGCAAACTTAAAAACAGTTACTAAAACAGCCAAAAAATTTAATTTTAAAAAATCTAAGAAGAATTTTTCAAAAATCTCTCTTAGTGCACCCCTACACTATAAGAAGAATCGCCATGCAAAATTTCAGCCCTTTAGGTCCATCGGTTTGGTCTGTGCGTTGTATGTCAGTCAGTGAGTCAGTTACGGAACTGTTTT
Organism: Dolomedes plantarius; assembly: GCA_907164885.2. NCBI lineage: Eukaryota > Metazoa > Arthropoda > Arachnida > Araneae > Dolomedidae > Dolomedes > Dolomedes plantarius. The sequence continues at coordinate 99,251,098 of OU015502.1, forward strand.
ATATATATAGATAATGAGATATAAAATTTCCCACTTGTAGCGTAACTTCAGCGATTAAAATTATTTATTTCCATTTTGTAAAATATATATTCACTTTTATAAACAGGCAAAATGAGATAAAGATCTTCCAGCTATTCCGACCCGATCTTGAACTTTTTGTTGGGTGGAATACATTTATCTTGCGCTTCGAATTCAAAACAAACGAATAAACTTTTGTAATCAGGACAGCCCTGTGACTCAAGAGTGAGATGTTTGGGACAGGATCTGATGGTTGCAATCGTCGTAATCTTCTGGAGCATTAAACATTTGAAACACTTGAAGTTGCTGATAAAGTATCATTTTTCGTCTTCATCGTCAAAACATATTTCTCAGAAAAGTATTATATACCATTAATATAGATTTAATTAGAAGAGTGGTAAGGATTGGAGTTTCATACCCATGATTAAACCTTGTATAAAAAATACTCAAATTATAAATATGGACAGGCTGAGATTTTCCCAGTTCTTTTTTTTTCTGGTTTCCGTTGGCCACCTATATATTTATACTGCTTACCCAAATTTGCAACAGATGTCCTATGACAGAAAGTCCTATCACAAGTGAGACATTAACCCCTGTACAATCGCATAATTTTCCTGAGAACGGTAAAAAAAGTGCCTATATTTTCGGGAGGATTCCATTTATTTTTTGATTTGCCACACCTAGTTAAAAAAAAAAAATCCCATCCCCAATTACATTATAAATAGTCTTGTGCTGCCATCTGGTATGTAAAATAAGAAATATAAAAAATTCATGATCAATGAAATGGAATGTTTTTAATCTTTTTGATGTATTACTTTAGAACACTCCAGCCCGGAAACAAGAAATAGATGGCGAAATCTCACCCCGTAATTTTGACGGGATCGAGAAGGAAGGGATTAAGGACTTTAATAATCTCCAGGCATGTTAAACATTTGAAAAGTTTCTTCTTAATAACGATTCCAATAAATCAGTAAGTAGCCCACCATACTTATTGTCATTATTTGTTCTAGGATCAAGTTTAAAGTCACAGCCAAAATTGCTTTCACAGAGGTTATCCGACGACACCGTCCGTGACACGAACTGTAGGGCCGACGTCAGTTGCGACGTCGGACCTACCACTGTGCCAACGGCGTGCTAACGACTTGCCAAGGGGCGCTCCACTACGTCAACAGATGAAAGCAACGTTGTGTAGTTCCTAATGCCGTAAACTATGTTTTTTTAAGGCGACAATGGACCTTCAGATTGACAAAAATATGTCCCCAAAACAATTTTTTTTTCTTTCAAAAAATAATTCTGCAACTCATCAGCTTGAAATTTAAAAAAAAGTATGTTGATCCGATCATAATTAACCGAATTATAAGTATTTTTTTCAAACGTCAACAATGGAAATATTAGTCAAATTAAAAACTTTAAATGCCATTTTCTCAAAACAAATTTTCGTGTCGTTTCGGTAAGTTCAAAATGTTCTATGCGTCATAATTTTTCTTCAATTTTCATAAAATTTCATAAAATGATTATTTATATATGTTAGAATAAAACTTAGTAATCAATTCATTATACTATTTTAAAACAACTTAAATTTTTTACGATAAAAAAATTTTTTGATAAAATTTTGCATGAAATAACCTATTTTTATCGATTTCTTTTCTAGTTTTTATAAATATGACTGTCAATCAAATATTGCTACTAACTTTTATTATAACTATATGAAGCTAGCTTAAGAGAGAAAATTAGATATCTGAGACAAAAATTAATGCGCATGGAGCATTTTTAAATAGAGTAATTAACAAACTGATTTTAATTAATATCTTAATAAATTACATTCTAATTTTTTTATTTAGAATTTACATCTCTAAACAACACTGCATAAGCATATAAAATTTCATAGCAATTGGTTAATAAATAAAAAAAAGTTTTTCATGGTCCATTGTCACCTTAAATAAAACCAAAAAACTAGAAAAACTTATCAAATAATGAAAATAAAATATAATTACTATCTTAAACTTATAAAATATTTGAATATTGGGGGATATCCATAATCTCATATCTCAATACTTACACTCACTTTCTAAAAATAAAAATACTACCCCAAAAAACAAAAACGAATGTATAAAATTTACGTTGTGTAAAAAAACCTTAAGAAAATTAATTTTTCGGTAGAAGAGAAGCAAAATTCGACGCGGCTAACTGACGTCGGTAAAAAGTCAGAAAACGAACGTTGGCCTGCAGTCGGTTTCAAGTCGGATTTCTACACCGACATTTGACCAACCTACCAACGTCGGTCAACATCGGCAGTAGGGTAGCTCGACGTATACGTGCTACCTTTGCTTGTATAACTGGATTTCATGTAAAATGTTTTGGTATCGTTGATATGAGCAACTTTGCAAAGTGATATTCATTTGACTGTATGGTAAAATGTTGTTTAGAAATTTAACAAAAGTGAGACTTGGATTTTAATTACTGCCGAGGGTAACACATTCTAGATCCTTTGCATATTTAAATATACTTAACGTCACAAATATTCCCCAAGGAAATGACAATTTATTTGGATTTTGTATCTTTCCTTTCAGCCTATCGATTTTTGTAACGACTTTTGTTAAGAATGATAGTTAGACAGATTTATTGCAATCTTTATGGACTATATGTCGTATTTTGAGACGCAAATATTCTAGTTTAATATCGGACGAAACTCTTAAACAGTTGTCATAAAAGTGTTTGCAGATATTTCTACAGCTGTAAAATTAAGAAATCGATTATATAGTTCACTAAATGAAAATAAAGAATTCCACTGCTTTCCCTTTCAGTTCCATGTTTATAAACTAATTCCAAAAATAATTATTTTACGCATTTGATTTGTATTTCTCTCAGTTTATACATATTTATGCAAGACTGGTTTGAAATTTCACTGAGTAGCATCCGTTTTGTTGTAAGAGCCTTTTTTAATTTGAATCCATCACTTAGTTTGGTTTTTACAGTGCCAAAGCATTCCTCTCATGCATATATTTATTTATTTTCTTAGCTTGATATCTATCAAAATATTACTCTTCTAACATGTATTTTTATTTAAATACTTTTCTGAATTATCTGAAATTCCCTAATGCAATGTTTTTAACATTTTCATGCATTTTTGCACAAATGGGACACAGTCGTGATTGATTTCTATTCCTTCAAATCCCTTGAGTTAAACAAAATGAAGATTTAATTAAATTATATTATAATGTGCTATTTGTGATAATAAAGAACTTTGATTAAATAAAAAATTAACTTGATTATTGATCAGAATATATACCGGGTGGCCATAATTAAACTGACAGTGCTCACAGTGTTCTGTAGCGCGATCTATTTGCGAGAATGACGCCACATTTTGTAGGAAGATTAAACAAGACGGGGGACGAAGGATTCCGCGAAAAAATAAATTAGTTCCAAAAGTCACCGCTAGGGGAATATTTGGCGCTGTGTAATAGAAAATAGAGTGTTAACAAATGCAAATTAATACGGAATAAAATTACCTTTTATTATGCACATTTTTCCAGATTGCACATTAGAACAGGTTTCCGGTCCTGTCGGGGTAATGTTCTCATAGAAGAATGGACCTACGATAAATTTCGCTGTGAACCCACACCAAACAGTTACCTTTGGTGAATGTAAGGGAATTTCTGTGACTGCATGTGGTGATTTGTCATCCCAAATTCGGCAGTTCTGGGTATTCACAGTTCCATGCAGGTAAAAGTGGGCCTCGTCTCCCCATAAGATTTTCCACGGCCAAGCATCATCCACCTCCATTCTGGCAAGAAAGGTGAGAGTAAAAGTCAACCGCTTATCATGGTCGGGGTACAGTAACTCCTGTACACGGCTGATCTTGTACGGATAGAAGTTGATAATCTTTCGTAAGATTTTCCATACCGTACTGTAAGGCATATCCATATTCTGAGCTAATCCACGAGCGCTAGAGGTGGCAGCAATATTGTCTGGTCCTCTGTCGACAATCGCCGTGGCAACTGCTTCGATTGTATCCTGTGGTACAGGTTTTCGTCCTCTGCCTGACTGAACCTTCAGAGAACCTGTTTTCTCAAACGTCGCTACCATTGCTTTTAGCCCATTAACTGACACAGGACCGTTACCTTTAAGCATTTTTTGAGCGTTCTAAAAGCACGAAGAGCGGCTGACGCGTTGCACTGGTTGAGGTAAAAGAATTTGACCAGTAACGCACGCTCGACTAAAGAAGGAGACATTGCACATAAACTTTCAATCCGATTGATTCGAAACGTAACACATTGCCTTTTAAAACCCAAGCAGTTGGCACTGTACAAATGGATGTAACGTGAAATTTGAATAAAGAACTTCTTCTGCTCAGCGTACGTGATATTGCAGATCACGAGACTTTATCGGTGTTTATGTAGATTTTACGCTTTTTTAAAAGTGTTGCCATATTGCACTTGAACTAAATAAGAAAATGTGCATAATAAAAGGTAATTTTAATCCGTATTAATTTGTATTTGTTAACACTCTATTTTCTATTACACAGTGCCAAATATTCCCCTAGCGGTGACTTTTGGAACTAATTTATTTTTTCGCGGAATCCTTCGTCCCCCGTCTTGTTTAATCTTCCTACAAAATGTGGCGTCATTCTCGCAAATAGATCGCGCTACAGAACACTGTGAGCACTGTCAGTTTAATTATGGCCACCCGGTATATATATATATATATATATATATATATATACACTGCTGGCCACTGTAAATGCAACACCCTGAAGGAATCATGCAAATAACATGAAATTTACAACATGCATTAGCGGAGGTGAGATATGCAAATGATTAGAATTTCAGCGCAGACGCACATCACACGCGCCTGTGGCGCCACTTCAAAGCGCTATTTAAGGCTTGGAGATTTTGACGATTTCAAGTTCGGCAATTGTGTTTTTCTTGTGGCTTTTTCAAAAAAAACGATCAATTATGCCTCGTCGAAAACAGCGATCATCTTTTGATCAAGTATCCGAGTTCAACAGAGGAAGGATAGTGGCCTACCGAGATTGTGGATTATCTTTCAGGGAAATCGGTAGTCGTGTTGGACGAAACCAAACAACTGTAATGCGGATATTTGATCGTTGGATGCAGGAGGGTACGACGGACCGGCGTGTTCGATCGCATCCACCTCAGCGCACCACTTCACGTGATGACAGGCAAATTGTGCGCATGGCAGTGACGGATCGCTCAGTCACATCACGAACCATAGCACAGCACATGCAGTCTGTAACGCATCATCCAGTGTCTGCGCGTACCATTCGACGCCGTTTACAGCAGAGTGGTCTGTCCACAAGACGTCCATTGCTTTATCTACTCTTGACGCAGAACCACAGACGTCTCCGCCGCCAATGGTGCGATGACAGAAGGATGTGGACGGCAGAATGGAATGAAATTGTCTTTACTGACGAGTCACGCTTCTGTCTGCAACACCACGATGGTCGCATTCGAGTCTGGAGACACCGTGAAGAGAGGATGCTGAACAGCTGCGTTATGCACCGCCACACTGGTCCTGCACCGGGTATTATGGTATGGGGCGGTATTGGATATCACTCTCGCACACCTCTAGTACGCATTGCCGGTACTTTAAACAGCCATCGCTACATCTCCGAGGTGTTGGGGCCAGTTGTCCTTCCTTACCTTCAGGGCTTGCCCACAGCCATATTTCAACAGTATAATGCGCGACCACACGTGGCACGCATTGTCCAACGGTTGTTCGTCAATCGCCAGATTGAATTGCTTCCCTGGCCGCCTCGCTCTCCGGATCTTTCGCCGATAGAAAACATGTGGTCCATGGTTGCTCTACGATTGACCCAGATTCCATTCCCAGCTGCCACAGCAGCTCAACTTTGGCAACGTGTGGAAGCTTCTTGGTCTGCTGCACCCCAAGAACTCATCGAAAGTCTCTTTGACTCAATGCCGAGGCGTGTGGCAGCGGTGATCTCCAACAATGGCGGCTACTCTGGCTACTGATTTTGGCAGGAACCACACTTCACAGAAGTCTATAAATTTAATCATTTGATACTTGGTCAACATATTATCTACAAAATAAATTTTGTTGTGATATCTCTTGTCTTTCTTGGTGTTGCAATTTGGGTGGCCAGCAGTGTATATATATATATATATATATATATATATATATATATATATATATATATAATTTTTCATGTCGATGCTTTAATCTCTCTTTTTTAAAACAAAAAATTTTTGTATAATTTCAATTTGCAGATAATATTGTTTTATTTCATTCTAAACGTATTTGTTTTAAAAAGGAAAATATAAATATTAAAAAAATTCACCAATAAAGAAACCACTTTCTGAATTTTAAATTTGGAATGTACAGGGTGTCCATAATTAAACTTCCCTACTTTAAAGTTGTCTACAGTCGAAACTATTGTTAATCAAGTTATGAAATTTTGTGTAGGACATATTGAAGTGATGAAATATAACTAAAAATAAATAATCCAACAGAGTTAGATAAATACAAGAAGAATAAAGACAAAAAACAAACAGAAATCAAGCACTCAGGGCATCCACGAACCAGAGGCAAGATTCTGTATTAGTGCCGGAACTGAACCATAAAATGACAGAGGTAACCGACAGGTCTCGTCATCAGGGAGCCTAACCAAATCAGTTACCTCAAGGGGAACTTTCTGAATAGGATGCAGGTAAGACCAAAAGACATCCCAAGGCCCCGAAACATTTAGTCGAAAGAAAATGAAAAGACAAGCACAACTTACAGTAAGGGCTCTACGCACCGTATGTGGAAGCACACAAATAATCCTCATGTAAAACCAAAGATACATACACACCCTAATTCCGTCAGTGACGGTTATGGCGAAACAGCAGCCAATTCTATCCTAGTAGTTACGTCATTGTAACTATACTACTGCACCACCCCCCATTGCAGTTTAAACAAATGAAAACATAAACACTATCCTAAACATCTTTAAAAATTCCTGAGTCTAAATGCCATTTTTTAAAATTTTTAAATTGCCGAAATTTTTAGGGAAATTGTTCTTATTTAAGTTTTCCTCGAAAATGTTACATGCCTCCAAATAATCCCCAGCGTTGTTACATATGTTTTTTATTCTGTATAGTTGTGAGTAAATAATATTATAATAAATTTTATATTTCAAGTTGCTATGGAAATTGGTAAACGTGATAACCTCAAAGTTAAAATCTAACCTTTTATCATATATCACTATTTTTATTTCTCTATTTTGAATTTTAATTTTTAAATCCATATAAGTCGCACAAAGATTATTATCGTTAGTCCGGTTTAAAGTTAGTTCCTTTGGGTAGATTTGATTAAGAAATTCCAAATTGTTGCAGTTAAAAATCATGAGGTCATCAATATACCTGAATCCGGTAACATTATTTGAGTTAAGAAATTTAGTTTCGTAAGAATGTAAGAACATGTTTGCAAAGGCGCTAGAAAAGCTATTTCCCATAGGGATACCCTTTATCTGTTTAAAGAAACTCAAGCCATTAAAGAGGTAGTTTTCAAAAATATTAAATTTACATAAATAAATCCAGTCACATTTTAAGTACTATCCAGATAAGCATCAAAAATTTCTGAACAGATTTTCATTAAATTATTGTGCGGAATACTGGTAAAAAGGTTTTCAAAATCAAACGTGTGTATGCTATCTATATTCTTACTCTTTAAAAATTGTAGAGCATCTTGGTTATTATTTATAATAAAGCTATTTTCGGTAACCCTGATTTTATTTAGAATAATTTTTAAATAGCTAAAGAACTTTTTACCGAACAAAGTATTATAACAATATGTACTACATGTAAAGAACCAAAATTTAGTAGGTACTTATGGAATTTAATGGTAGGAAAAAGGTAAGGGAATTTTAGGCTATTACTTAAACTTAAATTTATCTTAAACTTAAATTTTTTGCTAAAGGCTAAAATCCTATTATCTATTTCTTTTTTGGTAAGGTTAAGTTTTTGATAGGTATTGTTTGAGTTGTATTCCCTAGAAATTAACTGCTTAAAATAATCTTTACACATAAAACCAAAGTTATTGTCAGCCTTATCAACAACCGTAATAATTAACTTATTTTTTAACCCTTTAATTTTACTGTATAGATCTTTGTTTAGAAAGAAACCCCCTCTTGTCTTTTACACCATACTCTTCATAATTCTCCTTTATATCCTGTAAAATATGTATCTTCTACTCCATAAAACCTTCGATAGGCCAATTATACCTCCTTGATAATTTTACTATAAAATAATCCAAATCTTTAGTGATAGAACTCATAATTTGCTTTAAATTTACCTTATTTATTACCCTAAATTTTGAGCCCTTACTTAAAAGTTCCCTCAACCTAACACCTTTAACAATATTAAGATCCCCAGTTACAATATGCCCCAAAGATGGATTAACAAAGTTTTTAAACTCCTCAATATGACAATTACAATCAGCATTAGAAATTTTGCCGAAGTTATGACTATAAAAGTTGTAGTTACAGATTAGGTCCCTTAACGTTTTTTGATATTTAAAAGCGATGGCGATTTTCCCACAATCCTTGATTGGTAGTAATTTAGAATTATTGTGTACAATAGTAGGTAGTTTTAAATGCTCGAAATCTCTATCCAGAAAGTTTATAGTACGGTGTTAAGAAACTGGTTCTTTTAACATTCGTTCTGGAAGAGGAAGGAAAACCGTTTCCGCAGAAGTTATAGAGAAGGTTGCGCTACAGGTGGAAAAGGACAAAGCTTCCAAAGAACAGGATAGTACTATTGTCCGTCGTGTGGAAGAAGAATTGGATCTGTCCCGTTCAACTGTCCAGAAGGTCATGCGGAATATCCTCCTGTATTGTCCGTACTAGCTTCAATTTGTGCAGAGGTTGGTTACACATGATTTCGAGACTCGACAGCTGTTCTCACTTCAGTTTCTTGCTCGCTTTCAGGTTAATGCAGAATTGCCTTGGAATCTCCTCTGGACATACGAAGCACACTTTAATTTGGACGGTTCGGTGAATACTCACAACTGCCAAATTTGGGAACCAGAAAAATCATCGTTTAATCTTAGATGTTCCGATGCATTCACCAAAAGTAACCGTGTTGTGTGGATGTTCTGCATTATTTATTCTCGGCCCGTATTTCTTCGAGATAGTCTTTTCCGTATTTCTTCGAGATAGATTTCTTTCTAATTCCTAGAGGTCCAGTAACATGCTCGGTCACCGGGGAGCGATATGCATCCTTGTTGCTGAATAAAATTGTTCCGGATCTGCAATCACGTCAGTGTCTTTCGCTCACAATTTTTATGCTAGATGGAGCTCCTCCACACATTAGCTGAAAATGATGGCCGTCATGTTGTAAATGTCTTGTTGTAATAATTTTTGGAAATATAGTAAATGTTGCTAAATGCGTAATTCATCAAAAAAGTCCTCTGGTAGTGAAATTATGAACTAATTTTTTTTATTCGCTCAAACAAATTCCCATCCCTTCAATATGTCCTACACAAAATTTCCTAACTTTCTGAACATTAGTTTCGACTGTAGACAACTTTAAAGTAGGGAAGCTTAATTATGGGCACCCTGCATATAAGGGAAAAATACTCTAAAATTTCTAAGCCCTACCATTTTTTTGCTGCTAATACTAGAATATTATATATAGAGTATAAAAAATGGCCATATGAGTACAACATTGAATCCCAATTTTAAGTTCATCTTTATTTTCTTCTCTTTTTTGGAACAATGAATGATCTCCATAAGTATTATGTCCTAGACACAATTCTTTATCTGTATATGCAAATACTACCAGTAGGTTTTGTTATTATTCAAACGGTCGCATGTTTACATAGAATTATTGAGTCTATAATCAGGACAGACAATTAGGTTTTTAGGAATGCTTTCAATTTTGCCAGTATTTCATATCTAACCATCTTAAAATATGGCTACACTCGTACATTTAAATTACAGAATGAAATCTTCAAGATAAAATATTTTTGAAAATTTCTAAAAATATATTAAAACTTAAACTCACGGCGCAACAGTCCGATGTGGACCAGGGCCGGAGGTACCCATCTCCGCTTTCGTAACCGTGGGCTTGGGGTGCCATACAGCATATGTGTCAGTCAGGTGGTCAACCTGACGTGGGACCCCCAGAGTTTAGTTCCCAAGCATGCTTGGTCCTCATTTAATCTACCCACTGAAGGGATGAAAGGCTCTAAAAATATATTATTAATTTAAAATAGCTGTCGCCATTGTAAAAATTCTAAAAATTGCACAATTGTAAAGTGGGTAGCATCGGAACCTTCCTAAAACTGAGACCGGGACCCAACCCCTATAAAACGTCCCTTACATGAGCAGTGTTGGTTCACCTATACTGTGCTCCCACAATAAAGTAGCTAACAAAACCACGCCACGAATTAGCGAATGACCTCGGGTTAAATTACCTGCAGCTAATATTAGAAATCATTGCTATTTCTTTAAACTTTGTTATTTCATGCAACATTGTTATTTCTTGGTCATTTGTTATTTACTAGGAGTATCATTCGTTATTTATTCAAAATTGCATTCGTAATTTATTGGAAATGGCATTCTTAATTTATTGGAAATGGCATTCGTAATTTATTGGAAAGGGCTTTCGAAATTTATAGAAATGTCAGTCCTAATTTATTAGAAATGACATTCCTTATTTAATAAAAATGGCTTTCGTTATTCATTGGAAATGGCATTCGTAGTTTATTGGAAATGGCGTTCGTAATTTATTTGAAGTGAAATTCTTTATTTATAGACAATATCATTCTTTATACGCTCGAAATTGTTTTTATTCCAATCATCGTGCTTCATTGTTATTTTCTTACAAATATTTAATAATATTTAATTCAAGTGATATTAACAGGTTTTTTATATCCGTGACAGACATTCAATAACTTTCTGTCTCCGGCAGTTTGATAAAATGCCCTTGGTTTTCAAACTCACACTATAATTCACGTGAATTAGAATTAATATAACGAGAAGTTGGATAAATACCTCTTACCCGAGCAAAAAGTTTAAAATGTAATATCCGCTATCTGATGGGAACATTTTACTCCATCTCGTTTGAAGGCTGACAACTTAACTTTCAATAAAAACGCCAAAATACCATATTTTCTCCCTTTTCTGAAATTCTAAGCAGCTGCTAGGGAAATATTTTAAATCGTTAGGCAAACAATATTTTATCACACCTGGAACAAAACGGCATCTAATCGCATGTTTCCGGTGATAGCCTGTTGCCACAAAGACAGAATACTTTTGTAAGTTTACGCAGTTTTCGGCAAAAAAGAAATGTTTATTTTTCCCCCTTTTTGAGATTTTCCCCGACTAGGTTCTCTTTTGATGCAGGCTGAAAGTTGTTTCAAAAACGTGACTATTCATGGTTCTACTGAAGCGTCGTTTGTCCACAAACAGTTTTTGTATTTTCTGATTCGTCTTTTTTTTTTTTCCTACGTCAGATTCGGTGCTGGGAAAATGTGACAACCAAGATCGAACGAAATTACACTAAAAAGATTTATGCGCTCTGCATAAGGTTTTTCTTAGAAAATGTAACAATACGGAAAAATAGCGTTTAAGAATATGCGAGGATTATCTGAAAATGTGGAAAATGTTTGATTCCTGTATTTCAGTGTTTTTGTCATAGAAAAAAACTAAAACATTCTACAACAATAAATATAAAAGAATTCCGTCAAATTATATGTATGTATTGAATATCTAACATTTAAGGTTGTTGTGTACTAACCCTATTGAATTCGCTCACCACAATGTTGACCTATGGAGAAAATTTATGTACTGCTAGCTGAAAACCAGCCCTTCGCTACGGAGTACATTCAAATTAAATACAACGGTCAACGTATGCAATTTATACCAAAAAATAAATATATATATTTATAATAAATGCGATGATCAATGTATACAATTGATGTAAAATATATATCTATCTATATATATATATTTATAAAAAAATCGTAAGGGATATGCATTTTTTTTGACAATATCCAATCGTCTGCTGCATTAGAAAGAGAAAAAAATATTTTTTTTGTCTATTTAGTTGTTACACACGTGACAATAAATTTATTGGAAGTACCAGAAAAAGAAATCACGTGATCAGCATTTAATAAAATAAATTCTAAAAATTAATCTTTAAAAATTCACCAAAAATCAGGAAATGGAGGTAAACATTTTTATGATCTTTCTCGTGATATAAATTTTATAACCCTCAGTGTATTATTTTAAATGCAAACGTAAAAAAAGTTTAAAAAATAGCTTAAAAATTTAATTTAAAAAATTCTAAGAAGAATTTTTGAAAAATCTTCCTTAGTGCACCCCTACACTATTAGAAGAATCGCCATGCAAAATTTCAGCCCTTTAGGTCCAGCGGTTTGGTCTGTGCGTTGTATGTCAGTCAGTGAATGAATGAGTCAGTTAAAGAACTGTTTTATATATATAGATTAGCAAAACGTTGAACCCCGTTAATCGAACTGCGTTATAGCGAACCCGGTATATAACGAACTCACGGATATAACGAACGAAAATTTTGGTCCCGCCGTTTTCTTATTGTACGCAATTTAGTTAGTATTGTGTCAGTTTAATATAATCGATTTTAGTCGATTTAATACCTTAATGATCATTTTTAATAGATTTTATCATTTTTTAATACATCATTATTAAATACACATTGTAACTAGTGAGTTATACATTTTGTGAACTCTAGCATTTTTCTTAACGGTTCGAATGTAGCGAACCGCCGGATAAAGCAAACAAAACCTATGGTCCCTTGAAGTTCGTTATAACGGGGTTGGACTGTACATAAATGCTGATAATCCAATAAAACTAGTATTTTCAGACAGCCTGAACTTTTCTGCACTTTGCAACAGGATTCATTTTATAAATCTCGTCCCTCCAAAGGAATTTCGGAGCATTTAAAACACACGATACCAGATTATTTCCCTGAATAATTTAAATTTAAAAACATTATTTCCATTTAAAAAAAATAGCCTGCAAAATTTTTTTCTCTATTAGGTGTAAAATTTAAATTAAAAAATCGATCAATCCTTGTCTACGATCCTTAGACAAACTTTTGCCATTGGTTAATATTGAGGTTAGCGAATCCAATAGGGTTAGTTCTCGTAAACAGCAGCCGTAATGGTCCATTTCAGTTTATGAATGACTTTTAAGTCTTTGTCTGCATGATACTTATCGTAGATTGGAATTCAGCAATGAGAATATAAATCTATTTATGGTAAAGGCTCAAAATCTAATAGAGGAATAAAATTTCGACAAAAAAAAAAATCTCGGAATGTTTATATTACAAAAGGAATATTTAAAAAGCAACTTTTTATTCATTCAGCATTGTAATGTCACTCAATCAACTGACGACGCATTCACAAAACAAACAGACAGTTTTATTCTATTAAGACAGGACAAACTCGAACTACAACATACATTTACATTCGAACATAAAAACACATAAATTTAACAGCTTAAAACTCAGACTTATACGAAAGTCGTCCTATTATACTAAAAGTTCATCTACCCGAACGTTCCCCGGCGTTCTACTGCTCCTGCATTCAAAACATCTCTTCTATACGAAGACGAGAGAGAGGGGAATCTCTTCACTTCGCTTCCAATGCGAAAAGCTGCGAGGGGATTGGTTACATGACAAGCCTCTTGCTTATTTTTTTAATTGTAAAAACCAGATGATGAGCTAGAAGTAGCGATATGAAGAAAGTTTTCTCTAGTAATTGTTTCTGCGCTTCAAATGTAACTTAATATGACTAAAAAACAATCTTCGTCAGATGGCAAAAGTACCGATGCAACAATTCAATAGTAATTGGACATACCGTATGCTTCATTGCTGTACTTTCCAATGTGTCTAACTGTTTTGAGGTAATTGTTGTCCATAATTTCATGTGATCCACATAAAGCATTCAAGAGGTCCCAAAATATTTCTGAATTTATAACATGTATTTTATATCGTACTTTTTGTATTCGGTAACAAGTTTTAACTATTAAATATTCTACTTAAATTCAAACTAGTTGGTGACCGTCAAAACAGGACGCTTGGATAATAAATAAATATATATATTTTTTTATTTCCAATGGCACATTAAAAGACAATTGAACATCAAAATGACAACAATAAATCTATAAATGAAAGCGAGCAATCCAGTAGCTTTCCCAGATTGATGTCCGAGGAAGAGCAGGACATCTGGACAGGTGAGGCAAGTCCATTTCCTCGTAAAGATCACACAAGGTACAAAGAGGGTCAGAAACGACATTGATGCGACTTAGATGTTTATGCAGGCAGTCGTGGCCAGATATCAGACGAAACATGGCGACAGATTTCATCCTAGGCCACTGAGGGACATTAAGAATCTGATTAAGCCATGGTTTATTAAGGTTGCGATTTTTGAGTTCTTCGCGAAAAGAATCCCTGAAGATGTTCTTTATTAGACATTTGATACTATTAAGAGGAAGTCTGGGATTAGTTCTCTGAAGGACAGAGGCCCCCTTCTTTGCCAAGAAGTCAGCCGCCTCATTTCCCTGGATTCCACAGTGGGCCGGAATCCACTGGAGAACTACTGTCTTATTATTACTGGCAAGCCAGTTGAGGAGATAATAAATAAATATACCCATTCACAAATTATACTCAACACATCATTGCCAAATGTTGAAAATAATAAAATTAAGAATAGAGAAATACACTTTAAATAATGCTTATTGAGCCTAAAAAAACCAATAGAGTTACTCAACAGTGTTAAATAAACAATTTCCGTCAGGTTTAATTCAATATCTCACAAACCTAATCTATATATATAAAACAGTTTCGTAACTGACTGACTGACTGGCTGACAACGCGTAGACCAAACCGCTGGACCTAAAGGACTGAAATTTTACATGACGATTCTTCTTATAGTGTAGGGGTGCACTAAGAAAGAGTTTTGAAAAATTCTTCTTAGAATTTTTTAGAATGAAATTTTTAAGCTGTTTTTGTAACTTTTTTTTTAGTTTGCATTTAAAAATATAATCTGAGGGTTATAAAATTCATATCACAAGAAAGATCATAAAAATTCCTTTAAAATGAAATTTTTTACGAGTCTTTACCCAAATTTTCTGATTTTTGGTGAAGTTATAAAGAATAATTTTTAGAATTTAATTTATTAAATGCTAATCTCGTGGTTTCTTTTCTCTTTCTGATACTTCAAATTAATTTTGCGTCAAGTGCATAACAACGAAATAAATTGACAAAAAAAATATTGTAATACAATAGAATATAAAATTTAACCACTAGACTAATTGAGATGGAATTTTTTTAAGAATTTAATTCAAATTAGTATGTATTATAAATATTAATCATACAGGTTAATTGCATACATTGACCGTTGTATTTATTATAAATATATATATATATATATATATATATATATATATATATATATATATATTTCTGGCATTAATTGCTTACATAGACAGTTGTATTTAATTTGAATATACTCTGTAGCGAAGCACGGGTATTCAGCTAATTAAAAATAAAAATGGCAGAGAGAGAGAGCTAAAGAGATTCCTCGGAATAAACAAATTAACATGTGTATGCGGCATCGTGCTTAGTAAGTGTCTAAAGACAGATTTATACACGTCACTGAGCATTCGCAGAAATTAATTAATGTGTTTATGGAGCCTAGTACTTGTTGAGTATCTAAAGCCAGATTTAAACATGTCACTGAACATTAAGGTGGAACGAAAAAAACCATTTTTTTGAATTTGAATATGCTCTAGTTTCAAAAGTTGCCCTTTAACAAAATAAAGACGGAAATTAAATATTAGCGTAATTGGTGCATGTTTTCAGTTCGCGCAAGAAGGGCAAACTTTTATTTTTTTATTAAATTTTTGACAAATTTCGCAATTATTTTGAAATTGAATACACTTGTAGTACAAAAAAGTAGCAAAATATGTAACTTAAACATTCCTTTTAGTCAGGAGACCTGCTAAAGTGATTATATAATACGTTTTACTTCATAAAAATGGTACACATAAAGGCACTTAAGGACGAACCACTTAAAAGACACTCGCACATCACGGTGGAACGAAAAAAACAATTTCCTGAATTTCAATATGCTCTAGTTTTCAAAAGTTGTCTTTTAAAATTAAAATTAAGAATATAAAATCTTTTTACTCTACTAAAATATTTTCAAGTGCCGCAAAGAGGTTTCAAAATGGATATTTTTATGAAAAAGTGATTATATTTGTTTTTTTATGTTAATTTCTTTTATAGTATACTAGCTGAAGTACCCGGCATTGCCCGGGATTTTAACAATATTTGTTAACCAAAATCAACACAGTATAAATAACATAGAAAGAGTATATGTGAAATGTTATACACATCTCAGAATTCAGGAATTTCAGCCTTTCATCATTGAAGCACTAAAATCTGAAAAATTAAAAATGTCAAATTATCTAATGTTTGCTAACCAAAATTAATTTAAAACTAAACACGTTATAAATAACATAGAAAAAAACATGTGAAATCTTATACACATGAATAAAATGAAAACCCAATAAAAAAATATATAAAATTATAATAATCTCCTCAGAATTCAGCTAGATTTAGCCTTTTATCATTTGGGCAAAAAAAGAAGCTGAAATTGCAGGTTTAGCTGAAATTTCCAATAGAACCATGATATGACTCTAGCGTTGCCTCTTAAAAAATGAAGTGTTTCATTGAGGGCTGCAAACCATTCAACTCCTCTCCACATTAAACTCCTATAAACATCCTCTACATATTAAATTCCTTTTCTCTCCATAATAAGCTCCTCAGAATTTTGGTAGATTCAGCCTTTCATGATAGTACCACTAAAACCTGAAACATCCTCTCTAGAAATATAAATTTATTAATTACAATAATTAAACTCAATCAAATGTATAAATTACATAAGTATTTTAACCAACATTTGAATAATTCGTAAATGAAAAAGCATATGAAAATAAAGATAATAAGAACTTCCGGAATCGAAATTAATTACCCTTAATTTTTAATTAATAAAAAACCAACATAATATGAATAAAAACGATAGTTGTTATTAAAGATAATAATAAAAAAAGCATATGAAAATAATGCTCGCGTATGAAGTTAACTTTATGATATAAAAATAGTAATAATAATATAAACCGCGTGCATAAAATATTTAGCTTTTCAAGCGAAATAAATTAATTTTTAGATAAACTACTTTTAATCGAGAAATTAAATACATTGCGCAAAGTTTTGATTTTACCAACTTTCTACCCTACAATTTACACCCTACTTCTTTGAAGTTGGGTGTTGAAACAGCCTCTTTGAAAAATTTATATCCTACTTCTTTTAAATAGGGTGTAAATATAAAGTTTTAACAGCGAATTGAATGCCAGTTAAAAATTATTGTTGTTTAAAATCATATGAAAATTACGCTATTATAAAGATAATAATAAAAAAGCATAGGAAAATAATGCGTGCGCATGAAGTTAACGTTACGATATAAAGATAGTAATAATAATATATATATATATATATATATATATATATATATATATATATATATATATATATATATATATATATATATATATATATATATATATATATATATATATATAACAGTTCCGTAACTAACTGACTGACTGACTAATTGACTGACAGACATACAACGTACAGACCAAACCGCGGGAAATAAAAGGGCTGAAATTTTGCATGGCGATTCTTCTTATAGTGTAGGAGTGCACTAAGAAAGATTTTTGAAAAATTCTTAGATTTTTTTAAAATTAAATTTTTGAGTTGTTTTAGTAACTTTTTAAAAGTTTGCATTTAAAATAATAATAATTTGAGGGTTATAAAATTTATATCACGAAAAAGATCATAAAAATTCCTTTAATATGAAATCTTTTTCGAATCTTTACCTCCATTTTATAATTTTTGGTGAATTTTTAAAGATTAATTTTTAGAATTTAACCTTTTACATGCCACACTATGATCAAGGAATAAAGTACCATATTTTGCTGCGTAACTTTGGTCGATAACTTCCAGGAAGTCGGTCCAACAGGTGTACTCCACTCATTCCTTTATTATATAATTTTATAATGTAAGGTTAAGGAAAATCAACTTTTATTTTAGCTCGGACATATCTTTTTGCTCTTCCTAATGGTTCGTGAGTGATAAAATTTGATGTAATAGTTACAACAAAACTATCGTTCCAATGGCACATATAAACTTCTCCATCGCATCGGTAATCAAACTCTCCACGTTGAAATTTCGATATTTCTTTTGCTGTTTTAAGAGAACATTGTCCCCTTCTGGAATCTCGCACTGTGCCGATTGCCTTAAAGCCTTTGTTAGATAAATCTGTCAGCAGACTGTACGATGTAAAAAAAGTTATCGAAAAATATTTTGCGTTTCTCTGGATTGTCAATAAAAGATAATAGTTCGGAGACTTTTTTCTTGATAATGCGGCAGACGATTGGACATTATTAAAAAAAAATATTAAAATAATGTAAAAGATATGTTCCTCAAACTGTACTACATTAACTGTACTATATTCTTTAGTATGTCCTATGAGATTTAATTTGAATATTTTCTTCTACATTATTTTGTCTATAAAAATATCCCTTACGATTTTTTTTATTAATATATTTTTTGTTTTTTTTTACATCAATCGTATACATTGATCGTCGTATTTATTGTATATATATATATATATATATATATATATATATATATATATGTATATTGGCATTAATTGCACACACTGACATTGTATTTAATTTGAATGTACCGTTCATTTAGGAACACCTCCTAAACGAACGTTTAAAAGGCGTTGGTTTATGGAATACTAAAAGTTTAAAATAGTGGCGCCATCTATTGCTCATTTGTGAATCGAGAATCGCATCCTTCAAAAATTCTTGGTTATCCTAATTGTTAGCAATACAATGCCCAGAAATAAATTATTGATGAATGTTTGTTACCCAAAATCAATTTTAAAACTAAACACAGTATAAATAACATAGAAAAGATTTAGCCTTTATCATTGGAGCAAAAAATTCTGGAAAGTAAAACATAAAATATATAAATTTATAATAAACCTACCAAAATCCATTAAAAAACTAAACACAGTATAAATAACACAGAAAAAAAAGCATACGAAATGTTATACACATTAAAAATATGAAAACCAATTAAAAATATATAAATGTATAATAAACTCCTCAGATTTCAGCTATATTCGGTCTTTCATCATAAAAAAGCTGAAAAAAAAATAAAATAAAAATAATTTTAAAAAATAAAATAAAATAATAATAATAATTTAAAAAATAAAGATAATAATTAAAAAAGTAATAAAATAAAAGCTGAAATAAAAAAGCCTTCATAAAAAAGCTGAAAATACAGGTTTAGCAAAATTTGAGCGATCCCGACTCGAACCCGAGTATTACGGAGTACCAAACGAACCATTTTAACGAATAAGCCACGATTATACACAACATTGTTGAGTAAAGTAAAAAATAGACGCAATCAGTTTTTTGGAAAGTTGCTATGGGTTGGTGAATATACATACATTTATGGAGTAAGAGGAGATTTAAGTGAGAAATAAGTTAGCAGGATAGAAGCTTAGTCTTTAACTCTTCAATAGACACAAAGACATTAGCTAGGGGGATTGCAGTAGCGATTAAAAAAGATCGTGACACTTAGCGTGGTTGATTCGAATTTTCCATCGCGTGTGAGAGTGTCAATATGCCGTTGGATCCGATTTATTTTAGAGTATAAAATCTGACTTGAAAGATTATTATTTTCATTTATTATTCTGCTTTAATATATAACTTGAAACTTTTTGATTTTGTTTATTTTTATCTTTTCGCTCGCTGTTTGTCAGCTAACCATAACGTGGACGCCATATTCAGAGGAGTGATTCCACAAAGTGTAACAGCTTACAAATTGTTGGTTTTTTATTAATTAAAAATCAACGGTAATTAATTTTGATTTTTGAAGTTCTTCAGACCCTCGGCTGTTTTTAAAGACGCCTGTATGTAAAATTTCACGATCCTTGCTCCTAAACTGTGGATTTCTATACAATTACAGAGATACAAACATTCATTTTTATATATTAGATTAAAATAATATATATTTTCTGTAAATAAAATATTCAAAATATGATATTTTGAGAGAAAACTTGCATATTCTAAGTATTTCTAATTTTTAGATGACATAACAGAACAACTGATTTTGTGGAATTTCACGATCTTCGTCATATTAATTTTACAGTAGCATATTCTTATAATACACATTGGAATAAAAGAAAAACAATTTTTAATTGACGGACCTTATTTAAAATAAACAAATCACACTTATTTAGAAAAATATTAATGTAATGTCTATAAAGGCAAACCGTTATTTTGAAAAAAATATTCATACTTTTCAAAAGTCCATAGTAATCACACATGGTTTCCATTACTTATTTCACTGACACATTGAATTGTTTTATTGTTTCAAATTTTGGCATTATCTTTTGAGAATGTATTTTTGTTTTTATCAATGCATCTCTTGCAGAATTACCACGAACGGACAAAGATTACCCGGTAACTAATTTAACAATCCTTTCTACTCGAGAGCATATTGAAATTCAAAAAAAAGTATTTTTTCGTTCCACCCTAGTGAACATGCGCAGGAGGCAATTTTTTTAATTGTAAATTATGGCTAATAAATAGAAATTGCTGTTACATGAAGCAAATTTGACACATCTACATATCAAAATCTTTCGTTTAAGACCAAAATGAAGTAAATTGATGCAGAAATTTTCTCTCAGGGACCGCCCAAAGAATCGGTTTAGCAACTTAAATATATAGATTTAAAAGAAAATATTTCCTGTAATCTTTTCAAATAATTCTTATAATTTCATCATTTCTATCATGTTTTAATGTACAGAAAAATTTATCGCAAAATGTTCAATACAATTTCTATTAACCTCAATAATTCAAGTAACCTATAAAGTCCTCCAATTTTCCATTCTTTGAGATCTTTGGTTACCTCTAAAATTTCACTTTGATCTAGGCTTTATTATAAAAAATATTCGTAATATAAACTTTCTGTTACTACAAAGATACCAGACAAATTGGTTTTCGATAAGAAGGATATCGTTCCTATTGGCATAATATTTAGTTCCGTTTTTCAGTCTTTTTCTCCTTCCCCTCTTACATACTTATGATTTTCATTTATTTGGGGCTCTGGTTTAGTTTTCCAGTTAAAATTTCTCATTATTGATGTCAAAGAAGTTTTATCTATTGAAATTTTAATCTTATTTACGGCATTATTAAACAAAACACTAAGCATAAGAGACTATTACATTACGACTATTTTTACTGTCATATTTTACACAAATCTAAACAAATGATATTATTTATGAAATATTATATCATATTCCAGTAAAAGTTTCAATATTATTTCTCATTTTACTGTTATGGCTGCTTCGAAATATTTCTCACTGGAACATTTCAGTGATTTATAATGTTATCCACCGATAGTAACATTTTAACACCATCAGCAGCGGTGATTTATGAATTTATAGAAACGTTTCAATAATGTATAAAATTCTTAAAAGTTACATTAAACTTGTATTACAAAGAACCTCATAATATAAGTACGCAGTATTGTTCAATGCTCTGTTCATTATGTTAAAATATAATAAATATGTGTAAACTGGTGTAGAAACATATATATATATATATATATATATATATATATATATATATATATATATATATATATATATATATATATATATATATATATATATAGGGAAACTTCTCTAAAGCTGCCTTTCATGGTTCCTAAAATAATGGCCACTTTTGAAGTGTGGCCATCTATTAGGGATTTCGGATTTTATATATATATATATATATATATATATATATATATATATATATATATATATTCTGGGTCATCCTTATATTTAATCAAGAATAACTAACGGCTTTATTTGAATAGTGGTCCAACCCCCCTTTTACAAAAAATGGAGTTAGCCTCCCATTCATGTTCATACAAGTCATTTCTTTCTTATTTTTAAACTGGTACCACTCCAGCTTATTTCTGCAGCCAACAGAGGGCATACAAATCAGACTTCAGCAGTCTTTTCTCAGCATTCATTAGACTTTAAGGCTCTGTATCTCAAAATGAACAAGAATAGAGTTTGACCACCATTCAAATAAGGCCTTCAACTAAAGAACGAGAAGCCCTCTGTGTTAGCCAATGTGCGATTCATAAATACGAATGCAAACTGTTGTGAATATTATAACAAACTTTTCTCATATTTCCCGCTATTTGTAGAATTGGAATAACATTAACCGAACTGGCAACCTAACCTTCATACCACTCACACTCACATTATTGTTATGTATTTATGATATTCTCTATTCGTGCGTGTGTGTGTCGTAAGCATCTGCTCGCTGATTTACATAACTACCAACAGATTCCACGATTTATCATATTATCTATCAACACAATTCTCAAATAAGTAAGTTAAAAAGTATTATTTAAAATTTTAAGCTGAAGAACTTGGTGGAGCTAAAATTTCAGTTTCAGTAAAATATTATTTAAGCTGAAGTTTGAACAAAATATTTTTCATTGCTCTACTTAATCGCGATAAGGCATCTGTATTGTACGCGAGTTTTGGATTGTACGAAGTTTTGTACGTGTTAGCTATTTTTATGTATACGCTCGGCGAAGCACTTTTGGCGTAACCCTTTTTGAGTTATAAAGAACTGTTAATACTCATTGGCCTCGTTTTTCCTGGATTTACATTTAAGTTACCACAATCCACTGCATCGAAACTAGGAATATCTTCTGGCACTGTAAGTAAAAATTATTCATAAAGATTTTAAGTTAAAAAGATGGTTAAACCTTAAGTTCATCTGCTTTTGCCAAAGCATATTGCTGAGAGAAAACCAATTTGTACAAATTTATATGTAAACACTTAGCTGCTGAAAAATGGATATTTGTGGTAACACTGGATGAGATATGGGTGCATTTAAGTGACTGAAATGAAAAAAGATAAATTTGCTATTGCTCAACGGCCGGGATTGACAGTACGATATGGCTTCGTCAGTGTACAGAAAAGTTCCCAAAGGGATTCATGGTAGTTGCAGAATTTTGTTACAACGGCGAATTAAAAATCAAAACAGTCTCAAGTAAAGCCAACATCAATTCACTCTACTACCAGCAGAATATTTTAGAACCAATTTTTGAAGAAGAAATTCTAGCCTTATATGGAAAGGACATTGATAAAGTTGAGCTTCATATGGTCAAAGCCTCTAGTAACACGTCTAACTTAACTGCCGCTTATTTTGCAAAGAAATAATCAGAAACAGGAATAAAATGTATCCCATTTAATGAAATTCCTGTAAAATCACCTGACGCTTCTCTAATGGACTTTTGCGCGTCCGGCTTATTAAACCGAGCCTTAGGAAAACGGCATCGAAGAGTGGCAAGCATCGCTTAGAGCAGCTTGTCTGAGCGTCTGAAATGGTGGTGCGCATTCGCCACTGGAGTGGAGCGGGCTAGTGACTGGTTCGATCCACGTCGCTGACAAATTCACTGCCGTGTACAGTAATGGCGGCTGGTGCACGTAAAATCTGTCGTGGCTGCAATATCCTCCAAGTTCTCAAAATCACCTCTGGAGGTGCGGTGTCAAGTGTTCCGGTCTTGTCACTTGACTCGGTTCAAAATTACGGGACTGGGTCTTTGGCCAAGTCCGACTCCGACCCTTGTGGTGCCAGTCAAAGCAAGAGCAGCACCTTCATCGCCCATAGCCTTCGGGACTTAGTCTGATGTTGCTGTCGGTCAAGTGGCATCAGAAACAACAACAGGCTCTAAGACAGCCCGGTACGAGAGTAGCAGAAAAAAGAATTATTCTGTATTGGTTGCCAATTATTTTTGCTTCGTAATTTTTTATATCCATGTTATTATTTAATTTGTAATAATCGTAATTTCAATCTTAAATTTAAAAATAAATATTTCATTTTTCATATTGAAATTTTGATATTTGTCTTTGGTTCTGTGGTATCTATATATAGAAAACGCGTAGGTATGCAGCACAAAAATCGACGATATTTCTACACTCCGAATGGCAACGGCTACAACTACCAGGTGTAAACATTAGCGGCCGTCCGGAATTTGCAACCGCGTGTTCAACATGGATTTACGCACTGCAATCGGGAATGCTCAAGAGCAAACTGCACGATCAAGTGAAAATTGGGAACAGTTTCAAGAAATAATGCGAAGAAGATATAATTCAATAAGAGAGAGCATTAATGATCGCTATAACCGTCGCCTACATAGCAACCAATAGCCAGTAATAGTTAATTTTCTACACTTTTTTCAGCACTTGCTGAAATTTTACTCCATTCTATAAGTGAAGAAATTTTCCCAACAATTTATTATTTGATATGATTAAGTGTAGATATCTGAATTGTGAACAATAGTACATACCGAGGGATGTAATCTACACTATAGTTTAGTACTCGCTGAATATTTACTCCTTTTTTACAGTGAAAAATTATTCCCACAACAATTTCTTATTTGATGTAATGATACAGTTTAGATATCTTAATTTTGAAAAACAGTACATAGAGAGAGGGATGTAATTTATAAAATCATTGGTGTTGGATTTCTCAGTCTTACGTAATGGAAATTAACATTTTTTAATCTCGATGTTTTAGAATAAGCCTTATATAGAATACCCCTTAACAACGTATATTTAGGATGACAGTTAATGGTAACTGTAACGTCCAGGAAACGTGCCCGCGAGAACAGTTGAGCTTTGCACGTTTCATCAATATTGTGTGATAATTGTTATATTTTATCCCACATGCCGGCATTCATATAAATTACTATTTTTCAGTGTGACGTAATGTCATTTGCATGCTTGGTTTTCATTTTATTTTTTCGTTACAAGTACTGAAGTGGCAACTTCGATAGATATTGCTGAGTTTTTGAGATATACGTTTTTACTCGGTGTGAGAAGAGGTTGTAATAGTGCTTTGGTGTTCTTGTTATTTTGTTTGTTTTAAATAAAGAAAGTTTGTTTTTAAGTTTGGAATGTTCAATTTGCAAAGAATCTTGTGAAGCCGAGTCAACACCCTCACTGCATGTGGAACCGAAAAAGGATATCGCCCCATTAACTTAGGCGGGTGATTTTACATATCGACTGCTCCATACTCGGAGATTGAAAGAAAACCGCTCGGAAAACCTGTGAATATCTGACATTGCGTGTGTTGGACTATACGGTGGTTTACAGTAACATTCCTTACATATGTTACTTTAAGTTGAGTTGCTTCGCAAAGGAAAATATAAAACCAAAAGTGACCATGCTGGTCGCGCAGCGGCTAGTATAAAGATACTCCTTGAATACACTACTAACCTGTGACGATCAGAAACTGACATCTCCAGTACTATCCTCAATTCATCCGAGTTCACTGACTTGTCCTGCCACTGCTTTATTTTCATTTTTCTAAAGTCTTCGACTACACTGTCAAGCCATGCCTTTTTTACCATCCTAAGGGACTAGACAGCATATATCCTGAGATGAAGGCTTTTTCCGGAGTTCTGTTACTTTTTATCCGCAAAATTTGCCTAAACACTCCTCCGATTTTAATTTCCGTAACTATCAACTTCATTATATTTTCTTAAATAATTCCTTCAATGTGTCCTTCAAAAGTTTCAATTTTTGTTGATTCGGACAAATATTTCTCAGTATCTTTAACTGCTGCATTATTAATACATTTTTTCTGCCTTGATTAATGTGCAATTTTCGTAACCGAACATAAAAACAGGTTTTGAAAATTAAGATGTATAACTGGGTTTTATTTTTGAGAACGATCAAAATTGATCTCAGTGGTGGCTGAATATTTTAAATGGTCTTGTTTGCTTCAACTAATCTTTTAGTTTTAACTAAAAAATAATTATTGTCTACTATTACTGAAATTAATTACACAAATTGATGAACTCTTTCGAAGTTTTCTCCATCTGCAGTAAAATTTTGAACAAATTTTATTTTATATCTGGTAACTATTAAGGAGTCAGTTACATTTTAAAGGCCAGGAGACCCGACAATATATACCTTTTTTCAATCATCAGAAGTTTGAAAATAATTTATTCAGAAATATGAAAATTTTAAGGTGAGTTAAACACTCTTTTTTCTTTATAAATATGGCTCTCATTTTGTTCTAGCTTGAATAGAAATGTTTTAATTATTTAAAACTTCAACCATTGTTTTTTGTATTGCTATGTCATTACGCACATAGTACTACCAGAACAGTTGGCTAGAATACCATGAAATTTATGCACGTGCAATATAAACATGTATAATTAAAATGACCGACTATATCATTCCTATTATAAAAACTATAATTACAGTAAAATTTATCAAAATCTTTTCCTATATTTAATTTTTAAACCTTTTTTTCCTATGAAGAACTAAGAATTTTGATTTCAAAGTTGGTCATTTAAAAGATATGTTATATAACTTAATTTTCAAACTAAAATAAATGTGCATATTCATTAATATACAGAATCAGTTCTGCGCGCAGTGATATAACATTGTAAAAAACAAAGGTTGAAATTTTAGAAAATTAAAAAAAACAATTCAAGTTAAGTTGGGGGGGGGGACTTGCCCCCCCCCCCCCCAACTTAACTTGAAATAAATTAAAACACTCTTGGAAGTTTAGTTAAAATCGGAAAATTGTAGAAAACTTTTTAAAAAGTTGGTATTTTTTATCCGCTTTTTGAAACTGTAAAACTGAAGATTCCGATTATGTCTTTAGCCTTAACATAGTTTTTAACAATGATATGATCCATAACAAAAATTAGATGCTATATTTTTTTCTCGTTTAATTTATATTATATTTAATTTTCTCGTTATATAACTTTTGAATACTACTCAAACATCAATTCTATTGTTATTTAATTTTAAAAAATGTTTATTTTCATATTTTCAGGACCGTCCGGCAGGCAATGCTCTGAGGAAGGCCCTAACTGAATTCAATTCGTGCAAAAAAAAAAAATAAAGAAAACTTAGAAGCACGCTACGCCTATGTCTGTAAACATATGCGAAAACCGATGTTCTTGTTTCCAATAGAGTTTTTTTTTTCATACACCGGATATGACGTCATACTTTTCTCTCGAATGTTTCTCGAAAACTATGGGTCGCACAGGTACAGTTCTTTGGGAACTTTCTATGTAGTCCTGCAAGGAATTTTGCTGTGCAGAGTTTGGGCGGTCTTGATGAAACACTCTATAATGATGAAAGTGTGTTTAGTGTGTGTGTGTTACTCACAGTAAATTAATCATATTCCTGAATCAATAGTTTTCATTGCTACTGATGATTGAAAATAGAGATAGGTTTGTCGAGTCTCTTAGCTTTTAAAAGGTACCCGACCCCTTAAATACTTTTTAAATTCATTTGTTTGTAGTCTCATTATTTTCACCTTTCCTTTCATTTGAAGTAATGATTCTCTAAGTTTTCTCATATTTTTAATACATTCTATCCAGGTATTATATCGTTTCATTGAAATTGAGTTTCTATGCCAAATTCTCTGTCGGTCTTAACCAGTGATGCCAAAATATTTTCTAGGAATGACAAACCGAGTTTGGCAATTTTCCTCTTACGTATCCCTTCCCCTCCCCCCCCCCCAAAAAAAAAATCCTAAATGTACATTTTACATGCATATTTATTGCCCAATATATTATATTTACGCATAAATAGAAAAAAATTATAGTCATATGTATGTTAATTTAAATTACATACTATTATAAAAAAATGACCTCAAAGTATTAAATATATCGTAGTTTTAATTCCATTTGTATTCTCCATAGCAAAGTTAATAAAGAACATTTTAAATAAAATTTTATTCAAATGATATATTTAATGTGATATTTATTCTTTGTGTGTCTCAGAAATATTACTTGAAAGACAAGGACTCATTTTTTATAGTTGATTTTGGTGTCGCTTCTTTGTTATTGTTACCAGATGTGGTCGCATACAGAGCCTTACTAGCTTAATTAAAAAGCAGAAAATTTCAGCAGTATGAATTAAGCTTTCATGGCAGAATGAAGTAATTTATCGTTCGTTTCGATCGAGAATGTTGTAATTTTGCTCATTTTTCTTTTGTTCAGAATTTCAGTTAAGAATTATAATTCTCTGATATAAATACGCATTTAATAAAAACTCGTCTGATATGATCACAATGGCATCAGAGTTGCGTCGTACATTTCATTCCCGTAATGTCCATAGCATTTACTTTCATAATTAAGTACTTTATTTTTACAATGCAATAAACTTGTATTACGGGACATAGTAATTTATCAGACATCCTGCTACTATATATTATTACCGCTGACAAATCTCTGAAACTGCATTTAATCTTCACATTAGTCTTAATTATAATTGGGCTAGTTACGTTTAATATGAAATGGTTAACACGGATGTTCAGGAATTGGAAAAGGGTCTTAGACCTCTTAATTATTTTAATTAATTATCGACCTGTTTTCTATGACAAAGAAAATTCGTCGGGTTTCAAAAGTTTTTATCGACGATTTTAATTATACCACCAAATTTTTAATTATTACAATTTTTTATAGGATTAAAGGGATTTTTATGGATTAAAAATAAAATATTAATAGAACAATTATTCTGATGTTTTGTCCTACATTTTTCAAATTTACATTTTTTCTAAAAACTTACACTTAATCGCTAAAGAGCAACCTTTTAACGTAGGATTACGTTCCTCCATAACGGTCCTCCGGAAGTAATAGTAATGTTTCACTATTAAGGCTGCTATGTACTAAGAAAAATATCGTATTTCCCTTTCCCTCTTCTTGCAGACTCTTGTGGTGGATGGAGTCCAGTTGATAGTTCGAAAATTCCACCCCCCTTGGATTGACATTTTGAGGGATTGTAATGGCTCTCTCTCTATATAGGGTGGGGGGGGGTTAAGCACTGCCCCCAAATTTTTTACTTAAAATAAATTTTGAGAATGTTGTAATTTTGCTCATTTTTCTTTTGTTTAGAATTTCAGTTACTTCCTCCTTGCTCTGAATGACTCAATCTCTTCGGATTCACAATATGTGGGTTTAATAATATAATATGCTTAAAATATATGACAGTTTTGATATTATATATTGCACAACATCATCTGTCAACTTACAACAGCTTATTCTAGTCGAATCCTTCTGGCTATCGTGGCTTCCATGATCTGCTTTTCTTGTAAGAGTAGTTTGGTCTCTAAGTCAGGCTTCCTTATTTTAATATTTTCTTCTCAAACACCGTTAAGGCTGCTGTTTACTAACTCAATTACATTCACCCACCTCAGTGTTAATCTATGGAAAAAAATTGTCCAAGTATTGCCGACTTGGATTTAAAGATTTTTTAAATTGTACTCCGTGATAGAGAAACAAATATCACACCTTGCGGCATTTTTAGTTTTTTTAAAAAATGCAAATAATATTTTAAAATTAATATTATTCGAGAAAAAAATCTAGCGTAGGGTGTTTTAAACACGCATAAATTTCTTTGGTGGACGAAATTTATAAAATGAATCCCGTTAAAAGGTGCAGAAAAGTTCAGGCTATATGAAAATACCCTTTTTATTGGATTATCAGAATTTATGTAGCTGTAAATAGTAGACAAATTTTCTCCATAGGTTAATATTCAGGTAATAGAATCCAATAGGGTTAGTACACAGTAACCTTAATTTAAGGCCTTGCAAGGATTCATTAAGAACTAATTTGTATAAATTGCCGATCTGTAAGGGAACTTCTAGAAAATAGATTATTTAGAAACAACAAAAACTGTTAATATACCTTAAAAGTTATCTTATCTTCTTCATAAATGAACTGATTAACTCAATCTTTTAATATTCAAATTTTTGTTCCAAAAATTCTCTTAACAGTTTAATATCAGCTCTTAATTTATGGCCTTGTGAGGATTTGCCAAGAACTAATTCGTATAAATTGCCGATCTATAAGGCAACTTCAAGAAAACAGATTCTTTAGAACAGGGATGTCAAACTCAAAGGCTAACTTGGGCCAAACAAACAAGGTTTAACTATAGGTGGGCCGCAAAAAAAATCAATATTAATAGAAACGTAGGTTTATTTTAAATAATACATTATAATAAACATATATAAAATAACAGGAAAATTTAATGTTTACGTCCTGACACTTGACATCTATCTTCCTATCTTATTATAATTCTGCGTCGGTTATTTTATTATATATTATTGTGGGCCAATATATTGTCCGGGCCGCAAAAATGTTCGTCGCGGGCCGCAAGTTTGACACCCCTGCTTTAGAAAGAACAAAAAATGTTAAGATACCTTAAAAGTTAACTCTCCTGATTCATGAACGGACTGATTAACATAATATTTTAATATTCATATTTTTTGTTCCAAAATTTCAGTTAATAGTCTAATATCAGCTCTCCCTAATGGTTTCAAACTCGAAAAGACATGGAAACCTCACTATCGTTGTTTCTACTGTTGATTCTTCCTTATTTTAACACCTTTATCTTAAGCACTATTAATTTATGGTCTTTCAAGGATTTACCAAGAACTCTAAATCAATATTGTTGTTACTACAGTTGGTTCTTCCTTATTTTAACACCTTCTTCTCAAACGCCGTTAATTAAAGGATGTACCAAGAACTATAAATCAATATTGTTGTTTCTACTGTTGGTTCTTACTTATTTAAATACTTTCTTTTCAAACGCCGCGCCGTTAATTTATGGCCTTAAAAGTTGTCTTTCCTTCTTCAGAAACGATCTGATTAACTAAGTCTTTTAAAATGAAAAATTTTTGTTCCAAAAATTCTCTAAATAATCTAATATCAGCTCTCCTAATGGTTTTAAAACCGAAAAAAAACATGGAAACCTCAATATCGTTGTTCCTACTGTTGTTTCTTCCTTATTTTAACACCTTATTCTCAAACACAGCTAATTTATGGCCTTTCAAGGATTTACGAAGAACTATAAATCGATATTGTTGTTTCTACTGTTGTTTCTTCCTCATTTTAATGCTTTTATCTCAAACGCCGTTAATTTATGGCCTTAAAAATGTCTTTCCCTCTTCAAAAAGGAACTGATTAACTAAGTCTTTTAAAGGGTCCGGGATACACTTAAAAAATTTTTTATTTACTAAGTTAGAATTCTGAATTTTTTTGGGATGGTTAACCATATAATTTGTAAACAAAATCAAACCATAAAACGGCTAATAAAGTTTTTAAATTTTAAAATTTAAATTTTTTAAAAAAGGGGAGTAATTTAAAATCGTTATAACTCGAAATATTATTCGAATTTCAAAACTTATTCATTTAATTAAACAGAAATATATAATTTTTAATTCTGATACATCATTTTTTCTAATATTATTTTTTTTAAATTAAAAATATTTAGAGTAAAAATTTCGAAAAAAATAATGTAACTTATATTTAAAATATCATATTTTCAAAATTAAATATTTTTTTCAAATTTTCTGAATCAAAATTAAAGTAACATAATTGAAAAAGACATGTTCCAAGTTTAAACCATTTATCTTTAACGGTTCTTGACTTATAACGATTTAAACACGAGAAATGGTGAAAATGCCCATCATGCATAAAACGCATTTAAAGGTTTAAACAAAGATTGGCTGCTATTAGAAAGTTGCAAAACAAAAAAAAACTAATATCTCCTGTTCTAATTAAGACAGAAACATGATTTAAACGTCATTTTAAGCGGAAAAGAACAAAAAGTATTTTAATGCAATAAAATTGTTTTCCAAAATTTGAAGAATTTTGTGTCCTGGACCCCCCTTGATATTCAAATTGCTTGTTCCCAAAATTCTCTTAATAGTCTAATATGAGCTCTCCCTAATGGTTTCAAACTCGAAAAACCAGGGAAACCTCAATCAGGAGTATTTTCAGCTCAAAATAGGAGAAAATTAATCGACCGAGGACAAATAGAGCAAGTTTGCGCTCGCAAATTAAACAGACATTTGAGACAGACATAGTAGCTTTCTAAACTTCCGTGACATGCTAACATTTGCAGCGATCAGATATTAATAAAGCACGTCACTCACACACGGCTAGGCCTGTCAACAGAAGTTTAGACTGTGACTGATTTCAGAGAGCCGTCTATTGCCCAGTGACATGAATAATTCTCTGATATAAATACGCATTTAATAAAAACTCATCTGATATGATCACAATGGCATTAGAGTTGCTTCGTACAATTCATTCCCGTAATGTCCATAGCATTTACTTTCATAATTAAGTCCTTTATTTTTACAATGCAATAAACTTGTATTACGGGACATAGTAATTTATCAGACATCCTGCTACTATATATTATTACCGCTGACAAATCTCTGAAACTGCATTTAATCTTCACATTACAGTCTTAATTATAATTGGGCTAGTTAAGTTTAATATGAAATGGTTAACGCGGATGTTAAGGAATTGGAAAAGGGTCTTAGACCTCTTAATTATTTTAATTAATTATCGACCTGTTTTCTATGACAAAGAAAATTCGTCGGGTTTCAAAAGTTTTTATCGACGATTTTAATTATACCACCAAATTTTTAATTATTACAATTTTTTATAGGATTAAAGGGATTTTTATGGATTAAAAATAAAATATTAATAGAACAATTATTCTGATGTTTTGTCCTACATTTTTCAAATTTACATTTTTTCTAAAAACTTACACTTAATCGCTAAAGAGCAACCTTTTAACGTAGGATTACGTTCCTCCATAACGGTCCTCCGGTAGTAATAGTAATGTTTCACTATTAAGGCTGCTATGTACTAAGAAAAAAATCGTATTTCCCTTTCCGTCTTCTTGCAGACTCTTGTGGTGGGTGGAGTCCAGTTGACAGCTCGAGAATTCCACCCCCCTTAGGATTGACATTTTGAGGGATTGTAATGGCTCTCTCTCTATAGGGGGAGGGTTAAGCGCTGCCCGTAAATTTTTTACTTAAAATAAATTTTTGTGAACTATTTACAGGTCCATAAATGCAGATAGTCAAATAAAACTGGTATTGTCAGATAGCCTGAATTTTTCTGCAAAGCGCTACAGGATTCATTTCATAAATTTCGTCCACCGAAGGAATTTATGAGCATTTAAAGCACACTATACCAGATTTTTCCCCGAATAATATAAATTTTAAAATATTAATTGCATTTTAAAAAAAAAACGAAAAATGTAAACAAATGTAAAATTTCTTTCTCTATGACGGAGTACAATTTTTTAAAAAAAATCCTTGAATCCAAGACGGCAATCCGTGGGCAAATTTTCTCCATAGGTTAACATTGAGGTGAGCGATTCCAATGGGGTTAGTACATAGCAGCCTTATGGCTGCTGTGTACTAACACTAATTTGTTCTATGTACTAACCGAAAATTTGTCCAAGGATTGCCGTCTTGGATTTAAAGATGTTTTTTAATTGTACTCCGTAATAGACAAAGAAATTCAACACCTTGAGATTTGTTCCTTTACAAAATGCAAATAATATTTTTTAATTTAAATTATTCTTGGAAAAAATCTGGTATAGTGTGTTTCAAACGCACGTCGATTCCTTTGGTGGACGAAATCTATAAAATGAATTCTGTTGCAAGGCGAAGAAATTTCAGGCTATCTGAAAATATAATTTTTATTGGATTATCAGCATTTATGTAGCTTAAATAGTACATACATTTTCTCCATAGGTTAATATTGAGGTGAGCGAATCCAATAGGGTTAGTACACAGCAAACTTAACAGAAGGTTACTTAAGGAACCTTTCAAAATTTCATAAAAGTTTATTTATTAAAAATACCCGGAAGATTGGCTATGAAGAAATTTGTTCACACTAAAGGGCGAGACTGTTAGCCATTTATTTAAGGGGGCACCGTAAAGGTGGCCAGCATTACCCCCCACAAGCCGATGTTATTTTTAAAACTTAGTGGAAAAAGGTCTAGATTATAAGCACTTCTAGAAAATATAATACTTTTTAAATTAAAATGTTTCGTTCATATTTTACTATCCGTTAAAATGTGGGAGTCCATTGTGCCGCACCCTGGTCCTATAAGTAATGGGGATGTCATTTTTATTCGTTGAAATTTTCGCATTCCTTGAGACTTATGCTTACTCCACACCAACGGCGACAGCAACCAAAGACAGACACATTTTGCCGCCTGTCTCTGTGGCTGTCATAAAAGCCTTCACACCGCTAGGAGATGGGGAGAAGAGGCAATTTATTTGCTCATGCGCATAATTTTATCTTTCTATTCTGATTGGCTGTTGAGCACGGCGGCAAAGACAAAAGTTGAACCTTTTCCAACTTGAAACCGCAGGGACCAGAGACGGAGACGAACCAAGGGAGTGAAAACTTCTTTGTAACACGCATGCGCAAGAACGAAGATACATGATTTTCGTCTCCGTCATTGTTGGTGTGGAGTAAGCATTAGTCACTATACTACGAATTAAAAATTCGGCCTCGAATTTTATAGCTGCTGATTGTTTTCTTCACCTTCTTAAAAATCTTGATTTTTACTGAAAGAAACTTAACGATATCTTTACTTCTCTGAATGTATGCAAGGGTGCACTGGAGCTTGAAGCTCGATGAAAAGACTATTAATATGGTCTAATTCTAACCACAAAAACTCAAATAATATTAGAAAAAGAAATTTTCTTTCCTTATGCATATAAAGTACATGCCTTTAAATATGTCATATTTGAAAATGGAAATTATAAATCAATAAATAATTTTCAAATTAGCAGTTTTGGAATTTTATATGATTAACGGGTGATTAAAAATCATAAATTTCTGCGCGAATCATAAAATTGAGATATATGTTTACAGGAAATAATTAATGGTCAGAATACACTTGGAATATATTTACCTGTAATGTTAAACAAAATAAATTGTAATAAATATTATTTAAGGGCTTGTGGCGGCCCTGTGGTACAGCGCGCTGGTTTTCGGTGCTGAGGGTGCTCAGATCGAATCTCAGCGTTGCGCCACGAAAAATGCCTCCGTTCGTGTCGTCCCTTCATAGGGGGTAATTCTGTTCACCTATATGGTGCCCTCATAATAAAATGGACAGCAAAAACTGCGGCGTAATTCAGGAGAATGTTTCATTACAAGTGCATCCGCATTGGTTAAAAAAAAATATATTATTTAAAATAAAAATTGAGAATAAAATTGGAAAACTTCAAAAATTATCAAATTATTTCCATAATTTTCCCACATAAGAAAAAGTATTCCAGAATTACTCATTTTTCTGGTTTTAAAACGTAGAGTACCATGAAATAAACACATGAGTGTAGTTATATCAGTTTCCTATTGATAGTTTAAAGTAATGCTGCACACAAACTCAAATTAGCAGTTAATCATATAAAATTCTAAACTGGTAATTTGAAAATTATTTATAGATTTCCATTTTTATATATGACATATTTAAAGATATGTACTTTTTATGTATAAAGAAAGAAAGTTTCTTTTTCTTAGATTATTTGAGTTTTTGTTGTTAGAATTAGAACATATTTATAGTCATTTCATCAAGGTCCTGGGCCCCCTTAAGGAAATATTTTGACAAAAGTTTGTTTTTTTCTGATAGAATCTGGAATTTTTTCTGAAAATGCTATGTTTAAAACATTAATGGTTAGCATTAATTTAATCTTAAAGAAATATGAATTATTAGTAGTAATTTATAACTAAAATCTCTTAAATTTAATTCATTGTTTATTTGTTCAACATACTTATGGAACAAAATTCGAGTACTCTCGTCATCAAATCTAATTTCAGTTCAATTTTTTTTCCTGCTCTTCATAATGCTTCCTCGTGTATACTCAGAAGTCATTAGTATTTTTTAAACAGAATATGAGAACTAATATTCCAGAAACTATGAAAAAGGTTTACGATATTAAAGGACAAATATAGAACGAGAATGTCTGGCACAGTAATAAATGTGTTACGTAATATGAAATAAGTTTTCTTTCTTTTAAGCGGGATGAAATTTTGTTTAATGAGATTCGCACGCTTTGTCTTTCTTTTCACAAAGAAAGGCTTGGCACTAAGATTAAATTCATAAAGAACGACAGTGAAAATAATTAATACAGTCCAAGCTGGTACCGTCATTAAACATGGATGTAAATGTGTCTCACTTTATTATTGAGAAAAATCTAATCAACTGATATTAGCGTTTCATACTATCCAAAATAACTTATCAATGGGTGCAGTGTGTTGGTAATTTATATGAATATTGATATATTTTTAAATATACACTCAAATCATGGTGGCCCGTCAAATCATGGTGGCAGGATAGTAAATAAATGTACTAATACACGAATTATACTCAACATATCATTTCCAAATGGTGAAAATCATAATATTAAGATTAGAGAAATGCACTTTAAAAAATTACCATTGAATCCAATAAAAAGATATATGGTTACTCAACAGCGCAAAACAAAAAATTGCCGTCAGGTTTAATTCTACAACTCGCAAACATAATTAAAACTAAAAATAGAGCTAGAGAGATTCCTTGGAATAAATATATTAACGTGTTTATGCGACCTCGTGCTTAGTATGTATCTAAATCTAGATTTAAATATGCGACTGAGCATGCGAAGAAAGCAATTTTTAGTTGTAAATTACGGCAAATTAATAGAAATTGCGGTTACAAAATCAAAATTGGGCACATCTATAGATTAATATCTTTCGTTTCAGTCCAAAATGAATTAAACTGATGCATCAGTTTACACTCACGGACTGCCAAAGTAATCGACTTAGCTACTTTAATATATAGATAACTTTAGTTTTTTTCTAATATCAGTTAGGTGGGAATATATCTTCATATAACTTCCAAAAGTGTTTAAGATTGATTGATTCACCTTTAGTATTAAACGTCATTTTACGTTTCTTTAGCATTAAACGTCATTTTACCTTTCTTTAGCATGAAAATTATACGGCAAGAAATTTCAGAACTATAGCAGAATTCTTTAATTTTATACATGTCAATTCGTCTTAATTTGCTCCTAAGTTAAAAATAGATATAAAGGGGTATTATCCAAAATATCTTGCAATATCCTATTTTTACTAACCCCAACATGCTACAATTTGTTCATATTCGAATAATATAAAACGCAAATTTAACTGACACAAAACTATCACCAAATCCCTAAACCATTAAGTTTCTAATATTACTATATCGTTACCAAAATGAAATTAGCAACAATCTCGTAGGAATTTTTTTTTCAAGTAAGGGCGTAGTTTTAAGACAATCGATCGTTCTAAACTTGAATTGATCCACCTGCTTTCACCGGCGCTAACTCCAAACTGTTATTTTTCGACATATAACCGTTATTGTTATGCTATTTAGACATACCAACTATACTCGAGTAATTACAAAGTTTCTTTGAATTTATACGTTGAAATACAGGAGAGCAGGTTGCAGGTGACAAATGTCAAAATCCAAGTTACCAAATAAGATGTTAAAATTAAATATTGCCTAAATCAGTCTCTCATGTGAAAATAAATCATTCAGTTTCAACAACATGAATGCAAAACAGCATTAACTTCATATAGATCATTGAAACACCTCTTTTTAATAGCTTTTACCCCTGCATCTTAAAATTTCAAAAAATTTGCTTTATTTTAATAACTGAAGAAACGCATTATCTAAATTAGACTTCATTGTGTGTGTATGTATATATATATATATATATATATATATATGGTGCCCAGTATAAAGGGCTTAAGTCATAAAAAGTGATTCTTTGATATTTGTAAGTATTGATTAAAAAAATCTTTTGCTTGTATAAAGGCTTAAGTCTGTCAATTCAGTATACAAAAGTACATTTCTTCGAAAAAAAGACTCAAGCCGAAATTAATGTTCTGCGATTGGTATAAAAGCCAATAACTTGGTATATTTAGATCACTGTTTTTGACTTTCAAAAAAGCACACAGCAGGCCTGACATAGCAATAAAGCCCAACTGAGAACAACCCAGCTGGCGAAGTCTCACTGTTTTTGACATAAGCCTTTTAAACCGGGCACCATATATATATATATATATAATATTTGTGTGTGTGTGTTCGTTCGTTGGAGTATATACACAAGCCTTTGAGTTTAATATTATAAACATGAAAAAGTAAACGAAAATTAATGTTTTTACGGTATGAAATATCTTCTCTTGAAAGACTTTAATAGTATCCCCTATACGTGGTTTGACATTTACGAAGTCATTTACTAGTAAAAATTCCATTTATAAAATATCAAAGAGATCCGTATCAGAAGTTATTTGGTGGTACTAGAATTGTTTCATTGCCAAATATTGTTTCTTTTCATGTAACATAGAAAGACTCTGCCAAGCGTCTCGATCATTAAACCAGCTAATCGGGAAGGCACGTGCACAACTAACTTATGAGGAAGCAGAACTGCACTTGAATCAAGAAGCAATTAAATATAACTTATGGACGTGTAATCACAACCTTAGCTCTGGAAGCTATGGTATTCACGTACTTAAAACAGTAAAAAACTACCATGGACATTGAATGTTTGCAAGGTAGGACTTTCAAGATATTAAATGTTTGAACTTTTAAATGCATTTTTGTTTAATCTGTCCTTTGATTGCCAGGTAGAAAAATCTATTACATTTCTATATGTATTTGGTTACGCGACTTAAAATAACTTATCAGTTGGTGCCGTATGCAGGTAATTTATATGTGTATTGATATTTTTAAATATACATCGGTTTAACATTTTTTTCTGATATCACTTTGGTGAGAATATATCTTCAGATCACGTCCAAAAGTGTTTAAGAAAGATTGATTTATTTTTCATATAAAAAGTCATTTTACCTTCTATAGCATGAAAATTATACGGCAAGAAATTTTGGATTAATTAGTATTACATTTAATCCAAATTTTGGATGTACTAATATTACTGTGTTGAATTTACTAATACATTTTTATTCCTATCTAATTACTTAATTCCTGGTTTACTACAAATC
This sequence comes from Dolomedes plantarius, assembly GCA_907164885.2. Lineage (NCBI taxonomy): Eukaryota > Metazoa > Arthropoda > Arachnida > Araneae > Dolomedidae > Dolomedes > Dolomedes plantarius. The sequence goes on from OU015502.1 coordinate 99,290,175, forward strand.
TCGTAAAGATCTTTACTAATAACTGAATAATTCATGAATAGTTTTTTGTTTTGTCATACTACTTTATACACTATGTAGAAAAATATGAGGGTTTTTGCAAGTTTCATCAACAGAAATATTATAACCATGGTATAATATAAGGCAAAGCTAACGGAACCTTATAATTGAAATAAAAAAAATTTAATATCAAACACTTGAGGTCCTGATGTGCCGGTCAGTTTATTAAAAAGGAAAAGGCTAAATTTTAACGTGAGATTAATTTAATTATCGTAGATTTTTATGTCATTACTACCAGAACAAAGTTAATAGACATATTGTTGAATTGAAGAATGTAATTACTCACCTCTCCATTTCTTTCCATTACAGAATAATTTGGCACTCGGACACACAAAAAAAGAATATCTGAAAGCCGAGGAATTCTAGATTTTAATGAAATTTGACTCACATAAACGCATCCTACATTATGCACTTATATCACTTCAATCGAATAAGAAAAAAGTTTCGTTTGCTGATCACGTGATCTCAGAATTTTTACTAAGATATCGTCATGGCAGACGATTTGTCGCCCGCATTTTCGCAATTGTCTCTTTTCGAGTCATCACATATAATAAAAGTATTTAGTACGTGCGTGCAATGAATAACACTGGTCTCCATAAAAAATAAAAAAAATAAAAAAATATTAAAAAAAAAATTTAATCTGACCCTGACACCATTCCTGCTTATTCCTATGTAAAATTACCCCCTGAATACGAATATGACCCCCGTTTCCCTCCATCACCTACCAATTTCTGGGGAGGACCCCCCATCTATTTTTATAACTTTTCGATAATTTGGAGGGATGAAAAGGATTATTTTCGCCTTTACATTTCTTCTTAGGGGCTAGAGAGGCGAAAAGTTCTAAAACATGAACATTTGTAGCAAGAAGGTAGATTTAGGGGGGGGGGGGTTGGCCCCTTAAATTAAAAAAAATTATTAAAAATGACCGATTTTTTCTCGGTTTTTTCCCATATTTTCTACATTTTCCAGTTTCTAGCCCCCCCCCCTCCCCTCCCCCAAACACCCCCAAATAATAAAAATATATAGCAACAATATATAGCAAAAATAATAAAAATATGTAACAACAATATATAGTAACAATAATAAAAAAATACAGCAACAGTGGGAAGATTCACTGTACCACGCTGGCGCTCTGAAAATCTCGCTCGCACAAGTTTGCACAGGAATTTTCCTGCTTTGACAAGTTTAAACTTGCATTGCTCTTGCCACTATAGTCCTGCACTGTAATCCTTATCTTCCCTCAGTACATCCCTCAGTTTTCGTTTGTCTCCTTCATATTCACAGAGTATGCTGATGGTAACTCATTCCCAATGGCCAACAGGAAAACTTTCAAGCCTGTCTTTGATGAGTCTATAAACAGTCTCCATTTGTCTGGGTCACATGGCATCTTAAGTTCTATCATCAATACATTTGCATTAAGACAGAACACTAAGCTTTCATCTTCCGAAAAAAATAATTTCAGGGTTGACTGACTGGTCCTGTAAGAAGAGATTTTTACGCCCTTTTCTAAGACATTCCACTGATGAAGTCGAGATCCAAGAAATTGAAATTTACTCTTAGCTAACGTCAAATTCCTGACGAGATCATTCAATTCCGACTGAGTAACGAGGTGAGGTTGTCGATGAGCTGAGTGAGCTAAACAATCTTCATCATCGGTGGACGTATCATTTGATGGTCCAGGCTGTGGCTCAAAGTCTTTAAAATTCGTTTCTGGCTCTAGTGCATAGGTTTATGGGGGCACTGGAATTGGCAAAGAATTGCTGTGAGGAATGTTCTTAGAGTTGAAGGGATATTAGGATGCGGAATTGTATGCTTACTTTTGCTAGAGAACCCGAAGGTGGAAAACATTCAAAAGTAACAATCTGTGAGACGACAGCGAGGTCCGCGCCAAACCATGGGAACAGCAAATGGCCTTGATTTACGGGTACCTTTACAGTGCAGGATTATAGTGACAAAAGCAATGCAAGTTTAAATTTGTCTAAGCATGAAAAGTCCTGTACAAACCTGTGTACGCGAGAAATTAAGAGCGCCAGCGTGGTACAGTGAGTCTTCCAAACTGTTACTATATTTTTTATATTATTTTTGCTATATATTCTTGATATATATTTTATTATTTGAGGGTGTTTGGGGGAGGATTAAGGGGCTTGGAAGCTGGAATATGTAGAAAATACCTGAAAAAATTGCGAAAAAAACGGAAATATAGATCATTTTTAATGATTTTTTTTTACAATTTAAGGGGGCAAATCCCCACCAAATCTACCTTCTTGCTACAAATGTTCATGTTTTAGAACTTTTCGCCTCTCTAGCACCTAAGAAGAAATGTAAAGGTGAAAATAATCCTTTTCATCCCTCCAAATTATCGAAAATAATAAAAATAGATGGGGGACCCCCCCCGAAAATGGTAGATGATGGGGGAAAACGGAGGTCATATTCGGATTCAGGAGGTCATTTTACATGAGAATCAGCAAGAATGGTGGCAGGGCCGATTTTCATGCCGACCAATGTAATCAAGGATATAATTTGAGATTGGAAATTTTTAATATTATGTTTGATATCAAATGTTAAACATCCCCACTTATATTCTTATAAATTAAGATTAATAAGAGGCCTGCGCTCTGGAATAGGTCTCCTTCTCAAAGTATTAAATTTATTCTAACTGCAGAGTATTGAATTTATTCTAAGTGCCGAAGAGTTTATCAAAAAGGAAAAGGCAAACTTTTAATGTGAGATTAGCCTAATTATCGTAGATTTT